>CM033711.1:80721351-81007078 GCA_019671005.1 Hibiscus mutabilis
CCGTCGACTTTCAATGAAATTTGTTGCTCCTGGAGAAGCAATTATTCAACAATGAAAACTCCATCTTCTGGTCCTACATGTAGGCTTATGGAATCTTTTAAAGTATTAGTAATTAATTTTTTATGGACCTTTCCAAATAAGCCGAACGCGTGAAGACTTTAAGCTACTTGATATCTCTGCATTTTTTAGATTTCCATTCTCATTGACTTTGTGCATTATTCTAGAAAGTGAGCTTGGTTTACGCCAATGATTTTGTTGTCGACGTTGATTATTAATTGGGATCCTAAAGTTGTTTTTGAACAATTTCTAGGGAGGGCGAGGAGGAATTGTACCTACTGAGATTATAATATAAGACTTAAAGAAAGAGAATGAATGTTAACATAAGTCTTTAATTATCTGCTTTAATTTCTACCTAAAGTTGTTAAATATTCATGGTTAAATATTTTTTAAGAAAATTGAACACACCCAACCAAATTCAAGTATCATATCATTTTTGTCACAATTTATCGTTTGAATTTAATATATCATTTGACGCAGGAATTTGTACAAAGGCATAATGCTAGAAAAATAATTTTATTGTTTGGTTGAATAGTTAATTTAGTCATATTTTTTTGGAATTATTAACTCCTTATGTTTCATTTAGAATTAAAATAGTTTCTTTGTGGATAGAAATTGTTAGTTAATTAACTGCTAATACCTTGAAATGATGTACTAAATTTACATAGCATTGCGTGCTGATGTGGTAATATTATATTGACAAAGGTACTGTTTTAACAAAAAAAAAATACGACAGACAATAAAATTATTTTTTTAACTGGCTTGTTATTCTATAAAGTTATTTCATAACGTTAACAGTTAATTGAATGACAATTTCTATCCACAAAAAAGATATTTTTGGTCTAAAATAAAATGTTGAAAGTAAAAAAAAAACAAAAAACTAAAATAACTCTTTTGTTAAACGGTAAAATTATTTATGACATTATGCCTTATACAAATGTGATACGTGTCTTATTTTATAATCAAATTAGTGCGTGCGTTTGTAAAAATGAATCAGTCGTGTATTATACAATATAATAATTTTATATTTATTTATTTTTAAAATAAATAATTTAATATTTAAGATGAACTCAAGTACCAAATGATATATTAAGTCTATCAAATAAGTCGGCCGTAAATTTATATAGCCAAATTGTAGTATTGCGTCAGTTTTCCATAACTATTAAAAAGTATTTTGATCATAATCTTATAGAATAAAAATGAAGTTAATAAATTATGACTTAGTTTAGGTCGAAAGCAATTATACTCTAAAGGCCGAAGATAAAAAATTTTAAGTTTTTGAGTTGACCTAAAAATCTGATTTCATACAAAGTTTTACTTGAAAAATTACTGTTTAACATGGTTTGTAGTTTGAAAAACTAGTTTGAATTGTAATTTTAAACATAATATTAAGAGTTGACAAAATTTGACTCGAAAAAATTAAAATTTTCAATTTAACTTATTTATAAACCTGAATATTTGACTCGACTAGAAAAATAAACATAACAAAATAAGAGCTTCAAATAGCTCAAGATTTTGACTAATTAGTAAATTAATTTTCAAGTTCAAGTTAAGTCTCTCTTACATATTTATTGTATATAGTTGTTAAAAGCTTGTTAAATTAAAACCAATTAAAACAATAATATTATAAATGTTTAGAATTCAAAAAAAATTAAATATAATTTGAGTTATAAAATATAACCAGTCTACTCTACTACTACAATTTTTTTACTCGACTCAATTGAATACTCACTTTATTCTCACCATATGTACAATGTTTTATACGGTAAAATACATAATGTGAGGACATGCCAAGCTGCTTTGATGATATAACATTTATAATGGCGGCAATTTTAACTAAAAAATCCATTATAAATAATTAATTAAAGAAATGACCCCCTCAGAGCATTATTTAGAAAAATGACCCCCAAATCTACCACGTATGAAGAACTCGTGTTCTGCCGAAAGCGAGTTTCAATTTCGCTTTCAGCGAAGAGCGAGTTCTTATTACGTGGCATAGCTTTTCAGAATAAAGAACTTCGCAAGATCTCGCTTTCTGCAAAACGCAGGTCCCCGAGAATTTGAAGAACCGGCTAAATTTATTGTTGGTTGTTTAATGGAACTCGCTTTCTGAAAGTGAGTTCTTTGTAAATCAGGGTAGTAGAACAAACGTCCATAGGCATGTTCGAGCGATATTTCGGGGCTATTAATCGTATAATTTCAGTTAACGGCGAGTTTAGGTGCGTAGTACTGGAACTTGTCTTACATTCGACACCAATATGGACAAGTTCAGTACGTTGTAAACCGGGTAAAATTCGCGTTGATAACGGTACCATAGCTTGTTTTTGTGAATGACCGAAAAGTTAAAAGGGCGTGATAATCTTTTTCCATTTATGTATCGGGTTATATAATAATAAATATAAAACTATAAGGCAAAATAAATATAAAATCTAAAATTATGTAAAAAAATAAGGCAAAATCAAGTTTTTATTACTATAAAATAATAACTAAAGTTGATAAATAAACATTCACTTGTCCTGATGACTCCTATGTCCACCCGTTCCGCAGCTGGGTGCACGACGTTCTCGTGGCAGATTTTTTCGATCGGCATGTGTTCCATCGTCGTCTTCATCGCCATCGTCCTCATCATTGGCGCCATGATTGTCCCCGAAACGCGGAGCACCGCTGACACCGGGGCCGGTGTAGAACAAACTCTGTGGCGGCGTCTGCTCGACAATGTTGTAGTCGAACTGTGCTGCCAATGGTGGAACATCCAACACTGGAGGAACATATGCAAAAGGCGATGTCGGGTAATATGGTAGAGGCATCGGCATAAAGGGATGAAAGACGTCCGTAATAAAAAGCTCGGGTGGAGGCCCCGTCTATTGAAACGTCTGAGGACCACCCATTTGCAGAAACAATGACGAAGCGGAGTGCATGAATGTCGGTCATGGCGCTGATGTCGAAGGCCCTGCCCTGAACTGATCTGCTGCTTGCGCTGTTCCAGAGGACGAGGCCCCTTAGTGTGTGTTCGACGTCTTTGGATTTCAGGCCCCATTCTGGTACCGCACTGCGTAGGCTGGAGCTGGATGGCGTGACGTTGTGCGGGCGGGCGATTTCAGGAAGGCATCACAATTTCTCGCTGGCGCTCCTCCGGAGTCAGTATATGCAGCTTCCCGTTTTGGCAGTACCACTGCATATAGTCGAATGTGACGTCCTGGTTCACAATGGGTACATAGATAGGCGGCCGTCTGCCGTACCTTGTCATCCATTGCTCGACCCAGTCAGCGTGATGATGGCCCCAATGGACTTTCGTCTTCCCCTACCGTGTCAACTGATGTAATTCGTCTAAATTGGGTGGCGGCTTCGGAACCCCTTGGACATAACCAAATTGTCGCAAAACCCGGTCGGTAGGATGCCACTCGACAATTTCGTAGTTGATGAGTGGCACCAGCAGCAGCCAGACGTGAGAGCCGTCCGTGATGTCCTACGGAATACAGTCCCGAATCAGAGGAGCAGCGTACGGAGTCCACACGAACTGAACAAAATTTTTTGAATGTGAGTTATATAATTTTTTGGCCGAATTTTTTTTGAGGAATTAAGAACAAAATATCTAAAATTTTGACCTCGTTTTGTATCTTGTCGATCAACAGTCTGTAGTCTCGTTGTGTCTCTGACAATCCCTAGTGAGTGAGTGGAATGCACCACCTGTCATTAATGAAAAAGAACTTAAAAAATTGTAATAGTTTAAAAACATATTCTTTAAATAAAATAAAATAATTTAATTCAAATTAAATTAAATTAAATAATTTTAATAGTACATCCAAATAAGCAGGAATAGGTATGAGGTAGGTTGTCTAGGCCGCGAGCTTAAAAAGGGCATCCGAAACCAAGCCTAATACTGAAGTAGTAAGAGACATCCTCCGATTGCGGCTCTATCTGAGTCGACGGTTCTGCAAAGCTCCCTAAACAGAAAGGCCAAGACCGCTGCTCCCCAACATTTCTTGCTACATTCTACAAAATTGCGGAGATGGTACAGCCACATTAGGTGGACTTTGTTGCGAGATTTGTCAGGCATAAAAATCCCTCCAATAATGTGTAGGATGTGGGCACGAGCAAACCGTTGCGAAAATAATAAGTACCGTTATAAAAATATTTTAATTATTAAAAAAATAGGAAACGAAAAATATAGTAAAATAAGATTAATATATTTACCTGTTTTGTTTCGTCATCCGCATCTGGGGGAAGGATTGTAAAATTTTGCTCCAAAAAAGTTAGAAAGATTTTGCCATCGTCGAACTTGTCTAGAACCACTCCCAGCAGCTCGACACACAGGTTCGGCCAGTCACCCTCGGTAACACCGGTAATAACCGCGCCGTCAGTAGGCAAGCCAAGATGATATGCAACATTTTCCAGTGTAATTGTAGCCTCGCTACACGGAAGATGGAATGTGTAGGTCTCTGGCCTCTATCGCTCTAATAAGGCATTAATGAAGGGACGGTTCAACTTCGTACCGCCAACGATAGTAGCGACATGCCCAAAACCAGCTTCGGCAATAAATGGAACGATATCCTCATCCAGCGCGACTGTGATACGATTTAGATAGCATGTCAATGCTCGTTCGTAGTTCTTGAAGAAAAATAGTACAAGATAATAATTTAAAAATGTATACATATAGGAGGAGATAAATTTAAAAAAAAGAAATTAATTTAAAGTAAGAAAAGAATATTACCTCCTTATTCGCCTGTCAGTAGTCGAAGACGTGTCGTTCGTCTAGCCTCAATAAAGCCGCCATTGTATAGAAAATATAGGATATGTATAATAGAATAGGAGAAGAAGAATACAGAGGTGTGGGGCTATTGATTCTGTAAGGCCCTATTTATAATGGAACTCGCACCGGTTGGGAAGCGATTTTAATAGAATTCGTGTTCTATGAAAGAGGAGATACCGAAGAACTCGCGTTACGCAGGAAGCGAGTTCCATTGAAGAGACTTGTCCTTTGACTTTTCATAGAGCATCTTGAACGGTCATAATGGAAACTCGCGTTACGCAAAACGCGAGGTCCTTTATTTCTCACAAACCGACCATTAATTAATTATTCCTTAAATTATTAGATAAATATGGTAAAAAAAATTTATTTTAAATTCCTATTTTCTTTAAATTGAAGTCCTAATTAGTGTCGAATCTTTGAAATCAAATAGTCATAAAGTAAAAGAAGGTATTTAAATTTTATAAGAAGTAGGAAAAAAGATGGTATTAAATTAGATAAATATATAAGTTGTATTATTAATTAATGCCCATATGTAGAAGTTTGTTAAAATTTTAAACTCAATTGGTATATAAATTAATTAAATATAGTAGAAGATAAAAAATTGTAGTAATCTGAAAATCTATTACAACAGTAGCATATAATAAACGGTCAGAAGGGACCTCGTGATATATAAATTAATTAAATCGTAATTGTTAGTATTTTAGAAAGCATAAATTAGGAAGAAAAATCGAAGCATAATTTACGAAATTGGACCTCGCTTTCTACATAACGCGAGGTCCTATTTAACTGGTTTGACTCAACAGTCGCATATAATGAACGGCCAGAAGGGACCTCGCGTTCTGGGGATAGCAAGTTCCATGGATAACCGCGTTGCGTAGAATGCGAGTTCATGGTTTTTAAAATTAAATTCAATCCGTTTTTCCTTCCCTATAAAACCCAGGCTCCAATTATATCTATTTCAGCAAAACTTCCAACAGTTTCCTCCCCTCATGGCTAAGTTTTTCACAACATTTTATTTTATCGGTACTTATTTCGACTCAACAATCACCAGTAATATGTCACTCCACGATTTGTTATAGTTGATATCTGAAGAGGTTAGTAAACGTAGTGACAAGCAAATTTCTTACTTAGAATGTAAAATTCCAACACCGACGGCAAGTGAAACACACTACATTCTGAAGCTTGCTAGCGAAACCGACGTACGTAACATGTACGAGCAGCTCAATTCTGTTAGGGCTAAATACATCAATTTGAATGTTAAGTTCGATGAGGTGAACGCCAAAGAAGGTAGTACATTTGCACCCGTAGAAGTTGTTACGTCCGCACTCATAGCGAGCAGTGAACAAGCTCATTGTTTACCGAATGTTGATGCAGTTGTCGACGAGTTGCAGCTTTTTATGTACAAGCGCAGACAAAAATAAAACAACAACTAATAAAAGAATTTAACTTAAGTTTAGACATTTCAACTGACTACGATGATTCTGATTAACCTTCAATTCCTCAAATCATCGTCAAATTATGTTTTATGAGTTCATTCTTTCATTATTTATTAATGTTCTAAGTATGGGCAACGTTGCTGTTGTCCTCCTTTATTTATGTGAAACATTGTTCGGTACAAACAATGCATGAAATGGACAGTGCTATCGGAGGAAGTGTGGAAATAAGTTCTGGAATGGAAGACTGTTGCCGAAAACCTTGCCATTTCTTGAAGATTTTTTTTTCATATTACGTACCGGGGCAAATCAAATCACCAGAAAGCAACGTTCCAGTATCCGCTACACTTGTTTCTTATTACTAGCCATCATCCCACTTCACAACAGTTGATATGGATTCCTTGAACATTCCAAAATTTTCGCAACCCCCAACAATTGACGGATACAACCACCGTGCTGATGGTGAACTAGCCATTGGGATGACATTCTTGACAAAAGAACTGGCCGTGGCTACGATTAAGCACTACAACATTCGTCGGCCAATCTGTGAAGAAAACCCAACTGAATTTCTACATTGTGGAGTGCGCCCACAAGAAAGATGGATGTGAATGGAGGGTTCGTGTATCATCCTTGAATATGCTAAATGGGCTGTGGAGAATCATGAAACTGGATGGACCTCATACATGCACCGTGAGCAGCCTAAGTCAGGATCACAAGAACTTGGACGTGCACGTCCTATGCGATACCTTCATGCCACTGGTCAAAGCAAATCCTCATGTGACGATTGCCACCTGTATCGCCGCAGCAAAAAATGAGTTGCATTCGTACAAAAACTGTTTGGCCAATGGGAGGAATCTTACAACGAGTTGCAGTCGTGACTAAAAATGATGCAGAAACACATACTCGGAACGGTTGTGAAACTTGAGATGGCTCTGGCATACGAAAATGATCGTGTCCTACCAGGTGTTTATCAATTCTACAGGCTAGTTTGGACATTTCCTCAGTGCATTAATGCATTCATGCATCGCAAGCCGATGGTTCAGATCGACGGTACTTGGTTGTACAGGAAATATACACATGTCTTACTTCTGGCGGTTGCACAAGACAACAATCGAAAAACCGTTCATGTAGCCTTCGCAATAATCGAAAATGAGGATCTCGAGTCTTGGCAGTTCTTCCTTAAGAACCTACGGAGAAATGTTCGTTCTCATGTAATGCGGGCAAGGGGTGATGGGATGTCTTACTTCCGACAGATCCAATGTGATCAAGTACGCAATACAGGGTTTAGGCCGGTATTGGCAGCCTCCTCATATTTACCACCGCTATTGCTTACGACACATTATTGCCAACTACTTGCAGATTTACAAGAACCAAGATGAACGTACTATGGTGCTTAAAATGGGTACGTCTTTTACGTCCTCTACGTTTATGATATCTTTGCATGTAATGTTTGCCACTAACTAGGTGTTTGTCATTCCCTAGGCAATTCGCATTACGTACAAGAGGTATACCAGCTGTTTGAAGATCTGAGAGCCATGAATGACAAAGGCGTAGGCTACCTTGCCAAAATCTCGAGGGAAAAACGGTTTCGATCATATGATGGGGGTAAACGATATGGCCACATGACAACGAACTTGGCTGAGGCGGTCAACTCAGCTCTGAAGGGAGTACGGCATTTGCCTATCACTTTCATTGTCAAAGCGACCTACTATCGTTTGGCTACCCTATTTGCAACCATGGGAAGGCAAGCAACTGATTACATGGTAGGTGGCCACAAAGTGCACCCGGACTTCCTAGAAAAATTGCAAATTTATGTGCGATATTCAAATGCGATAACTGCAACTTTCTTCTCTCGAGAAGGCCATTTGTTTCGTGTTTCAGAATTTTCGAGGCCGTTAGAAGGCATACAACACAACGCGTACGAAGTAGATCTAAGGAAGAGAACCTGTGACTGCAGAGTCTTCCAAATATTCAAATACCTATGTGCACACGTCATTGCTGCTTGTTCTTCCCAATAGATTCACTATATGCAACTGCTTGATCCGGTATACTTACTGGAAACGGTATTGAAGGTTTACGAAAAAGAGTTTCCTCCTATTGGAAATGAAATTGATTTGTATGCGGTTGATGATGAACCGACCATACGCCCAGATCCTGTACTACTACGAAATAAGGGACGTCCACGATCGACACGGATTTACTGTGCGGAGGACATAGTCGAACATAGAGAAAGAACCGGACAAAAAAAACTTTGCAGTGCATGTAGAAATCTCGGACACACGATTAACAAGTGTCCTATCGCTCGAGCCCTCATATGAACTAAGTGTTTGTTGTATTTGCTCATATTAATTTTAGGGTTTTATTTATTAATATCTTATGATATGATATTTATTGTTTGTTACTGTTTGTTGTTATTTTTTTAATTTTGAACCAACTACTCGCCTGTATAGAATGCCAGATTTCTAACACGTCAGGAATCCTGGCAGAACTCGTGCTCTACAGAACGCGAGATCCCTGACACGTTAGGAATCCTGGCAGAACTTGCTCCTTACAGAACGCGAGATCCCTACCATGTTAGGAATCCTAGAAGAAATCACCCTTCACACAACGTGAGATCCCTTCTATAAATACCTCCCCCGAAGTTGCAATCCGGTAGTTTTGAAGAATACTACGCTTCTATTGTAGCTACCAATAACAACAAATCAAATACTCGAAAAATACTTTGGCTAAGAGATTTCTCGAGTATTGTGATTTGTTGGTATATGTAGTTGCATCATGAGTACGTGTCCAGAGCTTTGAGCATTTGCATCATATTTGAACGAGGTCAGACCTACAAGTTGAACGACAAATCACAATACTCGAGAAGGTAACCGCGGTCAAAGCTCCTACCATTCACGCTGATGATGGAATCCTGGTGTAAAATGAAGCGTAATGAGGTATACCTCAATATCCACGATTGCCCACATCACGAAGAATGGTAATGCGTAGGGAAACATTGGCCGATGACGACCCCAGCACGGTAATATATAAGATGTCCTCTTCGGTCGGAGTTTCATCCTTGATTGAGGTCAGAACAAAAGTTGTATTCCATCCCGGACTTGACAGCTGATAATGCGTAGGGTTACAGCTTTTCGCGGTTGTGGGATAGAATATGATAAGTGTATTCCAGTAGCAACTTTCTACGAATGTAATATAAGTTTATGTTGAAATTTAATACTAGTAACGAGTTACAACTTTCTACGGATGTAATATAAGTTTATGTTGAAATAACAAGGTCTCATTGGTTTTAAAACTTATCTTTCCGCCTTGTCGTTCCTGCAGAAAACCACGCTTTCGAACCATTTTCAACGCAAATTTTATACCCTTCTTCGTGTATCGCACGTTCCAATGTTAGTCAGAAATGGTAGCCAAGTTCCTCCACAACACCTCCAAGGTCAAAAAATGTGATAATAAACGTACATTAAAAATCCGATACATAAACGGGAAAAGATTATCACGCCCTTTTAACTTTTCGGCCATTCACAAAAACAAGCTATGGTACCGTTTCCAACGCAAATTTTACCCGGTTTACAACGCACTGAACTTGCCCATATTGGTGTCGAATGCAAGACAAGTTCTAATACTACGCACCTAAACTCGCCGTTTACTGAAATTATACGATTAATAGCCCCGAAATATCACTCGAACATGCCTATGGACGCCTGTTCTACTACCTCGATTTACAAAGAACTCGCTTTCTACAAAAAACGAGTTTCATTAAACGGACCACAATAAATTCAGCAGTCTCTTCAAATTCTCGGAACCTCGCGTTTAGAAGAGCACGAGTTCCTGTAAAGTTCGTTATTCTGAAAAGCGATGCCACGTAAGAACAACTCGCTTTTCGCCGAAAGCGAGATCAAAAATTGCATTGCACAGAACGCGAGTTCTTCATACGTGACAGATTTGGGGGTCATTTCTTTAAATAATTGTTTTTAATGGGTTTTTTTTTACATAAAATTGCCTATAATGGCTCTAATATCTAATTTCGCCTTTGGATTAAACCATAATTCTGATCCGCTGCCACATTTTAATCACAAATCTCTATTATTCAACCAAATTAAAGCAAAAAACAAGAGTGCTTCAGAAAGATATAGTTTCTCATTCATGAGCTTACATCGCATCAGGCCTCACTCGAATGGTCAAAACACCATTGGCTGAGTGAGCTTGTTTCTTCAGAAGTTGCTAAAAAGAAAGATTCCATTTTTTCTGATTCTCTTCCTTCACCAGATACCACCATTACAATTTGCAGCTTGTTCCTTTTGTTTCCATTTCCCTTCAAAGTCATTAAAACTAATTGATGCAGGGAGACCTTCCCGGGGAATTAAACTTTATCATCGTGAAACCACCACCGGGTCTGCTTCGGAGACCGGCCATTTCTGCAGTTCCTTACATAGCGGTCGTTGTCTTCAGGGCATTGCTGCAACATCGTTGTAAATAGTATCAAGAACAGTTTGCAGATTTAAAGAGGAAAAAAAAAACAAGATACAAATTTCCCCAATATCTGCAACATTATTTATGATGTGGCACATAGTGCTCATTTCCAGTCGGGCATGACATGATGACAGAGTAATACCGAAAACCCGAGAAAGTCAGATTCAATTTATGTGCAAAGTTCAAACCTTTGCAGTCGCGCTTGATAGCATGGAGAGAATGCTGATGCAGATAGAACTAACAGTCATGGCTGGGGACCATGAATCATACAATATATCTACAAAATACAACCAAACAATCATGTATTATACGTTAGTCCCCTCATATAACATAGGCAAAGGCCCATAGGAAAAGGAGCAACATAGCTATTAAAAGCACATAAATTAAGAACATGTGGAGTGGTCCCAATAGTAAAGGATGATTGATTTCATATAGGTGACCCGATTTCGAGCACCATATGTGCACGGTGAGTGCTTTGTTAAAAGGCTAAAAAAATTGAACATATACTACTTTGTAATCACATCATCACATTAAAAAAACACATAAATTAAGAATATTACAAAGACTAGTTAAATTAACAAAAATGAACATGCCTTTGAAATCTAGCAAACAATGGAGGAAAGAACATATATACCAATGGTAAACACCTCTAGATTTCTCATTTCCCTTTATTTGATACGAAGTTAAGCAAAATGGACAAGGAGATAAATACAATAATATCCAAGTATCAGATAAAAAGATTACTTTCATAAAATAAAGATAAAAACAAAGAGAGAGATCAGATCATGAGATGGAAGTTGCAAAAGATATACATATAATGATACAAAGATTAAAAAAAAATCTATTGAAAACCTAAGAGGAAATTGAAAATTACTAAAAACAGAGCATTTTATGGGAAATTAATATCAGCTATTACCCAAGCAAATATGGCCATTGCTATAAATATGTGGATGGATAGGTGCCGGATTAAGAAATATAACCTGCCACCGGAAAATAAAAAACAAATATGAATTCCGATTTTGTTTCAAATGAATGAATCTAATTTTTTTTTTTTTTAAAAAAGGAAAGGGGTTTCAGAGTAAAAATGAAACCTGGGGGGCTTCCATAGGGTAATGCTCAGGAAAATCCACTTGAAGCTGATAAATTTCATTGGCATATAAAGTACCCGGAGCTCCATTTACTTCAACTACCCACCTTTTTTTTCAAAAACAGAAAATCAACGGCGGGAAGCAGAAGATCCAAAGGGGGGGCGGGGGAGGAAAAGAATGAAAAATAAAAAAGAAATTACCTTTGGAGATTATCGGTGACTTTGTGTTTGAAACCAGAAGGAGGGTTGACCTGCCATTCAACCAGCTCTTTCTGCAGCCGATTGCTTGCTATCTTACTCAGCGCCTAAAACAACAAATCAAATTCCCAGAAAATTAATCTCAAGGGGGAAAAAAATAAACAAACAGCAGAAGGAAGAAGGGGGAACCTTGCGAGAGGAGGCGGAGGAGCTGCTCATGCTTGATTGGTGCTTTGGGTATTGGTTTTTCTGGAGCTGCGATTCAAAAAGAAGGAAAATTTAAGCAAAAAAGAGAGAAAGGGTCAGATTTTAGTTCGGTTGATTTTCGGTTTAGTTAATTTCGAATCGGTTGATTTTGGATCGAGTTAATATCGGGTTAATAGGAAATCGATCGTTTTAATCGGGTTTTTAAGCCATGTTAGGTTTTTCCACCTTATATATAACTTTATATAGCCCGTATATTTAACTTTTTAGTGTGTTGTGCGACAATTTAAATCTCATATTTATTTATTTATTTTAATATATTTTTTATTTCAGGTTGCCTTCGATTTGGGTTGCTTTCTGTTCGGGTGAAATCGATTCGATTTCATTTGGTTCTGTTGAAAATCGGTTCGAATTCATTTTCGGTTTAACTGAAACTCGGTTCAATTTTAATTCAGTTTATTTCAAATTTCGGATCAAATTTAAATTATTATGTTCGGATTAATTTCAAGTCTTGATTTCTATTTTCGAGTCTCGGCTCAAATTTGTGATGTTTATATTTGACGAAAGAGAGAAACAAGAAAGAGCGACGATTTATGAGGCTTTGATCCGCATATCTCTGTCCCTCCCCTCCTTCAACAGCCACGAAACGACGTCGGCTCGTCGGGTGCAGACAGTTTAGTTTTGAGTCGGATTATCTGGATTGGTGTGAATTTCATATTTTAGATAGGTTGGAATCCTTTTGAATTCCATTGGTTGTTTATTTTAAGTGATAATTCTTGATATTGGGAAGATAATTACATATTTTTAAATATTAATTACTATTTTATTTTATATTTATTTTTTAAACTCAATGAATTTTAATAGTCCATTTAAAAAAAACACTTACTCAAAAAAATATTTATGAATGCTAGTATTATTTTGATAGTGATTTAATTTCAGTTTTTTAAAAAGAATTATTTATTCAAACAAAATTAGTATGTAATTTGGTATCGTTTAAGCAATATAGAGTTTAATATTTTGTGCATGCAAAAAAATTTTGTTGGGAGACTCACCCACCAAAATTTGTGCAAAACTAATTGACCCGAATTAATCAAGATAAAATCGTAGAAAACAAGCAATATATAGTTGGTTTGTATGCCCGTATGATGTATGGTTAGTTGTCAATTTAAACTTTTAAGGCGTTTTAATATGGTTACTGAACTTTTAAGGTATTTTTAATATGGTCATTAAACTTTTAAAAGTTTCATTACAGTCATTTAGCTTTTAATTCGTTTTCATTACAGTCATTGCCATAAACTACAGTTAAAAAAAACTAATGCGGCATGTTAAATTTAAGGGTAAACTACATTGGTAGTCACTGAACTTTAGGGTACTTTCAATATAGTCATCGAACTTTTAAAACTTTCATTACAGTCACTCTACTTTTAATTCGCTTTCATTACCGTTAAAAAAGTTAAGGTGGATATTAAGTTTAAAAATAAACATTTTTTCATCCTTATTTTTTTTTCATCCAAACATGTACGGCCAAAAAAGAGAGCTTGAAACGATCTAAATATCAGTATTGTTGAATTTTTTAAAATTTTTCATCGATTAAAAATATTAGAGGAAATATGATAATTTAATTCCCGTCTAGATTATTTTTATATTTTTATTTAAAACTAGTGGAAACCAAAAAAAAATAGTTTGAGAAATAATTAAAAATGTAATATTGAAATAAAAAACCCAAGAAAAAAAATTTATATTTGGTTTAATTAAGATATTTTGTTATGTTATGTCATGTCAAAGTTTTAGTTTGAAGAATAAGTTACGAATTTAAGAATTAAGTTTAAATTGACGTATTACTTACTTGTTTTTATAATAATGTAAGTCATATATATATACTATGCATTGTGGCCGAAAACATTTTGTTTCTACAAACGCCCTAATTTAGGGAATATGGACCCAATTTAAAGTTCATAGCTTAGAGGTTTAAGTTTATGTGTTTAGAATTTAGTGTCTGTGGTTTGAATTTAGAGTTAGGGTTGGAATTTAAGGATTATGGGTAAAACCCTAAATCTCTAACCCTAGATCCTAAATTCTAACCACAAACCTTAAATTATAAACAACTAAACCTAAATCCCTAAATTATAAATCCTAAACGAGATCTTTAAACCCTAAAATTAGGGCATTTGTAGAAACAAAATATTTTGAAAGTCTTTGAATGAGATATTTTCACATATTTATAGGTTGTATGCCTGTATGATGTATGGTTAGTTATAATTATATTAATGCGGTTAGATCACCAAAAACTCTACCCATAATTTTGTAACATACGAAGCCGTAAAAAACCTCACGTTGAACATTTTAAAATACGAATAATTTTTTACATACGTGTATGCATATTTATTCTTTAAAATTTAAAATTTAAAAAAAAACCTTAATTAGTGCTCCGGAATCCTCGCTCGACAACCGTATTGGGAAAGAAGCGGCGGTGGCCGTAGGAAATTCTAATGATGACCCGATGGTTGTAGGTGATCGTGCAAAAGTCTGTTTCGAGTTCCCACCTATTCTTGAGCGCCCAGGATCCCCGGTTCTGCCTGAAGATCAAAGAGAAACGAAAAAAGTGAAGAACAAAGACGACCAAACGTGCATGGATATGGGAAACGATTCTATAAGGCAAGAATCTTTTGACTCAATGGAAACAGACGAACGCTTGCCCGTTGTTGGAAATTCTCATGCAAATGTTACTATGCCCCCAGCCGCGCCTAAAGTCTCTTATGCTGGTGCAGTAACAGGGACAGTGCCTTCAACCGCATGTAAACCTGCTGCCCCTTCGATGGACGAGATTGCTATTACTGCAGAGGACGTTAAAATTGATAACACAAACATGGTCCTTTCTATCAAATTCTTTGAAAGAGTTCATGCACTAATTGATGCTAGGATGAAAAGGACGGTCATAGTTTGTTTACTTGGCAAGAATTGGATACAGAGCCCTTTATTCTCGACTTCCTACTCTATGGTCATTGACTGGAAATTTCCAACTAATCAATCTAGACAACGACTATTTCCTTGTCAAACTAGATCAAGAGGAGGACCATTCTAAGGTGCTGACAGATGGTCCGTGGACTATCTTTGGAAGCAACCTCACGGTCCAACCATGGATTCGATCCTTCTCGGCCTCTGAAAAACACCCATCCCAAGTTATTGCTTGGGTACGGTTACAAGGACTTCCGTTCAGATATTACACCAAGGCATTGTTTCGTTGGATAGGAAATCTAATCGGCACAGTTGTGAAGGTAGACTATAATACGAATGCGGGTGAACGAGGCCATTTTGCTCACCTGACAGTTATTGTTGACCTTAATAAACCATTAATACCTAGCTTGAATATCGATGGATTCAACCAGAAACTAGAATATAAAGGCCTGAACCTAATCTATTACAAGTGCGGACTTTATGGCCACACAAAGGATTGGTGTGGGAAACAAAATAATTTTGAGGAAAGGATTCCAGAAGCAAAAGAGCCTGTTGTTAGCGAGTCGGAAGTATATGGTCCCTGGATGCTGGCTACATATAAGAATCGTCGTCCTAGGAAAGACACTGCATCTAAGAAAATTGATGGCGGGGCTACAAGCTCATTGGATAGTTCTCGATTTCAAGCCCTACAGGATTTAGATAAAGAGCTTGTACCAAGGGAAACTGTTGTAGCGAAAGGTAAAGCCCTAGTTATTGCGAGTAAGGCAGCCACCTTTGTCAAGCGCTCAGACATGACTGAAGTAGGGAAGAAAAAAGGTGATATTTCGATTCAGGCCCCTAGACCTATGAGACCGGGTATGACTCCCACACCTGGGGCGAGATCAAGCAAGAAGATGAGTGAAGGTTTGCAACAGTCTGATCCAACACCAATTGTTGAAGGTAAGGAAGTGAAGAATGTGGCAGTGCGATCAAATATCGAAGGGGAAAACCATACAGTAGCTTTGATCATGGAGGAAGGTCAGGATTTTCATATGTAAGCCGGGGGTGACATAGTGACTAGTTCAGGGGGTAAACAATGTCAGAAAAAAAACGACAAGTAAGGGCCTTCGAATCCAAAAAAAACTCAGAATTTAAATTACCATCTAAACCTGTGATATCAGAATGGCTAAGTAATGTCCCAAGTAAGGTAGGGAATACGAAGGTAATAGACAGATGTCGTCACTCAATTTTCACCCGAGTTTTTATTATTATTATTTTATTTTTATCATTTTTTTATTTATTCATTTTATTATGTATACAATATAATACCTATTAATAAAGACTCATTTATAAATAAAAAAGATCCATTTATTAAAACTCGCCTTAAAATAATAAGGGGTCCATTTTAAACAATTTGAGCTCAACTAACCCATTTTTTATTTCCCATGTGCAGGTTTATTGAGGGTCGTCAGATCTAGGGCAAAATAAATGGATGGTTTAGATCGAATAAAAAAGGTAAAGGGGAGTCACCCGCGCCGCCACGCGCGGGATGACTCTCCCCAAACCCCATGTTGCTTTCGAAGGCTGTTGCCACTGCTTCCCTCACTGTGAACGACGTCGGCCGCCGTTGCTGTTGGTGCCATGAAATCCGCCACGTCCTCGCAGTTCCGCCTGCGCTGTCACTGTCCATTGCTGCTTCTATTTACCTGCAAAGCAAGGGGAAAATGGTCAAACCCTAGTTCAAAAATTAAGGGAAAATCATCCCAAATCACTCAAATCCGAGCCAAATCAGGTTGATTTTGAAACTCAACCAAGAATCACATTTTTGGTCTGATTTTGCTCGATTCTAAGGATTGAAATCCCAATTTTCCTTGTAGATTCGAGTTCTTGAGCACTATATAAACCCCCACCCCATTGTATTTTTCATCTGATTTTCATCTAAGAAATCACTAGGGAAGCTTAAGAATTTTCAGTAGAAGTGAGAAGTGAGAAGTGAGAAGGGAGAAGCTTGAATTTCCAATAGCGTTGTAATCGAATTTATTGGAATCAAAGTAAGCATTTTCTATCTCATTTCGGTACGGTGTTCATCTTTTATTTTTTGTATTTCTTATCATTTCGAATTTAATGTTTAATTTGATGTAATTCTTACCTTAGATGGTTGTTCTAAAAACCGAACTTTCGTTCGAATTAAAACCAATTTTTTGGGTATTTTTTAGGCTTATTTTTTTTGAAAAAAAGAGATACCACCGCCGACAAGGGTCTGCCGGCACGGTGGTTGTTCACCGGTGTTCATCTTTCTTGAAGAACACCAAGAACATTTGAAAGGAAATAAACAATGGGTGTTTTGATCCAAATTTTTTAAAGGGGAAAATGAAATGTGTTTATAAAAAGTGTGTTTTATACCCAAAACAAAGTGGGCTTATTCCCTTCATTAAATCCCTCCGCCTTTTTTATTTTTGCTCCGTGAGTAACCAACTTTTCAAATTATTCATTTTGGTCACTGTTTTCTTTAAAATTCGACCTCCAATTTTGTTTTGTTTTTTAATTCGGTCATATTTGTTTTGGTTTCTTTAAAATATTTTTATATTAATAAATTCATTTTCACATTTTTAAAAAAATAATTCATAACTTGTTTTTTATAAAACTAAATCATATATAATATATATATATATATATATATATATATATATATATATATATTCATTTAAACATTAACAAGACCGACCTATTTTAACAATTGTGTTTTTTTCCTTTTTGTTTGTTTATTTGTGTATATTTGTTTATTATCTTTGTATGTTTTTATATTATCTTGTAGATTAATCTTTTCCCTTGCTACAATATTTAATAATAATAAACACGGTGTTTTATCAAATAGAAATGACGGGTTAGCGCTAGGAGTGCTGGCGGTGATTGGACTTCATTTTTCGAATGGTAAGACCATTAAAATAGATTTATATTCATAAATGGACAAATAAATTGAATCTTACATAAACTTGAAAGTTCTGATATTAAAGCATTTTGTAATCGGCTAGGTACCAATTTTTGGGCGCTTTGAGGGTGCTAACCCTTCCCTATGCGTAACCGACTCCTGAACCTATTTTCTTGTTTTTGCAGACCAAAATTGTTGTTTTAATAAAATAAAATATTTTATTAAAATGACCCGTTTTTAGGTGATCCAATCACACCTTTTAAAAGATTGGTGGCGACTTCGTTGTTTTATTTTTAAAAAGTCGAAACACCTTGAAAAAGGGTTGCGAAAGCTTGGCAACTCGACCGGGGAGATTTTTTGTTTTTTACAAAAAGAGAGTCAGGCTACAAGTCGATTACATTTTTTTTAATGTCGGAATTTTCTAACTTCATGTAAATTTCAATTTAATTGTCCATCTATGAATATGATTCTATTTGTTCATGTCAGAATATTAATTCTACGTATGAGCCTAGCAAGTACCTTCGAGACTTGTATGCCTTATGTCTTCATAACGATACTGATCCTTTGTGAAGACATAGGAAATGGATCCTTCTGAGTTGAACTTGATTCGTTTGAAACCTATAATGGGTGAGAATCAGGGGCCTTGCTACCCTTAGTAGGGGACAACGATGACAGATCGGGGACCTTTCTAGAACCAAACTTTTGTGTGAGAATCTAGAAGCCCACCCTAATAGAGCTATATGGAAAATTTTAGGTTTAGAATCTGTTCAAAATTATTTCGTAAGGATAATCCGTGGAGACAAGCCCTGGAGTGTTGAAATGTGTTGTCCAGAATTATTCGTGCAATGAAATTATTTTGGACCTTTTATGTTTTATTTCCATTTTTAAGAATACTAATACTTTCCTTTTCTTGTCTTAATTTTGTTTTTTTCCTTTGCATTTTCATCTCATATTTGGAAGAGGTTGATTCTGAAGCATGTTGCTCAATTAGAAGAAGCTTTTGTCATGGATGGAAGGTACCTAATGAAAAAAGAAGACAGTGCAGATGTACGGTGATTACGTGGATGAAATACCAAAGTATGCTCACATCAGTGCCAAGCAGAGTATTGTGCAAAGTGCTATGGGACTACTTCAACCGTGCAACCAAGCAGAATTCGAAGATGATCATTGGTCCACATCCTAGATTGAAGACGTAGCTAAGAATGTGATGATGCTAGTCAAAAGGACTAAGTCTTTAAAGATTGATCGAAGAAATAGAGGAACTGGGTACTCAGACTGAGACGTATTCGTAATACCTTTGTCAACCAATGAATGCTACTTCTAGAGTAATACCTTAATGGAATCGATGGCCCTTCGTTTACATTCATGCATTTGTATTTTTTATTGTTGCTTGCATTTATGTTGTGATCACTGCATACATTCACACGTAATAAGAAACTAATAAATCACATGACAGAATTTCCAAAAAGCAAAAACTTCCCACAAATACAGTACTCGTTCTCAGTCCAGAGCAATGGCCATAGAAGACAGATTGACAACTTTAGAGAATAGTCACAAGGGTACCCAAGATAGACTCAATAAAATGGAGAAAGAATTGAAGGAAGAAATTGTACGAGCCCAAAGAAACATTGTTAGCCAGATAGCAGCTATGTTGGGTTTCAGAGACCTAGAAAGAGGAAAGACGGTTGAAGCGATTGATGTTTTGTCGCTCAAACCCGGGATGACTTGTGAGACATTTCCACCAAAGATGAGAGTCCATATCCACATGGCAAGAACCTCAGCTCATATTTTGGTAAGGTCTAGGATAAACATGGGGAAAACCAAGGTATTGGGGTGTGAGATCTCCAAAAGGTAGCGATAGGTCCAAAATGAATAAGAAGCTAGAAGATCAGTGTGACAGGCTTGAAGAGATCATCAAGACAAGGAAGAAATGTCTATGGTTGCAAAGATGCTAGAGATCTAAGTCTAGTGTCTGACTTGGTGGTTCCTCTAAAATTCAAAACTCCTGACTTCGAGAAGTATGACGGGTCCACTTGCCCTTTGTCACACTTGACCATGTACTAACGAAGAATGGCACAACACTTGGAAAACGAGAAGTTACTGACCCACTATTTCTAAGACAGTTTATCGGGGTCTGCTACCCGATGGTATACTCAACTGAGTCGGGTCAATATACGAACTTGGAGAGATCTATCAAGAGCCTTCTTTGAACACTACAAGCATGCAACAGACATGATCCCCAACCGGCTCATTTTGAAGGATATGGAACAGATGCCTGACGAGAGCTTTCGCCAGTATGCCCAGAGGTGGCGAGATGTGGCAGCCCAAGTACAACCTTCACTGTTAGAAACTGAGGTTACTCCCATGTTTGTGGAGACTTTATATGGTCTTTTCTATGACCACATGTTAAACCATGTCACCGAAGGTTTTGCAGACATGGACATGAATTGGGAGTTGATATTGACGGCCATCAAAAGTGGAAGACTCGGGGAAGGAGAATATGACAAGCACCTATAACTTGAACTACTCGAGCTTGGCTAGATTTCATGCCTTCCTAGAATAAAACTTCACAGCTGGATAATAGAAGATTTTCCCGAATATTGTTGGGGTCATGCCTAGAATCAACCCTTTTGATTTTGCCCGCGAGCATTAGGGGTCTTTTGTAAGAGCTTCTATGTTAATCTACTTGTTTAAAGATGCATTCCCTTTGTTTTCTCAAGTGGCAAACATTTCTTTTCATTTTTCATCTATTTCTCTTCAAGCATACATCTTTCTAGCAGAGCCCCTATTATTGATTGTATGAATGACTTTTGGATCTAATCCTGAGATAGAAAGGAAATAAAGTGTGTTCAGGATTAATGGGAAATCCCATATATACAAATTTTGAGTGATTTTCCTTTCAAACATTGTTGTTAAGGACTTTGAATAAAGTATAACTCTAAAACATCTACCAACTGAAGACTACTTCTCTTCGATGATGTTTTTGTGTGAAATGACATTTGGCATTCCTTCTTTTCCCTTCACGAGTAAGAAAATGAGAAAAATCCCTTGTTGTCCCCCTTTGAGCATGATATTTTTCTTGTGTTTGAACCCTAACCAAGGATCACTCCCACACTGGGGGAAAATATGATGAAAAATTGCAAGCAAAGGAAAAAATATGTAAGATCAAGTTGAATGTCCTAAATTGAAAATGAAAAGGAAAAAGAAAAAGAAGAAAAAAGAAGAAAAAAAAGAAAAAAAGAAGAAAAAGAAAAGGAAAAGGAAAAAAAAGGAAGAAATGAAAGCTGAAGTGCGTAGGAAAATTTAAAACAAATCCTTCAAACGAGGCATATGCCAGAAAAAGAAATGAACTCTAGGGTGAAAACCCAAATTAGGCAGTCTAGGGAGATCTAAAGAAAAAGAATAGAGATTTCATCAAGAAAGATTGATCCTTGGTTTAATTACCCTTAAAACATGTATTTGAGCCTGTATATCCTTTTTTGGTAACCTGAGCCTAGCCTACATTACAAGCCTTTAAAGACCATTTGGATCACACATGGATATTAGAGAAAATGAGTTTGTCTTCAAAACACATTCTGCCTTATTGAGTTAACATTTCTTCAGGGACCTCAAAACTTCTAATGTTTGAATGAGATTAGAAAAGTAGGAAATTTAAAATTTGGGGAGTGTGTGAGTCAAAGAGAGCCACCTAAAAGCGGGATGCTATCCGGTTGATGGATTATTGAATCATTCATACTATGAATTTTGGGGCATCTGACTTTCCTCTTTTCCATGTTTTCCATGGCTCTTAAAATCCCCATTTCTAGCCTTTTCTTGCATCTTACAAGTAGGCTGACATAGATTCATAAAAAATGGATTTCTTGGTATTGATCCCAACTGTAGGGAACCAAGAATGAATGTTTTCAATCGCTTCAGGAAAAATGAAGCGGTCGACAATTGAACCTCAGTTTGAACAGAGGCATCACCTTACATGAGAAGAAAAAAAACATGTGTTAAAATTTTTTAGGTGGATTGTGTTGTCGAGCAAGATCCGCACATAAGCTGTAAGGTCCCTAAAACATGAAAATAGGATAGAATTACGCACAGAGGACAAGCTACGCCACTAATAGGGGCAATTTATGTTGACCAAAGATTCAAGATCCCTAAGTTTTATAGGCGCGAAATGAGGAGATTAAGGCGCCCACATCATGCAAAGACATTCAAGGTGGAAATAAGCTTTGCTAGAAGGTTTTGCATGCAAATGCTTCAAGATGTCCTGTAGGGACAAGAATTTGAGAATTCAGAAGAAGCGCTGAAGGTGCTTAATGTTATTTTAAGGGGCATATGAATACTTGAATCTTTCACGACCATTCAAGAAGGTCTTTCACTTGATATTGATGTATCAACTACAATGATAGTAGATATTGAGACATTTTCCTACGAAGATCATATGTTTTCGATGAAGTAAAGATGTACAAAGAATGAGAATGGCGAAGCAGATATAGTTAAAGAAGTCCATCCTTCAAATCACAAGTACATGATAACTGGATTGAGTCAGAAAATATGCAAAAATCAGAGGTCTTCATAGATCAAAGCAATACAATGGCGAGATCCAACTGGCTATCTAGACTGAACGGGCAAACGTACGGAGAAAAGAAACCAAAGAAAACCAATTTTAAATATAAGGAAATTCAAGAACATGCATTCATGACTAGGCATCCTTAGGGGCATGTTCATCATAGTCATAGCATTTATTAAAGTTTTGACAGGTATGAAATTCACCTATCTATTCTGGCTTGAGGAGAATAGAACCTGCTTATCCATCCGAGCATGAGAAGGATAGAACCTTTTTATAGAACTCGCTTATTTATTCGAGCGTAAGGAGAATAGAACTTGCTTATCCATTTGAGCATGAGGAGGATGGAACCTTTTTTTCCAACACCTGCTTATTTATTCGAGCACGAGGAGAATATAACCTGCTTATCCATTCGAGCATGAGGAGAATGGAACCATTTTCCATAACCTGCTTATCCATCCGAGCATGAGGAGGATGAAACCCTTTTTTCATTTTGCTTATCTATCCAAGCATGAGGATGATAGAACTTGCTTATCCATTCGAGCATGAGGAGGATGTAACCTTTTTCCAGAACCTGCTTATCCATTCTATCATGAGGAGAATGGAACCTTTTTTCAACTTGCTTATACATCCAAGCATGAGGAGGATGAAACTTTTTTTTTCAACCTACTTATCCATTCAAGCATGAGGATAATGAAACCTTTATTTTTTTAGCATCTGCTTATCTATTCGAGCATGATGATAATAGAACCCGCTTATCCATCCGAGCATAAGGAGGATGGAACCTTTTTTCAGAACCCACCTATCAGTTCAAGCGCAAAGAGAATGGAACTCGCCTATCTATTCAGGCATCAGGAGAATAGAACCCGCTTATCTATTCAGGCATTAGGAGAATAGAACTCGCCTATATATTTAGGCATCGGGAGAATATAACCACCTATCTATTTAGGCATCGGGAGAATGGAGCCGAGTAGTAAATTGATGATTGGTGAAAATCAGTACCTCATATTCTTTGCTATATCCCTATTTCACTAGAATAAGCAAAGAATGAACAGCTGTTGTCACTCGATTTTCACCCAAGTTTTTTTATTATTTCTTTTATTTATTCATTTTATTATGTATACAATATACTGCCTATTAATAAAAACCCATTTATAAATAAAAAAGATCCATCTATAAATACCCACCTTAAAATAATAAGGGGTCCATTTTAAACAATTTGAGCCTAACTAACCCATTTTTATTTTCCATGTGTAGGTTTATTGAGGGCTGTCAGATCTAGGGCAGAATAAATGGATGGTTTAGATCGAATAAAAAAATGGGGAAATGGGAGTCATCCCGCCTGTTGCTTTCGAAGGCTGCTGCCACTGCTTCCACAATCGCGGACGACGCTGGCTGCCATTGCTGTTAGCACCAGGAGATCCGACATGTCCTCGTCGTTCTGCCTTTGCCATCGCCGTCCATTGCCCCTGCCTTTTACCTGTTAAGCAAGGGGAAAATGGTCAAACCCTAGCTCAAAAATTAGGGGAAAAAATCATCCCAAATCACTTAAATCTGAGCCAAATCGGGTTGATTTTGAAAGTCAACCAAGAATCACGTTTTTGGTCTGATTTTGCTCGATTCTAGGGATTGAAATCCCAATTTTCCTTATAGATTTGAGTTCTTGAGCACTATATAAACCCCTACCCCCATTGTATTTTTCATCCGATTTTCATCTAAGAAATCACTAGGGAAGCTTAAGAAGTTTCAGTAGAAGTGAGAGGGGAGAAGCTCGAATTTCCACTAGCGTTGTAATCGGAATTTTTGGAATCAAATCATGCATTTTCTATCTCATTTCAGTACGGTGTTCATCTTTTATTTTTTGTATTTCTTTTCATTTCAAATTTAATGTTTAATTTGATATAATTATTACCTTGGATGGTCATTCTTGAAGAACACCAAGAACATTTGAAAATAAATAAAGAATGTGTGTTTTGATCCAAATTTTTTAAAGGGGAAAAATGAAATGTGTTTATAAAAAGTGTGTTTTATACCCAAAATAAAGTGGGCTTATTCCCTTCATTAAATCCCCCGCCTTTTTTTTGCTCCGCGAGTAACAGAGTTTTCAAATTATTCATTTTGGTCACTGTTTTCTTTAAAATTCGGCCTTCAATTTTGTTTTGTTTTTTAATTCGGTCATATTTGTTTTGGTTTCTTTAAAATATTTTTATATTAATAAATTCATTTTCACATTTTTTAAAAAATAATTCATAACTTGTTTTTTTTTATAAAAACCAGATCATATATAAAAAAATATATATTCATTTAAACACTAACAAGACCGACCTATTTTAACAATGATGTTTTTTCTTTTTCGTTTGTTCATTTGTGTATATTTATTTATTATCTTTGTATGTTTTTATATTATCTTGCAGATTAATCTTTTTTCCCTTGCTGCAATATTTAATAATAATAAATGCGGTGTCTTATTAAACGAAAATGACGAGTTAGCGCCAGAAGTGTTGGCAGTGATTGGAGTTCATTTTCCGAATGGTAAGACCGTTAAAATAGATTTATATTCATAAATGGACAAATAAATTGAATCTTACATAAACCTGCAAATTCCGATATTAAAGCATTTTGTAATTGGCTAGGTACCAATTTTTTAGCGCTGTGGGGTGCTAACCCTTGCTCACACGTAACCGACTCCCGAACCTATTTTGTTGTTTTCGCAGACCAAAACTGTTATTTTAATAAAATAAAATATTTTATGAAAACGACCCGTTTTTAGGTGATCTAATCACACCTTTTAAAAGATTGGTGGCGACTCCGTTGTTTTGTTTTCAAAACGTCGAAACACCTTAAAAAAGGTTGCGACAACAGCCCTATCAACTTGAATCTGGAAACTGCTGGTGAGGAAGGGCAACAACAATCTGTTGATTCCTGGCAAGTAGTGCAGCCACCGAAGGAGCAGATCCGCAGCCCCAGCTTAAGGGTGCACAAGATGGAATGGTCACTGAGCCTTTGGATTCAATGTGCGATATGAACCTGCAATAAGTGGAGTTTCCCTTTCCATTTTTTATCAATGATTAATATAATTTGCTGGAATGTACAGGGTATTGCAAGCCCTCCGTTTCGTCGACACTTTAAGAACTTTGTTAGATTACATGACCCACATCTGGTTGTTTTATTTAAACCCCGAATCAGTGGTTTGCGGGTGAATAAAGTCTTATCTAAACTTGGCTTCCCAAATTTATTTCGTGTGGAAGCCCATGGATTCAGTAGGGGCATTTGGCTTTTTTGGAAGGATACATTAACTATTATGGTTGAGTGAATGTCTAACCAATTTATACACTACCGAGTCCATGTCATTGGGTCTTCAAATTGGTTCTTTTTTTATAGCTGTCTATGCAAGCCCAACTGTCTCGACTTTATGGAGTCATTTGGAGAATCTTAACCTTGGGAATGATACCCCTTTGGCGCTAGGAGGAGATTTTAATTCTACTTTGAACAGTGACGAGAGAAGTGGTGGTGCATGTGCTGGATCGGGTGTTAATGTTTTTTTCTCTGAGTTCGTCTTCAAGGAGGGTCTTATAGATGCATGATTCACAGGTCCTCGATTCACTTGGAGCCGTGGAAGAGGTATACAAACGACTCAATTGTTACCTGGTTAATGAGGCTTGGATTTCTTGGTTGCATGGATTTACTGTGACTTACCTTGATCAATTAGGATCCGACCATGGACCGATCCTATTGAAGCTTCCTCCGCATGCTGGTATAGTAAAACATCATTCATTCTACTTCTTAGCTTGTTGCCATGATCATCCTGAATTTCAAGACTTCCTTGCTTCATCCTGGGATTTGACTCGAAATATAAAAGAAAATTTGGAAGATTTTCGGTCTAAAGTGAGGGAATAGAATCGCAATGGTTTTGGTAACATTGATCGTAAGAAAAAACGCCTAATAGCCCGTATACAAGGTATTGATCGAAAAGTTGAGAATGGTATCTCGGTATTTTTATCCAGACTTCGTGGTAAGCTAGTCACACAGCTAGAGCTAGTTATGGAACAAGAAGAAATAATGTGGTCCCAACGTGCACGTTCTAATTAGATCTCTTTTGGAGATAGAAACACACGACACTTCCATGCGTACGCTATGAGTAGGCGTAAAAGGAATCATATCACCACTTTGAATCTACAAGATGGCACTGTGTTCTGATCAAAACGAGGTTTAAAACTTGGCAGTATCATTCTTTCGAGACTTATTTTCAGTTCAGGCAAATACATTGTCGGCATTCCCTATTGTTGGTCGTTTTAGTCGATTGACTTTGTTTGAAAAACAACGACTTACCCTCTCGATTACAGATGAAAAGATCACTCAAGTTGTATTCTCGATGAGCCTATTGTTGGTCTGCATGCTGCCTTTTATCAAAAGAACTAGGCATTAGTTGGAGATGGCGTTTGTGCTCTTGTTAAGAAGATTTTTGCATCTGGATCTTTTGAGACTTCTTTGAATTAAAAATTGTTTGTGCTTATCCCTAAGGTTGAGAGCCCGTAACTTATCTCCCAATTCTGGCCTATTAGCCTCTATAATGTGCTTTAGAAGATGGTAACGAAGATTATAGTAAACTGTCTTAAGCCATTCTTACCATCCTGGATTGTCGGCAACCAAATGAGTTTCGTTCCATATAGAGCTATCACAAATAATATTATAATTTCTTAAGAGGTTATACACTCAATGCGAAAGAACAAGGGTAATGTGGGTTGGATGGCTCTAAAAATTAATCTTGAAAAGGCATACGACAGGCTTGACTGAAATTTCATACATGACATACTTGTGGATTTGGATATTCCTACTGACATGATAGCTTTAATTATGCATTGTGCCACATCAGTTTCTACGCAAGTTTTTTGGAATGGTAATATTTCTGAAGCGTTCGCGCCTTCTTGAGTTATTCGTGTAACATTCCCCGCCCGACCTAGTAGAGAACTAGGTCAGTGAACACTACCGGTGAATAAAACGATGAACAATACGATGAAATTGAATCATAATCCAATAATCAAACAATAACATGCTTGACTAACCATGCATAATCAGTACAATAGGCTACAAACTCAATACTATTCTTAGATTTACAATTCAATGACTAATTTTAGACTTATGCAAGTTTTAGGGACTAAACTGTAATTTCTGTAATTTAAGGGTCCTTGCTTATAATTAAATATACTATAATGAAATTAAATCCATGATCAATATTCATGCAAATTTTTAGTTTAATCAGAGTTCATTTACTAGTTCAATTAAACCATGCAATACTTAGTGACCCATCTGTAAACTATTTAAAATAGTGTTCATAGCCCATTAACAAAATTAACTGTCACCGTATCGAAACACCAAGGGGCTGTATCGATACGAGTATGCACGATTTAAGCCTTAATTCGAAGTTGTCAGATTTTGTTTCGATACAGCTTAACCAGTATCGGTACGTGATAACAGAATTAACAAACACCGTATCGAAACACCTAAGCGGTGTATCGATACGGGTTGACCTAATTTGACTTGACCATTGAACCCTGTTTCGATACACTTAAGGTTGTATCGATACCGATTTGCACAGGTTCAAATCCCAGATGCTAACGATGCTTACCAATTTCAATATCGCTGGGTCTGTATCGATACCAGTTGACTATGGTTGACCCATTTTGATATGCCCTAAGACCGTATCGATACAATTAAATTCCCCAAACTTACTGTCAACTTCCATACCTAAACATCCTGAGCTCGAATTGATACGCCCTAGTTGACTTAAGCTTTGACCGACCAAATATGCAAAGTCGTACCGAAACAGCTTGACCTGTATCGATACGCTTGCACTGTAATGACAGATTTCTTTTGATTTTTACTCAATTTGACCTGTTGAACGATGTCCGAATGCCATGATTTTTTATCGACAACTTTTAAACACCAAAATCTATTAGCATGCAAAATTTCATGACCATATGAATCCATTCACCTTGTTTTCACTAGTTAGGCCAAATATGCATATTTGGTGCTTTTAATTAAAACACTAATATGACCAAAATGGGCATTTTAACCCTTTTAACATAGTGGACCACATATACATGAAAAATGGGACAAAACCAACTTGTCTAGACCTTACGCCACCATTCTAGGAGTTCAAGGACTAAATTAACATTACATAGAGGATAATGACTTGTTTCAAAATGCTCCTTGCTCCGATCCTCGATCCAACTATGTTTAACCTAAAAATGCATGGAAATGAGATGAATTAGGCTTACATAGCCTAGTGAGGTAGACATAAACAATAATATGAGCATCAATGAAAGTTATGGCATGTATAACAATGAAAGTGCATCTCAAATCATATTTTAACAATACTTGCAACGCTTATTCACATATTTTTCCTTGGATCGACATGTAATGTGGATACGCGAATTCCCAACCAACACCGCCAACAACGAATGGTCAACGTCCGAAAACATTACCGATAAGACCAACACCACTGCATCCCGCCAACATCAGCAACAAGAGCCTTAGCTCAAGGACTGTAGTCCACCCTTTATCAATGAGCTCATGAATTCTATGGTAAGCCAATTGTATCCCATGTTTATTCGTATCTATTGCGCGTATTAAGTGCTTCGCAATTGGTGCAAGTGTACACGTCGCAAGTTATAGTATAAAATAGATATCGTCTCCACAGGGATTGGTGCTACTTTAGGAATCTAACTTCTCGCACTGAAAGTAAAAACACAAATTGCTGAATGTAGGAGTTCTAATTAACAAGTAAAATAAAAGAGAAATTAAATAAAAGAAAGATGTAATCGAGTAAGAGAGAGTAGGTCGGATTACTGTGAGTCGTGGCGTGATAGTTGAATGGACCGTCATGGTAATTGAGTGCTAATTAGCTCAATCACTCATCAATTGAATCCAGTCAGATTGTCTAGGCAATTCTGCGATTGCCTGGGCAAATAGGAATGGAGAGATTGCCTGGGCAAATGGGCGATAACCTTCAAAGTTCGGCAAAGAGTTCTTCAATGGTTTCTTGTTATCCCTAACTCAAAACACTGTTAATTTTGCATGCCTTGATAATACATCCCTAAGTGAACCAAAGGTGGACAAAAACCTATCTTGCGTTTTTTTTAGCCGTTGAAATTCGCAACTTATTCCTAATTCGAATTAATCTTCACCATCGATTGATTGAATAAAGACCATGCTCATTTGTTTCTTGAATCTAACTCTCCCGATATTAGATAAATGGATGAATTTACAAGATCCACTCCCAATTCACTCGTAAAATAAAGAACCAGGAATGAACAAACTTTGAATTAAAATTGCAAACTCAAATACCTAAACAAATCCAATCGTTCTCACAACCACAAAAACACAATAACCCAAGCCAAATAAAATTAGTTCATGGCCGGGTGCGAAATAAACACAAGATAAAAATTCCCTAGCATGAATCTAATCGAACAAAGAGGAGGAAGAAGAAGATATCGGTGCAGCCCCTAGTCGAATTCTCTCCAAGTCAAACATGCCTTAAAGTTGGCGGCTAGGGCTTGTATTTATAGGAGATTGATAGGTCAAAGTCTTTCTTGAAGAGGAAGTTAAGTTGGAATTAAATAGAATAAAGGAAATAAATCTCTTTTATTATTATATTTTTATTTATCCAAAAACTCCTCATAAAACTCTTGGAATTTAATCTCCTTGTGATTTCTTCATAGAACTCCAACTCTTCTAGGATTTATCCTTGCTTCTCGTAACTAACTCGAATTTAGGATTTATCCTTCAAGAAATCGACAACTCATCTTCTTATCCTCAATTGCCTCGACAATTTCCTACTTGCTTGGGAAATTTGATCTTGTACACACAAAAACACACATCCGCAATATCTTTTTCCACAAAACAACTAGATTATGAAATCAAGCATGCCGGTGAAGGAAACTATGCAATTATGCATGAATGACTAAAAATACAACTAGAATGAGCCTACGTCTAACTATAATATGAGTAAAAAGGGTTATAAAAATAGTACTTTTGAACACTTAACACACCCCTAAACTCGAACTATTGCTTGTCCTCAAGCAATGCAAACTAACAATTACCTGCCAAGACTTTAATCATCAAAGACATGCTTCAAACTTGAATTCTTATCTCAAAACCGTGGCACAAAGTATGATCACCTTTTAATTTTTTAGATGGCACAAAAATTACCTGGAACCAAACTATAATGCTCGTGATAATGTGTGTGTGTAGTTCTGTACAAGTCGATTTTCAAGATTCTATGTGAACAATAGGCTTTTATCAATTTAATTACCGGGGTGTTTCTTCATCTTTTTACTAGAGCCAATTTATGACACCTCTAGTAAAGCAAGCAATTATTTATTTTAATTTATGTTGACTAGAGCCAATTTTGGGCACCTCTAGCAATATTTTTAATGTGCAACTACTAGAGTCGATTTCGGGCACCTCTAGCAAGAAATTAACTTTTAATTTTCAATTTAAATTTACCCAAATTTTAAGCAACCTAAGTTCACTAAGTTTCTTTCAATCAACAGGCTACAACCGTGTTCATAATATTTAGCATCATAGTGAAATTCTAAGTTCTTTTCATGCAATCCTAAAATTTAAAGGTTCTTTCAATTAAGTGCAGTGGCAAAAATTAATCATTGGATATTCAACAAGTTCAAGCAATTAAATCCAATCAAAGGCATAACAAGTAACATATGCAACCTATATGCAATTACTAAAGATGAATGCAACTAAGAATGAAATTAACTAGAAACAAACACCCCCCAAACTCGAGAAAAACATTGTCCTTAATGCATGCAATTAAAAATTAAAAACAAAATTAAATGCAAATGAGTTAGTCAGAAAGGTCGTCACCTTGAATAATGAGTTTCTTTCAGGCCGTTTGCTTGATTATTTTTCCGTAGCGTGGTGGTTGGATGCTGGTGGCTGGTGCTGCAGCTTGAACCTTTGCAATCTCCTTCCGTGCTTCACTCTCATTCGCTTTAGCTTTAGCGGTGCGACCGGTTGTGATGCTACGGGTTCAGAGATGGACTCGTCCGAATCAGTAAATCCATGTAGGGATTCAGTGTGAGTTGGTTCGGCCATAGGTGTTTTACCTTTGTCGGGGTACTTCTCAAGGATCACTCATGTGATGGCAACGTTATGGTCCATCATGTACCGCATGAATTGCAATTGCTGGACCTCCATTCTCTCTTATCGGTCAGATAAGGGGCAGAGCATCTCTTCAATTCGATCCATGTTCACCGAAGTAGGGTCAGTTGCCTGGGCATCAGGACTTGCCGAGGCATAGGGCGAGGCAATGTTGGTTGCCCGGGAAATTTTCAGTGTTGAGGATTTCTTTGGCACTTCTTATTCTTTAGTCGATACTTCACCCATAATCTTCAAGTATTGAGCTCGATTCCACCCGGTTTTAGAGGGTAATTTCTCGCCCGTTAGATCACTTGGCACCTTCTCTTTCTCGCATAGTTGGGATATTAAGTTCAGAAAGAAAAGAAAACCTACATCCTTTTGACGTTTCTTTTAGAGCTCCTCCATTCCATTCGTCCCCTTCGATCGTGAGTTCCTTGAAGACTTTCTCGACTCTTTCGCTCGTGATGTTGTCGACAAAAGCCTTATGTTCATCCTTCCCAATGTATATCCCATAGAATATGTTGAAGACGTCGACATCGATAAGGATAGACCTACTATGAACATAAACATAGGGATTGTTGGGGTTAGGAGAATGAGAATAAAACTCTCTTGCCCATAGATATTTTCCGGCTTTTGTTGGTGGCAAAGGATTTGCCACTTTTGGTGCTCGATCACTTTGAAGATGAACGCATCAAGGCCGAAGTTCTTTTTGTCGATGGTGTAGGCGAAACCTTGCTCCTCCTATACCCTCAGGTTTGCAAACCTAGCGCGATATCTCTCTTTAATGGTTGGTGTTGTAAATCGGCAGAATGATGGTTCTTCGGAAGAACTTGGGTGAAAAATGGTCTTGATATTTTTAGCCATGGATTCTTTGTGCTTGTGGTTGGAATAAAAAAATTAGAAAAAGAAAGAAAACTTTTGGGAGTTCAAGAGTAGAAGAAAGATGATGGAGATTGAAAGTTTAATGGTGAAGTAGTAATGATGATGGTGGTTTTCGGCTAATGGTAGGAAAGAAAAGAAAGTGGGCTTGAATGATGGAAATAAAAGATGATGAGGGGAGTAATCGGCTAGGGTAGGTTTATGGGGGAGAAATTAGGTTAAAATCAATCTAATCTAGGCTTTTATAAGCCTTCAAAATCAGCCCATTATTTCCTCCTAAGGTCAAACTTCAATCTTCAATCCAATTCTTCCTTATCTTGAACTCTTTTCCTAAAATTAAAACACAAGAAAAAAATAAACATTAAATAAAGATAAAATTAAATAATTAAATATAGAGATAAAGATAAATAAGATAAACTATAAATTCTAAAAGATAATGATCCTAAAAAAATATGTGGAAAGATAAAGATAAAAAGAATAAAAATTAAACTAAAAACACACTTTTATCCTAAAGATTGAAAATAAAAAATAAATCCAAAAATAAAATAAGTTCAAAATTAAAAATAAACTGAAAATAAAAAAAGAAATACTAAAGGAGAGCATGATCATACATCTCCTAAAGTAACTACTTGTCGCGCTTAACATGGTTGCCTGCATAGTGCTTTAATTTTTGTCCGTTAACTTTGAATTCATGTCCGTCAATGGTGGACTTGATTATCACAACACCATGGGAGAAGGGTTTGACAACTTCAAATGGCCCGAACCATCTCGATTTTAGTTTTCCCGAAAAGAGTTTTAACCGAGAATTGAAGAGAATAACTAATTGCCAGAGAAAAAATTGTTGTGGCAATGTCATTCTTCACCCTATGCAGTGCGAGTTCCTCCAAAATGGCCTCCATAGGGTGAAGAATGACATTGTCGGAGCAGATTGCCCTGCTCTTTCTCGGGAACACATCGCCTTATCACCTGATCTGCACATTATTTAAACAAAATAGGCTCGTCCCAATAATAATGCTTAGCATCATGTCAGAACCGCTCATTTCCTTGGTGAGTAAGGTTATAAGGCAAAATACCACTAACCAAGAAATTAACCAAATCGGCATACCATAGAGTTGTCGAGGAAACTAACAACTGCTCATCTGGGAATGTGTCACGGATCTCCCAAGAGTCTGAATCTTCATCGTTTTTTCCAACCTTGATAAGTGATCGAAAACTTAGTTTTTTATTCCTTTCTTGTCCTTAATTTCGATGTCAAACTCTTGTAAAAGTAAAATCCAACGAATTAAATGAGGTTTGGCATCTTTCTTAGTAAATAGGTACTTAATTGCTGAGTGATCAGTGTAAACGATTACCTTAGTACCAATCAAGTAGGTACAAAACTTATCAAATGCGAATACTACTGCTAATAATTCTTTCTCCTCCGTGGTGTAATTTGATTGTGCACCATTTAGAGTTTTACTAGCGTAGTAAATCACATGAAAAGTCTTACCTGTGCACTACCCTAAAACGACTCCTACCACAAAATCACTTGCTTCGCACATGAGTTCAAAAGGTAAGGTCCAATCGGGCGGAACGACAATAGGTGCCGATGCAAGTTGCTTTTTCAAGGTTTCGAAAGCTTGGACACATGAATCATTAAAAGTAAAAGCTTTGTCCTGTTCAAGCAAGTTACACAAAGGTGTAGAAATTTTAGAAAAGTTATAAATAAACCTTCTATAAAAACATGCATGATCGAGAAAGCTTCGAATCCCTTTGACCAAATTTGGTGGTGGCAATTTTTCGATCACTTCCACTTCGGCTTTGTCGACTTCAATTCCCTTGGAGGATATCTTGTAACCGAGAACTATGCCTTCATCTACCATAAAATGACACTTCTCCCAATTGAGCACTAGGTCAGATTCTTCACATCGTGTTAGCACTTTCTCCAAATTGCCAAGGCAATGTCGAAGTTGTCTCCGAATACTGAAAAATCATCCATGAAGATATCCAAGAAATCTTCTTCCATGTTAGAGAAAATTGCCATCATACATCTCTAAAAAATTATCGGAGCAGTGCATAATCCAAACGGTATCCTTCGGAAAGCATAGATATCATATGGGCATGTGAAAGTGGTCTTTGCCTGATCATCTGGTTCTATGGCAATTTGGTTATAACCTGAGTAGCCATCAAGAAAATAATAAAAAGATTTACCTGTAAGTCGGTCAAGCATTTGGTCAATAAATGGCAAAGGGAAGTGATCTTTCCTAGTAGCTTTATTTAACTTGCGGTAATCCATAGAAACCCTCCAACCGGTTACAGTCCTAGCTGGGATTAGTTCATTGCTTACCACGTTTATACCTCCCTTTTTCGATACACATTGTACCGAGCTTACCCATGTACTACCGGAGATAAGATATATGATACTGGAATCAAGCCATTTGATGATTTCCTTCCTCACGACTTCCTTCATAGCAGGGTTAAGCTTCCTTTGTGCCTCAATTGTCGATTTATGATCATTCTCCAATAGGATTTTGTGCATACACACTACCGGGCTAATTCCCTTCAAGTCAGAAATTGTTCATCCTATTGCTTTCTTGTGAAATGCCAACATGCCGATCAACCTCTTTTCCTGTTCAGGTTGCAACTTAGAAGAAATTATCACAGATAAAGTGTTATCGTTTCCCAAATAAGCATATTTTAATTACCCTAGAAATGGTTTCAATTCAAGAATAAGAGGTTGCTCAATAGAAGATTTTTTGATCATACATTCCTTGCCTGAGTAATCCAATGGTTCATAATACTTACCTGGATGACTTGCTATCCAATTGGCTTCATCATGCTCTTCAAGTTCCTTAGACTCGGTAATACAATTGCTGAGGCAATTGTTAAGGCAATCTTCCTCCATGTCGAAATTGAATTCAGTTATGGCTTGGATGACTTGGCACTCTTCTGGATCATCGACATGTTTAAGGGTATGGAAAACATTAAGCTTATCTTGTTGGTCGTTAACCCTCATGGTGAGTTTTCCTTTCTCTATATCGATCAAGGTTCTTCCCGTTGCTAAAACGGTCTCCCAAGAATAATAGGTGCTAACTCATATGCTTTACAATCCAAAACAATGAAATCAACGGGAAAAATAAATTTATCAACTCTTACCAGGATATCTTCAATTTTTCCCTTTGGATGAACATAGGATCTGTATGCAAGTTGTTGCATCACTGTCGTTGGCCTTGCCTTCCCTATTCCCAATCTCTGGAAAACAAATTTTGGTATGAGGTTTATGCTTGCTCCAAGATTGCATAATACTTTCCCAACATAGTGATTTCCGATTACACAAGGTATACTGAAACTACTGGGATCCTTGAGTTTAGGTGGCATGCGGTTGTACAACATGGCCATGCATCCTTTTGTCACAACTATGGTTTCAAACTCTCATAGCCTTGTTCGCTGAGAGATGATGTATTTAAGGAACTTAGCATAGTTCGACATTTGCTCTATTACCTCGACCAACGACAAATTGATGTGAACCTGTTTCAATATGTCAATGAATTTCTTGAATTGATACTCTTGCTTTTGCCGCTTTAACTTTTGTGGGAATGGTGGTGGGATTCGAATCTCCTCATCCTTCTTTCTGGGATTTTCATCGCAACTTGCCTGGGCAATTGGACTTGCCATAGCAATTGGAATTGCCTGGGCATCTAGAATTGCCTGGGCAATTTCCGTTTCATCAATTTTAGATGATGGGTTCTTGCTGATTACTTCCTTTTGAGCATGGGATTGCTCTCTTGGTCGGTTTATTGGCTGGACAAATGCATTATTAAGCTTCCGTCTGCTCTGGATGGTGATCGCCTTACACTGGTCATAGCCTATTCCTTTGGCGACCTCAGTATCACTAGGTAAACCGCCTGGTGGTCTCATATTCAAGTTCTGGGCGAATTTCCCGACCTGTGTCTCCAAGGATTTCAAAGTTACCTCTTGATTTTGCAATCTCATCTACGTCCTATTCATAAAAGCATCAATCTTCTTCATGAAATTACTATTCTCAGCCATACAAGATTCAATTTTTAACATAAAAGCATTGATAGAATTTTTCAAAGAACTAGATGGTGTCGATTGTTGCTGTGGCATGTTCTGCTAGAATCCCGATGCTTGTGTATTCTGACTGTTCTGATTAATGGAGTTGTTCGGGTTACTCCATGAAAAATTAGGGTGCTTCCTCCAGGCTGGATTGTATGTGTTGGACATCACATTGTTGTTCTGGTTGTAGTTTCTAACGTAAAAACTAGATTCTGATTTCTGTGGACACTCAGAAAAATCATGGTTACCATTACATAAATCAAAAATTGAATCTAGTACCTTGATCTCCTGTGTGTTGCTAGGTCGCTACATGTTCTTAACCATATTGGTTAAAGCGGCCAATTGTGCAGAAATAGATCCTGATAAATCAATCTCATTTATTGTTGCGTTGCGTCTGACTATTCCTCTTCGGGTGGTTGGGAACTGATAATCTTTCTTGGCAAGATGGTTCAGAATTTCTATTGCCTCATCAGGTGACTTGTCGAGGAGTATGCCATTTGCTGAGGCATCTAGCATCATCCTTGTTGGCGTGTTTACTGAGTTGTAGAACATCATCACTTACTTCCATAATGGGAATCCGTGCATGGGACATTTGTGTAAAAGCTCTTTGTATCGCTGCCAAGCCTCGTACATGGATTCATCGTCTGCCTGCGAAAAGAAGTAATATTATTGCGCAACTTATCAGTCATATTTGTATAACTAAATCTAGCCATGAAGTCACGACACAAATCCATCCAAGATCCGGATGGAATACTATTTAGCCACGTTTTTGCCCTATCCCTTAGTGAATAGGGAAATAATTTTAGCCTTAGGATATCTTCATGAACTCCTTGCAGCTTGAATGAATTGAAAATCTCCAGTAATGATTTTAGATGTTTTCTGGCATCTTCAGTTGCTCAGCCGCCATATTGTCCAATTGTGTTGAGCATGTTGAACATCACAATTTTTAATTCAAAGTCCATCTCAAGTGCGACAACTCCTGGATTGAGACCGTTGGGATCTTTCTCTAAGTAGTCTCTGGTTGGTCTATTCCTGACATGAACATGTTGTACGACTTGATCTCTTCATCTTTCTACGATGTTCAGATTACCGACTAGATTAATAGGTTGTTCTGCCATTGCTGCTTGTTGTTCTCGTTTTCTTCTATGAAGAACTCGTTCTATCTCGGGTTCAAGTGGGTAATCTTGTATTGTTGGTCTCACTCTAGTCATACAAAGATGAAAAACCAAGGAATGTTAGCCCCTTGAAACCAATTAGAAATAAAACAAAAATAAAAAGAAACAAAGGAGCAAGAAATTAAAAACAAAGTTGCTATTGCCAATCCCCAACAACGACGCCAAAAACTTGTTATGGGTATTAAGTGCTTTGCAATTGGTGCAAGTGTACACATCGCAAGTTATAGTATAGAATAGATATCGTCTCCACAGGGATTGGTGCTACTTCGGGAATCTAACTTCTCGTACTGAAAGTAAAAACACAAATTGGTGATTATAGGAGTTCTAATTAACAAGTAAAATAAAAGAGCAATTAAATAAAAGAAAGATGCAATCGAATAAGAGAGAGTAGGTCGGGTTTTCGTGAGTTGTGGCGTGATAGTTGAATAGGCCGTCGTGGAAATTAAGTGCTAAGTAGCTCAATCGTTCATCAATTGAATCCAGTCGGATTGCCTGGGCAATTTTGCGATTGCCTGGGCAATTGGGAATGGAGCGATTGCCTGGGCAATTGGACGATAACCTTCAAAGTTCGGCGAAGAATTCTTCAATGGTTTCTCGTTATCCCTAAATCGAAACACTATTAATTGTGCATGCCTTAATAATACATCCCTGCATGAACCAAGGGTGGACAACAACCTATCTTGCTCTCCTTTTAGCCGTTGAAATTCACAACTTACTCATAAGTCGAATTAATCTTCACCATTGATTGATTGAATAAAGACCATGCTCATTTGTTTCTTGAATCTAACTCTCTCGATATTAGATAAATGGATGAATTTACGAGATCATCTCCCAATTCACTCGCAAAATTAATAACCGAGAATGAACAAACTTTGAATTAAAATTGCAAACTCAAATACCTAAACAAATCCAATCGTTCTCACAACCACAAAAACACAATAACCCAAGCCAAATAAAATTAGTTCATGGCCGGGTGAAAAAGAAACACAAGATAAAAATTCCCTAGCATGAATCTAATCGAACAAATAGGAAGAAGAAGAAGATATCGGTGCAGCCCCTAGTCGAATTCTCTCCAAGTCGAACATGCCTTGAAGTTGGCGACTAGGGCTTGTATTTATAGGAGATGGATAGGTCAAAGTCTTTCTCAAAGAGGAAGTTAAGTTGGAATTAAATAGAATAAAAGAAATAAATTTCTTTTATTATTATATTTTTATTCCTCAAAAGACTCCTCATAAAACTCTTGGAATTTAATCTCCTTGCGATTTCTTTATAGAACTCCAACTCTTCTAGGATTTATCCTTGCTTCTCATAATTAACTCAAATGTATAGGATTTATCCTTCAAGAAATCGATAGCTCATCTTCTTATCCTCAATTGCCTCGGCAATTTCCTACTTGCTTGGGCAATTTGATCCTGCACACATAAAAACACATATTTGCAGTATCTTTTTCCACAAAAACAACTAGATTATGAAATCAAGCATGACGGTGAAGGAAACTATGCAATTATGCACGAATGACTAAAAATGCAACTAGAATGAGCGTAAGTCTAACAATAATATGAGTAAAAAGGGTTATAAAAATATTACTTTTGAATACTTAACAATATCCAAGGATTTAATACTCGTAAACATCAATACTTGTCAATATTAATAACAATAGTAGTAACGATAATAATGCATTAGCAATGTCAATGATCATGTGACATGTTCAATATAACTTAACTCAATTCTCATAATATCAATAATCACATGACAACTCAATGATCGAATTGGTAACATAATAAGCTTATCGAAGCTTACCGATGATGCCTCTAGTGAGGTCTTAATGTAAACATACCTTGACCAATGATGATAATACAATAAATGGACATCAATGAATTCAGGAAGGCACCTAGCTAATCCACTTGACTCCGACTACACTCACTGATGATTTTGAGGCTTTCAAGGCTCCCGGATGAGAACTCTCTTATTCTTGAACTTGGAGGTATTGGGAAGATTTGGTGATTCCGCACCTTGGTTTTCTTGAGCTACAATGAAACAAGGATTTACAAGGATGTCAATACCGATAATAGGTTCATAGCAACTCAATAGCTATGAAAAACAATAACAATTAAGCTATGATATCCCTAGAGAATTTCTAGGGTTCCTTGATTCTTAAACTTGATATTAAACATGATTTTGGCCTTAGAATCAATAAACCAATTGAGGGCTTTTGCTTACCCAATCGATCGCTACGATATAGGATCGAGAAATGAAAGAAAACTAAGCTTGGATATTCCATCCAATGGAGGTGCTTGCTTGATGTAAGAAGGAAGAAGATGATGGCTAAGCTACTTGGCTTAAATTTTGGTAACCGGTAACCTTCCTATTCCTTTCTTTTCTTTTCTTTTACTATTTGCTTAATTGAGCTTTCCTTCAATTGAGTGAAATCAATATCCTAATCCCACGTATGTGGTGATTAGGCTTGAGTAGGGGCTAATCACAAGATTATTCCTCAAATTATATATTTTTTACATCTTTACCCCCAAACTTCCAATTTCCATAATTAAGTCACTAAAACAAGTTTAAAGCTTACAACGGGGTCCTTGAACAATATGAATGCTCAATTGGGATTCCATAATCCAATAATTTACCAATTGGTCAAAGGTCAATTATATAATTTTAACTTTTCGGTGTAAGATTTTTCGTTGCCGAAATTAAATTTTGACTAGGCCCGGTCTTGGGATGTTACAATTTGCCAAGGTGACCCTCTATCTCCTTATCTTTTTGTATTGTGCATGGAATGCCTTGCACATGCAATTCAGGTTGGAATTGAATTAGGAGCTTGGGGACCAATCCGTCTGTCTCGTAATGGTCCTCAACTCTCTCATTTATTCTTTGTAGACGATCTAGTCATCTTTGTGGAAGCATCCTTAGAACAGATTGAAGTTGTCAAAAAAGTGATTAAGGGATTTTGTGCTAGTTCCGGGCATAAGGTGAGCGCTTCTAAGTCCCATATATTCTTTTTAGCTAATGTGCCATTAATAGCTAGGGATACAGTGCGTCGTAGATTGGGTTATGAGGAAGTTAATGATTTGGGAATGTACCTTGGGGTATCTCTTCTCCATAAAAGAGTAACGAATGCAACACACGGTTACCTTATTCAGAAAGTTCAGGGCAAATTTTCAGGTTGGAAAGCGAAGAACCTTTCGCTGGCGAGACGTTTTACTCTAGTTAAATTTGTCATTTCCTCTATTCTGGCTTATACGATGCAATCAGTACTCCTTCCAGAAGGTGTGTATAATGAGATTGAGGGTCTTATTCGCAGGTTTCTCTAGGGTGGATCTGATGGGAGGAATGGAATTTCGCTTGTTAAAAGGGAAAATGTATGCAAACCACTCGCCAAAGGTGGTCTTGGTATTCTACAAGTTTTTGCACAGAATAAAGCTTTCCTTATGAAGGTGGCTTTTAATCTAATTACTCAAGTGGGTTGCCTTTGGGTACAGGTTATTCGATCTAAGTGCAATTGGACTTATGGGCTCCCTGATTCGATTCATCGCCAAGGTAATTCCCATTTATGGCAAGGCCTATCTTACATTTGGGAGGAGGTGAAGCGGGGTTGTATATAGAACATCGGCAATAGTCAAAATGTCAAATTTTGGCTTGATTCATGGATAAACAATGTTGTTCCTTTAATTGACCAAGCATCAGATCTAGCTCTTGTAACCCATACAGACTGCACAATATCTTATATGGTGACAGTAAATAGGGATTGGGATTGGCCTACATTTAGCTCCATTATTCCCCCTAACATTGTCCTCCATATCGCAACAATAAAGCCCCCCACTGGCTACAGCAACAGAAGGAATTCCGGTTTGGCATTGGGATCCTATTCATTCCTTTTCGGTACGTTCACCATACTTGGCCATCACAAATGGTGTTTCCCCTAACATCGAAAGTAGTTGGTCACTCATTGTGACAAGCTTCGTAATTGTCAAATAAATTATCCTTAATCTCAAAACAAACAATTAATAAGCGTAGTAAAGAGAAGAATGGTCGATCCACAAGGACTAAGGAGCTTCTGATATCTGGAGGTTTTGATTCTGACTGTAGCGAGAAAATAAAGTAAATGGGGAGCGATTTGATCAAGAAAGTAGAGAATAAATGTAGAGTAAAAGCAAGAATGATGAAAGTAAATTTTGATAATTAAATAGATAAAATAGAATAGACTCAAGCTTCGCTTAGCCTCAATTCAAACTGGTCGTCGAAAAAGATTTTACATTGGATACATTCCGGTTACAGTCTACAAGGCCCAACCCTTGTAAATTACTTTTCACTTTAGTAAACCGACAATCCAAAGGCAATCTTTGGAATTCAGTTCTTACTTGGACTAGCCACAACTATCGTTACTAGCACCAATATAGTTTAAGTGTTAGAAATCCTGACTCGGGTTATGTTGTCTCAATGAGAATTGAACCCAATCTCAATTTCCCTTAGCGGATCACTGCTAAGTGTGTTCACAGGAAGTCGAATGTGCTATAAGTCGATCCTTCCTCCCAACTTTAAATCAAAACAACATTCAAACCAACGCGTGCTTTTTGAAATAAAAGTGTAAAGATTTTAAAAGAAAGGCCGATTGCCAATCTAAATTTCTAGAAAATTGAGAATGTTATTCGAAGATATTAAATACTTTTCAATTCTCACAAAATGAATTGAGTCGTCGCTTAAGCCTTTGGCTAATTGAAAAATTAGCTAAGCATGATAGAAATCATACTTAGCATATTTTAAGCAAAGTAAAATGAAAACTTAAAATAAAAACAAAATTGGAAAAGAAAACTTTTATAAAGTAAAATCTCTAAGAACAAGTGAAAGCTAATTACCTCTTTCAAGCTTCACCCTAAGGGGTATTTATAGCTTGAAAAAATCCTAAAAATATTTAAAATAAAATACCTAAGGTAATTTTAAAAACATTCAAATAAATTTCTGAAATGATAATTCTGAAATATTTAAATTACAAACTTAATTCTAAAATCCTAATTAAATCCCGTCCTTCTAGATGATGCTGACTAGATCGCCTTATGGAAGCTTTTGCTGACTAAAATGCCAGAATCTGTCACGTCAGACCTCGTCATGCCCCAAGTCATGCCCATGTTTCTAGCCATGATTCCAGAAAATAAAAAAAACTACAAAACATGCTCTTTTAGCATTGCTTTCTGGAATTTGAAGTCTTGCATAGAAATGAATAAAATCGAACCAAATCAGCAATACTAAAGATTCAACATGGAGTAATTAACGGTAAAATAATAATAAAATAAAGCACTCATCAAAAGTAGTTGGTCACTCGTTGCAAAGTTCAAGGGCTCACCGAGGGTAAGAATTTTTTTATGGCTTGTTTTTCATGATAGGATACTGACGAATCATGAAAGAGCTAGACGACACTTAGCTGACGATGAGAGTTATTCATAATGTGGAGCAGCAGTGGAAGACATGTTGCATGTATTGAGGGATTGCCCAGTTGCACTCATTATTTGGTCTAATATTATTAAGCCTGAGTTTCTATGGAGATTCTGCTCCTTGTCCGTCATTGAATGGGTGGCTACGAATTTACAGAATGAGTGTCGCTTCCCCATATCCATGCAAATTTGGAGTTTAATGTTTGGTTACCTTGTATGGCAACTATGGAAGCTGCGTAACACTAGAATATTTGACCCGGACAAGTGGTTCCAAGAACCTGTTATAGCTCACTGTCGTAGGCTAGTCGATGAAGTCATAGCAGCACGAAACCAGAATAATCTTGTTGGAACAATTAGTAGATCAGTAGGTGCTCGGGACAGTAACCGACGTTGGATCACTCCTCTAGAGGGTTTGGTAACAGGTAACTCTGATGGCTCTAATCGCAATGCTAATGGGGTTTTACATGTGGTGGAATACTCCATAACCATAATGGCGAGTGGATTATAGGTTTTGCAAGGAGTATAGGGATATGCTCGGTGATCGAAGCTGAGCTATGAGGTATATATGATTGTTTAAGTATGGCCTGGGAGCTAGGTATTGATAAACTTCAGCTTGAATTGGATTGTAACAAGGCAATTCAGGTGCCTACGGGATCACTCTTTAAAGGAAGGTAGGCCTTCGATTATTCAACATATTAGGGATTTGAACGACCGGCGATGGGAGGTGCAATTGGTTGCTATCGGATGCGAGAGCAATAAGGTGGCGAATGCTCTCGCCAAATTCGCTTGGACCCTTCATTTTGGCTATCACGAGTTCATTGAGCTGCTAAATAGTATTTCAGTATTGTATCAGCTAGATTTACCAGATTAGTTGATTTGGTTTTGTTAGGTCGAGTTTTACTCATTAGTTTTGTAAAGTATTACCCATGCACTATTTTTCCTTCATTTAGGTTTAGAGAGATTTTTTAATGAGGCTTTGGGTAATGCTTCCCCCTTATCGAATAATTTTCCTTAAAAAATAGATTTGACTTTTTAATCACATATAATAAGCTTGTGTATTATCTCAAAACCGAGTCAATGTATAATTTAAATTTATTATTGATATGTGTTAAATACAAACTATTAATAAAATATTTAAAATAATCGAAAATCGTACTTTCATCTAATTTTTATAATTTTTTGGTACAATTCATGTTTATTCTATGTGCCTTGCCATCACACTCAATTATTTTTGGTTCATTTAATTTTATTATTGATAAGTGTTAAATACAATAGTATTGTAATTAGTACGTGATAATTACTATATATATCAAATTCCTAAAAGTTCTCGAGGTTATCTATTAAATAAAATCACAAAAGTCTAATATTTGGTTAAATTTGAATGGTGATGCAACATGTAGGTTTTTAGAAAAATAGGTTGTGTGCAGAACACTTTAAATAGGGCAAAGTCTATTTAGGTTATTTTTTTCGTGATTTTTGACAAGTTTCGATACTTACAAAACAAGTTTTGATACTTGTTTTTAATAATATTTTAGGTTACTGGACAAAGTATTGAAACATGTTTTGTAAGTATTAAAAATTGTCAAAAATCATGAAAAAAGACAACCTAAAATATTATCTAAAAGTCTAACATTTTGAGTTCTTGAATTTTTTTTAATTTATTGTTTTTTAACCTCGTCCTAAACCAGCTTAAACTCACCTCTTTAAATAACAATAATTTCTTAAAACTAATCATAGACATCCAACTTTCGCAGTACTTTCCAATAACCATTTATGCATTCTCTCTCTCCTTTTAATTATTCTAAAAATATTTTAGAATTTGTAGTAATTAATAATTAAAAACGTGTATTATGTTTCTTTTTGTTTAACTACAAGTATCTACCCCATTAGTTGATTAATCCGAATCGAGTAATACAGATGTTCATTGACAGGGTTGTCGAAGTCCTGCAAAATAAAAACTGATTTTACTAAACTAACTTGTAGTAATAGTGAGATCAGGTCGAATCCCAAGAGAGCTGAAATTAGAATCTTAAACAATAAAGTAAAATTGGGGTGGTTTATAAAGATAAAATTAAAGATAATAATTAAAAACTAAAAATGAAAATAACAAAGATCAATCTTACCGAACTTCCAATCTAAAGGTGTGATTTTCATCCAACCGTAACTTTGATCATAGGCTTAAAGATAAATTTCTCATATCCAAGAAATTAGTCTACTTGGGGAACACCACAACAAGCAATTATTCTCCTTTTATAATCGATTAGTCTACTTGAGGGAAAACGCAACAAGTAATCAAATCAAAACTTACCATTAAATAAAATCAATGATAACATTAAAATTCATGAGAATGACTAAAACAAAATCAATCAAATTAATCTTGCACCTTTATTTCCCTAGGGACTATCATGCATGATGTGTAAGTCAACGAACACAAAACATGAGCCTTACCTTTTGCTACTTACGTCATGGATAGCGATAGAACATTCAATATCGAATTAAGGCGTCAATTTAATCAATATTAAACATTCATAAAAATAAGAACAAGAAATAAAGATTACTTGGGTTAAAGGAGAAATACTAGTTTAGTACAAGCCTCACAAAATTACAGCAAAATCGTTTCACCCTTGAATTAGAAATAAAATCTGAACCACACATGGTGGAATAAGAACGCAAGAGAGAAGAGTCGTCAAAAGATTGATTCTAAGATACTCTCTAAGAGACATATTGAGCTCTTTATATAGAGAGAAAAAAACCCTAAACCTAAAAGTAAATCTTCTTTAATTGAGTTCTAATCAAATAAAGAAAGATAAAATAAAGGGAAATCTAAATAAATAAAATCCTAATTAATAAAAGAGATTGATTCTTGGTCCAACACTTCCAAAATACTAGAAATAATCATAAAAGTGGGCTTCATCACGAATTTGGCTTCAAAAGTTCGGATCTTCACATCAGACACCAGTCTCGCATTAGTCACAAGGCATGGTCACGCCTTATCGAATATGAGCTTCTGCCCAATTCTACTTTCTTCCAAAAGACTTGATTTTCACTTGGGAAGCTAAAAACATGCTTTGAGTTGAATTTCAACATTGCATCCATAATTCACCTCGTAAATCAAAACAAACACAATTTTCACAATTAAGCTCAAAATATAATTAGAATATGAAGGAATTAATCACAACAAAAAGTATATAACTATAACCTATCAAATTCCCCCACACCTAATTCATGCTTGTTCTCAACCATAGCTCAACTCAGCATACAAACTCTCCCATCTACCTCCTTTCATCTCGTTTAATATCCCACAGTACCAATAAAGTTAAGTTTATATCAATGATTTGAATCATAATGACAATTAAGAGAATGAACATTCATAGGATAAATTTTTTCAGCAAAAATCAAACATCTCATCAATCCACCAATATCAAATGCAACAAGACTTAACACCCTCGCATGGTTTCACTCAAAACTCTCAAAGTGTTTAGGGTACAATTAACTCTCAAGATTGAAGCATAGCACGATATTACCATAAGCTTGCAAATGAATCAAATCTCCACCACTACATATGAATCGATGCAAAAATCAAAGGGTCTTTAGAAGGGTTGTAATGGGGCTTAGGTAAGGGCATGGTAAAAGGCAAAAATAATGAAGGTTTTTGAGTCAAGACAAGAATTAATGATATCAGATCCACATAACAACATCAAACATACTACCAACTTCTTGAAATTTATTCCCATATCTCATTTAAACACTAAGAAATTTTGGAGAAGTGACATTTATTTACATTTACAAACATATCTCCAAATATCTTCAATCAATGAACAAACTTCAATTTTTCTTTCTTTTTCTTTTTACCTTATTTTCTCTTTTTTTGGTTTTTTGGAACAAAATTTTCCTCATGTCTTGACAAGGGTAGCAAAAAGACTTTGGGTCAAATTGTGGTAAGACAAAGAAAAGGGGAAATAAGCTCAAATTGGCTAACTAAGGGGAAAAAACATATGGGTAGGATTTTTGAAAGTATAAGAAATAGGTTAAACCTAATTGCTCTTATCATCTTAAAGCATCAATCCAAAAATGTGATCTCAAAATGCGTTCATAAGCAAGTTCTAGAATAAACACGCTAAGCTCGACACACTCAACAAAAAGAAAAATGAGCAAGATATGATGAATTGCTCTTAAGCTCAAAATCTCACCAAAGTGTGTTATTTGCATTAAGACTTGTGCATTTTTAAACTAACAAACCAATGAGACGTCATCCAAATTTTAAGAAAACACTAGTCATGCTCATCACTTTCATGCATTATAATTTAAACCAAGATGTATCCAAAACTTACAAGTTATTCCAAGACATTAAACAAAGAATCAAGGTTTCAAAGGAGAAAGTCAACATATACGAATTGAAGCACACCAAAATTTAAGCACAAAAACACAATTTTCAAAAAGAAAGCGAATTTTTTTTTTCAAAAATTTTCACAAACTTAAATGAAAACACTCTAGAAAATGAAATAATGTATGAAATATCTCTCCCACACCTAAAATCTACATTGTCTTCATTGTATATCAAAATAGATTGCTCACAAAGAAATTAAAAAAGAAAGAGGACTCTCTTAATGTGTGAGCAAGTTAGACTGAAATAGGCAGGGATGATGGTGGATAAATATGTGAAACTTTCTTATGCTGGAAGTTGTGAACCAAGACATCTCAAAGTGAAGAAGTCAATTTTTTAAAGGCATCCGCAACAACAAAATCAGAAGGTTGTTGGAAGTAAAGCGTGGCCACGTCTTATAAAAATTAATCTCCTGCCAAAAAATTAAACTTCTTCATTAAAAACACAAAAAAATGAAAATAAAATAAACTAAACTAAATGAAACAAAATAAAAGGCAGAAATAAAAATAAAACATTTGGGTTGCCTCCCAATAGCACAATTGATTAACATCGTTTTGCTCGACGTAACCATGGAACATTTTGATCATCAAATTCCTACTAAATCGAATCTTGGTTCCCATTCTTTCCCAATACTTTCTTCAGGATAAACATCAAGAACCTTTCTCTTCTCTTTCAGCATCCTTAAGTTCATGCACAATTCCTTAAAAATTGCATACTCATGAATTTTCTTGATATCATCCAACAATGACATTTTAACCTCCACCTTTCTAACTGTATCCAATATCTCATTATGCTCATCTTCTTTTAGTTTAGTTAACCTGCTAGGAAAAAAGAGGTAATAATGTATAAGATGAAATAAGTAAAGGAGGATTAAATGTTACCAATGGTGATGGTCTAGATGGAACTTTGATTTCATCCTCATTTTTTATCTTCTTGGCTTCCTTTATGCTCATTAGCGAGATCTCACAATAATTTTTTTTGGATCTACCTCAGGGTGAGAATGTAATTCTTCAAAACTTTGAGACTCCAATTTACTAATTGACATGGCCAATTGAGTAATTTGATTGCCCAAATTTTGATTGCTTTCCCTAATTTCTTGTTGCAATGCTTGAGTTGCTTCCCTCGTCTCCCTTGCTTCTTATTGAAGTTCATAAATAGAGTTAGCAAGGCTCATAGCAATATCTTCCAAAGACGGATCGAAATGTGAAGATTGTTGTTGCATGGGAGGTTGAGAAAAATTTTGAGGGTGATATATTTGTTGCCCTTCATAGCTCAAATCTGGATAATCTCTCCATCCTTGATTGTAAAGATTGGCAAAGGGATCATAATTCCATTATTGTTGACCAAGAAATCCATCGTAAGCATAAACATCTTATGTTGAATTATGGTGCAACGTTGGACACATATTAGTAGGATGACCTTGAAACGAACATATTCTACAAGCGTTTGCTTACTGTACCTGCTCTATAGCAATTTGACGAACCAAAGCAGTTAAATAAGAGATTTGATATTTAAGCATACTTACCTCGTCAACTTGGCCAAAGGATCCATATGGTCTTGAAGAAAACATGGCTAAAAATTAAAAATAATAATAATAAAAAACAATGAGAAACTAAAATAGCTCCCCGGCAACGACGCCAATTTTGACAAGGTTGTCGAAGTCCTGCAAAATAAAAACTAATTTTACTAAACTAACTTGTAGTAATTGTAAGATCATGTCGAATCCCAAGAGAGCTGAAATTAGAATCTCAAAGCTTAAACAATAAAGTAAAATTGGAGGGGTTGGTTTATAAAGATAAAATTAAAGATAATAATTAAAAACTGAAAATAAAAATAACAAAGATCAATCTTACCGAACTTCCAATCTAATGGTGTGATTTTCATCCAACCGTAACTTTGATCATAGGCTTAAAGATAAATTTCTCATATCCAAGAAATTAGTCTACTTGGGGAACACCACAACAAGCATTTATTCTCCTTTTATAATCGATTAGTCTACTTAAGGGAACACTGCAACGAGTATTCAAATCAAAACTTACCATTAAATAAAATCAATGATAGCATTAAGATTCATGAGAATGACTAAAAAATCAATCAAATTAATCTTGCACCTTTATTTCCCTAGGGACTATCATGCGTGATGTGTAGTCGACGAACACAAAACATGAGCCTTACCCTTTGCTACCTACGTCATGGATAGTGATAGAACATTCAATATCGAATTAAGGCATCAATTTAATCAATATCGAACATTCATACAAATAAAAACAAGAAATAAAGAATACTTGGGTTAAAGGAGAAATACTAGTTTAGTACAAGCCTCACAAAATTACAGCGAAATTGCTTCACCCTTGAATTAGAAATAAAATCTTAACCACACATGGTGGAATAAGAACACAAGAGAGAAGAGCCGTCGAAAGATTGATTCTAAGATACTCTCTAAGAGACATATTGAGCTCTTTATATAGAGAGAAAAAACCCTAAACCTAAAAGTAAATCTTCTTTAATTGAGTTCTAATCAAATAAAGAAAGATAAAATAAAGGGAAATCTAAATAAATAAAATTCTAATTAATAAAAGAGATTGATTCTTGGTCCAACACTTTCAAAATACTGGAAATAATCATAAAAGTGGGCTTCATCACGAATTTGGCTTCAAAAGTTTGGATCTTCACATCAAACACCAGCCTCGCATCAGTCACAAGGCGTGGTCACGCCTTATTGAAGATGAGCTTCTTCCTATTTCTACTTTCTTCCAAAAGACTTGATTTTCACTTGGGAAGCTAAAAACAAGTTTTTGAGTTGAATTTCATCATTGCATCCATATTTCACCTCGTAAATCAAAACAAACACAACTTTCACAATTAAGCTCAAAATATAATTAGAATATGAAGGAATTAATAACAATAAATAGTATATAATTATAACCTATCATCCATTATAGGGGCGGTCCTTTCGATTAGGGGTGTGTATTTTCTGATATCGATTTAAATCGAATATCTAAAAATTTGGATCGAGAAAATAGCAATCCGTATTCGATCTTGAAATTTTGGATATTCAAATATCCGATTGTTGTCACTAAAATTTCACCATATTTATTTACTTATATTGTATATAAATATAATATGGCCTTATTAAATATAAAACTCAAAAAATAATAAATAGGGTCCATTTTTATTAAATAAAAAATCATGTACATTGTTGGCCCAATTTGGCTCAAGAATAAACCCTAACTAACCCTATTTTTATCCCATATGTAGGCTTTAATCTCAGCCGTTAAACCTAAGGTTAGGATCTAACGATCCATAATGGACTAGATGAAATGAAAGGCAACCCCTCACTCGTGCCACCATGCGTTTGGCGCTTGCAACCTACGCGAACAATTCATTCTCCCTCGTCCAAACCCGACCAGCTTGCCCTCTTGCGCTAGCGGCCGCGACATTCGACCATCCTAGGACTGACGAGAAGCGTCAATAACCGCCTAGATCCCTCTCATACTATAATGCGTCGTCGCCGCCTTCCTCGCACGTGCAAAGCTCCCAGGCTATTCGGCTCTTACGGGCGATGTTGCGACAACGATCGCTCCCCAGTGTCGTTCTAGCAACCACGTTGTGCCTCTGCCGGACCACCTATAGCAACGCTGCTACACCGCTGTCGGTCCTTCATCGCTGTCAACGCCCTACAACAAACAAAAAAGAAAAAAAGGGTTATGGTTTTGATTCGAATGTGACAAGAAAAGGGGAAAGAATCAGCTCAAATTCGAACCAAAATTCAAATCAAATTAGCTCCAAATAAAACTTGAATCTGCATTAAATGGAAAAAGGGAATAATCACCCAAAAGTAGGGACTTTTTTATTCCGAATTTTTGTATTTTAGGTATGAAAACTACCTATATAAATGTTTGAACCCCTTTGTAAAAACACACAGAATTTTCAGACGAACTTACTAGAAAAAAGCTGTGAAAAATATCTTCGCTCCACCGACCATTAAATTTTCAAATTTCTTAATTTAGCCATTGTTTTCTTCTAGATTTGGTCTCGGATTTCAATCTTTTTTTCAGTTCGGTTACTATTTTGTTTTTTTAAAATTTTAGTATTATTTAATGCTTTTTTGACCTTCTAAAATTAAATCTTAGTTTGTATATATTTTTAAAAAAGGAAACTCGGCTCACATATTGTGTTGACCTATTTTAGGGAAGGATACATATTCCTTAAATAAAAAAGATTCTTTATTTCATCTTTTTTACTATTTTTTAAGATTTTGTATTTATTTGATTTTTGTAAATATAGTTGTTTAACTCTAATTTCCATGTATTTTATTAATTTGATTCTTTCATAAAATACGAAGGTATTAGTATTTTAATTATTAGGTTAAATAAAGCCCTAGGATTAGGTACTTAAATATCTTAGTTAGAGCCTTGTAAAAACAAACATAAAATTCTACTCACTCAAATTAATAAAACACACTTAATCTTACTTTAACCCTAATAGGTAAAATTCATGTAGACTAATCTTTAGGTTAATAATCACTAACTTAGAATAAATAAAAGCTTTAACACATAAATTATTTCTATCTTTCTTATTTAAAATGTGAAACTTAATTAATGTGGTGTCTCATCGAAGGGAAGTGACGGGTTAGCACCAGAAATATTGGCGGTGATTGCAGTTCACTTCCTGGATGATGGGGTCGTTAAAATAGAATCATATTCATAAATGGAAAACGAGTTGAATTTTATACAAACTAGCAAATTCCAACATTAAAACGTTTTGTAATCGGTTAGGTACCAATTTTTGGACGTTGTGGGGGTGCTAATCCTTCCCCACGCGTAACTGACTCCAAACCCGTTTTTGTTTTCGTAGACCAAAATGTTGTTTTAATAAAATAAAATAGTTTTATTAAAATAACCTGATTTTTGGTGATCCAATCACACCTTTAAAAAAGATTGGTGGTGACTCCATTGCTGTTTTTGTTTCTATAAAACGTCGAGCCCCGAAAAGAGTTGCGACAGCTTGGCAACTCCGCTGGGGAAAATTTTTTGTTTTTATAAAAAGAAGAGTCAAGTCACAAGCCAATTACACTTTGTTTTATTGTCAGAATTTGCTAAGTTCGTGTAAAATTCAACTTAATTGTTCATTTATGAATATGATCTCATTTTACACATTTAAAGCTTAATGAAGCTCTACACCCCAGCTTTAACCCAATTGTTTAAGTGAGGGAAAACGCTTTGCTCATATAAGAACATTGATTCTCCATATGAGCCTAGCAAGTACCTTTGGGAACCATATGCCCTATGTCTTCGTAAGGATACTGATCCTTCGGGAAGACATAGGAAATGAGTCCTCCTGAGTTGAACTTTGTTTGTTCGAAGCCTATAATGGGTGAGAATCAGGGGCCTTGCTACCCTTAGTAGGGGACAATGAGGACAGCTTGGGTACCCTTTTAGAACCAAACCATGTATGTAAATCTAGAAGCCTACCCTGTTAGAGCCATGTAGAAAGCCTTAGAAACTAGAATTCGGTCAAAATCATTTTGTAAGAATAGTACATGGAGACATGTCCAGAAGTGTTGGAAATGGGTCAAAAGTATTTCGTACAATGAAATTGTTTTGAACCTTTTAGGTTTTATTTCTTATTCGGTGTACTAATCTTTTTCTCTTTTCCCGTTCTGTTTTCCATGTATCATCATTCCATATTTAGTAGGGGTTGGATCTTGAGATACTTGCTCGATTAGAAAATGATTTTGCCATGGATGAGAAGTACTTATAAAAGAAGGAAGACAATACAGATGTACGTCACTGGTCTGAGGTCAATCAGCGAGCACACAGAGATAGCTTGATAGTAGGTCATGAGGCAAAGACTTCAGAGTATGCCCACATCAGTGTCAAACAGAATAATTTGCAAGAGCTACGAGAGATTTGGGATCGTTTTGACTATGCGACAAAGTAGTCGTTCCATGAGACCTATGGCGATATAGGTTATCTATGCGGAACATCTAACCATGTACTACCGAAGAATGTTAATGTATATGGAAAATGAGAAGCTCATGATTCACATTTTTTAGGATAGCCTATGGGATCTGCGTCCCGTTGGTACACACAACTAAGCTGGCAAATATATGAACATAAAGAGATCTATCGAGGGCATTCAATGAGAAGTACAAGCATGCCACTGATATGGTCTCGAACCGGCTCATCTTGCAAGGAATAGAGCAAAAACATAATGAAAGCTTCCGCCAATATGCAAAAAGATGGCAGGATATAGTCGCTCAAGTTCAGCCGCCACTGCTAGAAAATGAGATTACCCATATGTTCTTAGAAATCTTGAAAGACGCTTTCTATGATCGGATGATACACCATGCAACTAAGAGCTTTGCAGATATGCTAATGAATGGAGAGTTGATTTTGGCGGCTTTCAAGAGTGGGAAACTTGATGGAGGTGATACGAATAAGTTATATAAGAAGAGGGATAATGAGGTCAGTATGACGAACGTTTACAATCCTAGCTACTTGAAAGGTTTGGTCCTTAGTAAGCCCAATATTTCGACCATAAGCTCGGTGGCCTCAAATCCACCCAAAGATGAATGAAAATATCAAGGGAACAAGAAGGCTTATTTATCTCCCATTTCTATGACCTACACAGAACTATTCTTGAAACTGGTGGAAGCACAAGTGGTACTACCTCGGCATATTCCTCTTTTCTCGCCTCCATACCCACCATGGTATGATGAAAAGGCACAATACAAATATCACGCCAGAAACTTAGGGCATACTATCAAAAATTGCACTGCTTTTAAAAGAGTAGTAGAGGATTTGCAAAAATTAAGGATGCTATCATTTGACACGACAGAAGAAAAAGGGAATCCCTTGTCGAATCACCAAAAAGCTAAGGTGAATGCGATGACTAAAGATGGCGAAAAATTGGTTAAAAAGTATATCTCGGCGGTCAAGGTACCTTTGAGATGAATATGGGCCAAAATGGTTGAGGCCAAAATGCTAAAGGAAGAAAGCCAAAGTGTGACATGTGATGGTGAACTTTACTGTGAGTACCACGGGGAAGGAGGACATGAGATTTAGTTTTGTCCAGAGTTTAGACAGTTAGTCCAAACTAAGATGGATAGCAAAGAGCTTGAATTCTTCGAGAAATAAAATTTGAACCATGTATGGATGTATGTGCATCAGAAGAGTCTATCGACAAAAGATTTCACAGGAGCTAAGCCCTTGGTAATCAAGTTCAAGGCAAGAGTCAGTGAACTATCAAGTAATGCAGCCCCAAGGGTAATAGTAAAGGCACCAGTCCCTTTTTCATATAAGGATAGCAAATAAGTACCTTGGAACTATGCTTGCACAGTGACAACCCCAGGGAATACATCGGCCAAGGATGAGCCTAAAGGAGAACTAGTTAACGAGGTAGGTAACTTCATAAAGAGTGGGAGGAGTTATTCACCACAAGTAACTAAAGACAAGGATGCAGCCCAAAAGAAGGCTACAACCAATGATTCAGAAAAAAAAAAGCCGAGAATGATTTCTTTTTGGAACGACCCCCGAGGTGTCATGAGCCAGTGAAGGAATCGAAAGCTCAAGAGTTCCTGAAGATACTCAAACACAGTGAGTATAGTGTGGTAGAACAACTTCATAAGCTTCTAGCATGAATCTCTATGTTGTCATTACTTCTGAGCTCTAAAGGTCACCGCGATGCCCTTTTGAAGATTTTAAACCAAACATTTGTGCTGAAAGAAATAACGACTGGCAAGATGGACAGGCTAGTCAGTAACATTCCAATGGATAACTTCATCTCATTCAGTGATGAAGAAATTTCAGAGGGTAGGAGAGGGACGTACAAAGCCCTCCATATCTCAACTCGGTGTAGAGGACATATGTTACCAAGAGTCTTAATTGATAATGGGCCGACCATAAATGTTCTACCCTTAGCAACCCTGAAGAAATTACCAGTTGACAGCTCTCACATGAGAGCTTATCAGAACACAATAAGAGCATTTGACAGAACCCAAAGAGACATGTTGGAAAAAATAGAGGTGCCCGTACAAATTGGACCATCCACTTTTAACATCGACTTCTTGGTGATGGATATTAAACCCACATACAGTTGTTTGCTTGGGTGCCCTTGGATCTATATTGCAGGCACGGTCCCTTCCACATTGCACCAGAAGCAAAAATTCATGGTTGACGGACAGTTGGTAACCGTCGGTGTTGAAGAGGATATCATAGCCGTGGTGTCAACTTGAGTGCCATTTCAGAATCCTTGAGTTGATTAATGATGCATTCATTACTGAATGAAGTAAGGTCCCTAAACCAGGATTATCTAACTGCGCCAAGATGCAAGTGAAGAAAAACCTTGGAAGAAGGGCAAAAATCGAGAAAGGTTTTGGGAAAGAACTCCATGAAAGGTTTTTACCCTGTGGTTATCCCTGAGAAGAGAGACCAATTCAGGCTGGGCTACAAGCCCAACGCTCTACAAAGAAAGGCTGTAATAAAGAGAAAGCAGGAAAAAAAGGAAGGTGAGGTTGAGCAGAGAAGAAGTTATGTGGGAACCAATGACATTCTTGCCTTTGAGCCACAATTTTAGATCTGGAGGTTTTGTGAATCCTGATGTTGAGGATGAGAAAGGATAAAGTGACCTGGATAGGATTTTTGGGGGCCTGAGCATCAGCGCTATAATAAACGAGGATGAAAGAAACGAGTACCTGTCTATGATCTGCCCTTGCTCTGAGCTTAACAATTGGATTGCTGAAGAAGTTCTTGTAGTCTTTAAATCATTTATAGAGTAATTCTCAAAACTAACCATTTTTGCCTTAGGCTTGAAGGCAATAAGGGATCTTTTGTAAAGGGCCTATGTTAAACCATTATGGTTTACTATCATTAATAAAAGATGCATCCCAATAAACCTTGTGTGCTAAATGATCTTTTGTAAATAAATAAACAAAACACTGCAAAAAGCAAAACAAAAATAAAAATAAATTATTCCATTCATTTATTTGTTTGTCCAGCACTCTTGTATATATTCAATCTCTTTTTCTTTTCAAGTTTCTGGATATCAACGGCATAAACGACCCCGAATCCAACTTGGAAGTTGATTTTGAATCACCCGTGTGTTTAGGAAAGGTTGAAGACTGCCACGGTGAAGAAGAATATGATTTGCCTTAGAACTAAAACCCGAAACTAAAGAAAAAAAACGTAAGGTGAAGATTTGTACCACCATCACCGCTGAAACCCGACAAAAATTAATTAAGCTCATGCAAGAGTATAAATATGTATTCTCTTGGTCGTATCAAGATATGCATGGATTGAATACAGATATTATAGTAAACCAGCTTCCAATAAGGATGGGATGCAAGCCAATACAATAGAAGCTCGGAAGGATGAGACTTGAAATGCTTCTAAAGATCAAAGACGGGGTGAAAAAAATAGTATGACGCCAGATTCCTTGAAGTGGTAAAGTATTCAGAATGGGTGGCTAATATCGTTCCAGTCTCGAAGAAGGATAGGAAAGTGCGTATGTGCGTCGATTATAGATATCTCAATCGGGCAAGCCCTAAAGACAATTTCCCTTTACCACACATTGATACCCTAGTAGATAACACAGTAGGTAATTCTCTATTCTCCTTTATGGATGGTTTCTCGGGGTATAACCAGATCAAAATGTTCCCAAAAGATATGGATAAAACTATATTTGTGACATTATAGGGAACCTTCTGCTATAAGGTGATACCTTTTGGTCTGAAGAATGCAGAGAAACTCACCAATGGGCCATGGTAACCTTATTTCATGACATGATGCATAAGGAGATAGAGGTATACGTGGATGATATGATCGTTAAATCTTTGTCAGAAGAAGAGCACATTGTGAACTGGAAAAACTCTTTCGAAGGCTGAGGAAGTTCCAGTTAAAGCTTAACCCTACCAAGTGCTCTTTTGGGGTTACATCTGGGAAATTGTTAGGTTTTGTGGTGAGCAAAAGGGGAATTGAGATTGACCCATATAAAATCAATGTCATACAAGAACTTCCTCCCCCTAAAACATAAAAAGAGGTTCAAGGTTTCCTAAGTAGACTGAATTACATCGCCTGTTTCATTTCCATTTGACGAATAAATGTGATCCCGCTTTTAGGTTGCTTTGAAAGAATAATCTGGGTACATAGAATGAATAATTTCAGGCAGCTTTAGAAAAAATCAAGAAGTAGCTGACAAACCCTCTTATACTTGTGCCACCTGTCCCAGGGAAACCCTTGATCCTATACCTAACAGTTTATGAAAGCTCAATGGGATGCGTATTGGGGCAACACAATGAAAATGGAAGAAAAGAAAAGGCAATATATTACCTGAGTAAGAAGTTCACTGACTTTGAAACTAGATATTTTCTGATTGAGAAATTGTGTTGCACCTTGGTATGGGCAGCCAAGAGACTCCGGCAATACATGTTATATCACGCCACGTGGTTAATATCAAAGCTAGATCCATTAAAATTCATGATGGAGGCATCGACTTTATCAGGAAAATTGGCCCGTTAGCAGATGTTACTCTCAGAATTTGGCATTCAATACGTAAGTCAGAAGGTAGTGAAAGGAAGCGCCATAGCATATTTTTTGTCAAGTCGCGCTTGTGATGGCTATGAAGCATTGAATTTTAACTTTCCTGATGAAGATTTGATGTGTATCTCAACTGAGGAGGGTGATGATGACCCGAATGAGTCTTGGGTAATGAATTTTGATAGCGCTGCTAATGCTTTGGGGCGAGGCATTGAGGCAATTCTACTTTCACCAGAATGAAGCTATTATCCTTTCCCTAGTCGGCTAAAATTATTTTGCACCAACAACATGGCTGAATATGAGGCTTGAATAATAGGGCTACGAGCGGCCATCGAAAGGAAAATCAAAACCTTAAGAGTCTTTAAGGATTCTGCACTAGTCATCTATCAAATTCGGGGAGAATGGGAAACAAAAGATACGAAGCTAATTGGGTATCATAAGTTGGTCCTTGAACTGATCAAGGAGTTCAACGAAGTCATCTTCAAATATCTCCTAAGAGAGGACAATCAAATGGTTGATGCCCTCGCCACTTTAGCTGCCATATTTAAGGCTATTGAGGGTTTTGTAATGATGCCAATCAAGATGCTAATATTTGATCCCCGGCACATTGTTATGACATAGAAGAGGAAGCAGATAGTCTTCCCTGGTACCATGACATCTTGTAGTACATAAAATCCCAGGAGTATCCGTCACATACAAATGAGAATGATAAGAAAATGATCAGGAGGATGGTTGTCGGATATGTACTCGATGGAGAAATCCTGTATAAAAATAGTTGAGATCAAGTATTACTAAGACGCGTGGCCATCAGAGAAGCTCAAATAATCTTGGAAGAGGTTCACGAAGGGGTTTGTGGGACCCACCCTAACGGTTCCACCATGGCCATGTGAATTATGTGTTTCGGGTACTACTAGTCTACCATGGAGAGTGATTGCATCAATTATGCTTGAAAATGTCACAAATGTCAAGTCTATGCTGACAAGATCCATACACCTCTACAACCACTCCATGTCATGACGGCTCCTTGGCCTTTTCTCAATGTGGGGCATGGATGTAATTGGGCAAATCCACCCTAAATCATTAAATGGGCACGGGTTTATCTTAGTGGCTATTGACTATTTCATCAGTGGGTGGAAGTGGTTTCATACGCAAGTGTTACTAGGTCGACGATTTGTAAATTCTTGAAGAAATAGATTATTTATCGTTACAGCCTAACTAAGAGAATCATCACTAACAATGCTTCCAATCTAAACAACAAAATGATAGTCAGGGTTTGTGAACAGTTTAAGATCAAGCATTATAACTCGGTGACCTATCGCCCAAAGATGAATAGAGCAGTAGAGGCTTCTAATAAGAATATCAAGAAAATAGTTGTAAAGATGGCTGACACTCACAAAGATTGGCATGAGAAGTTGTCGTTTGTGTTATATTCTTATAGAACTCCAGTAAAAACTTCCATTGGGGCAACGCCATTTTCATTGGTGTATGAGATGGAGGTTGTGCTACCAATTGAGGCTGAAATTCCATCTCAGAGTTTTAATGGAAGAAAAATTGGAAGAAGCCGAATGGATTCAAGCAATATATGACCAGGTGAACCTTATTGATGAAAAGAGACTAAAAGCTATATGCCATGGTCAAATGTATCAAAAGAGAATGATACAGGCTCACGAACAAAAAGTTCATCCGAGAGAATTTTTAGAGGGAGATTTAGTCCTAAGGAAAATGTTGTCAATCCATAGAGATTCCCAAGGAAAATGGGCACCTAACTGGGAGGGGCCTTACGTCGTAAAAAAGGCTTTCTTTGGAGGAGCATTGATCTTAGCTGAAATAGACGGGGAAGAACTCAAGAACCCTGTGAATTCAAATTCAGTCAAGAAATACTATGCATGAAAGAAGAAAAAGTAAAAACCCAAAAGTGCACTTCGAAAAGAAAAGAAGAAAAAGGAAAAAAAAGGGAAAAGAAAAAAAAAGAAAAACAAAAAAGAGAAAATGAAAATAAAAGAGGGGGTTCAAGATGAAAACTGGCAAAGGGCGTCTTGAAACCAAAGGTGGATTCGAGTTGAAAACATGAAAAGGGCGACTTGAAAGTTTTGTAGTGAGGCGGACAATAAGTAATTCCCTCAAAAATTTGGCATTTGGAAGAAATTTTATATCTTCAGACACCATCGTGGTAGACGAAATCTTCTCGACAAAGGCAATATTCAGAATCGCTTCTAGCGTCTCGACTTGGGAAGTTTTGGCCCTTGATATCTAGTTACTTGTTTTTCTAACTCTTTCTCTTTGTATCCTTCTTGCATGTTTGCCACAATATTAATGAAGTTTCTTTTTTAAAGACTTTCATTGCTTGCATTTTCCTCCCTATGCATAAACATCTTATATTAGAACAAGAGCCATTTGGTTAACATCGCTAAAATATGCAAAAGATTTTTGTGCATTACTCTGAGAATGATCTAAAAATTATAGGGACTCTGACGAGTTTGTTGTTAAGTTTCGAGCCATAGACAAGAGTTTTGCTCGATAAATATGTGTGCCACAGTCGGGGCAATTCATGTCAACTTAAGATTCCCTTATGACAATAGGCATAATGAAGAAGTTTAAAATGCCCATATCATTTGAAAACGTCCAAGATGGAGACTCCCCATGAATAATTCGAAAACTCACATGGGGCCTTAAAAGGAGGTTTAAGTGTATTCAGAAAATCTAAAGCTTTCAGAATCAGGAAAGAAGGTCTTTCACTCAATACCGATGTATCAACTACAATGATAGTGGGATTGGTAGATGTAACACCCTCAACTCGGCTCAGGAGAAAACCAAAATTGAAGATATTACTAAAAGCACAATCCAGAAATTAGATGACCAAATTATAAATTTTGGTCAAGCTTAAATACTGCCAACTAAACATTCAAGAACATTAAGAGTTATACAAATACAAAACAAGGCATTAGCAATTATGCACATCTTCTTATAACAACATTCATGTGTGACACTCATTCATAGAATCAAGCATACCCGAAATAAGCATTCCACTAAGGTCTATTCTTTTAATCATAATTCAATTTTCTTCAATAAAACCGAAATCATGACAGCTCATGTTTTGCTAATAAACCACAACTTCATACAAATTAGAAAGAACACACACATCACACACACCAAGCTTAACATTCAATCTCAAGCTTGCTATTATCAAATTAATTAAATAAGGCCCATTACAACCACATAGTCATAAAACTCTACTTTCAAAATTATAAAAGAGTTTATACAATGCTATATGCCACCATTCTAGGAGTTCTACTAAGAAAAACTAAATTCGTCTAAGACTTTAAGAGTGACTTGCACATTTAGCTACGATCGAGTCACACAAGCTTAATCAACCTGTACATGCATGAACAATGAATGCATTAGGCTTATATAGCCTAAGTGAGGTAGTGACATTAAATAACAAAGCATAAAGCCATTGATTTTGAATGGAAATTCTAAGAATACAAGCATAAGTTAGCGGTTGTCTTTTATGCCTTAATATAACTTTATCAAGGCTTGATTTATCGAAAGTTTTAACCGAAGTCCATATTCTTTGAAATTTTATTAGAAAATCATTCAGAGCTAGTAGCTGAATTTCTTCGAGTTTCTTATCGAACTTATTAAAGTTCATAACTTGTCTTATTGAAGTTTTATCAAGTTTGCCATAATACTTATCAGAGATTTCGAAATTCTTTTCAAATCTAATCAGAGTGCTTATCAAGGCTTATCGAAAATCACAACTGAGCTTATCAGAATTTTCTTATCAGACTTAATATTTGAGTTCACATCTTTTAAAATGTTTGCCTTGGATCACATTTGGACATGGGAAGCATTGGTCCGTGTTTGACCGTATTGGTCTGAGTTACACACAGCTCAAAGCACATAGCAATGGCTAGTGTCAGAAACATAACCATCCTAACTTCTCAACTATCCAACCAAATTGTTGCCAATCTCCTTATCATCTCCCCCGTTTCCTCATACTGTCGCCAATATATCACATATAATAGGTCGTCACCCGAGTCGTAGCTCATGGACCGTAGTCCCTGAAATATATACCTCTGCACCATGCCAAATTGTCCAAGGTCTTCCATTACTCAGGCAACTTAAGTATTTTATACTTTGAAATTAGGAGGGTATCTTATGTCACAAGTAACTTATTTATCTCTTTTCTTAGTATCTTATACATGAGGTGAGCTTTTTATCTCCTTAAGAATTAAGGATTCTTGGACTTATAACTTTGATATAACATTCCTTTATTAGAATCTTATTTCATTATCTATCAGAAGTTAGCTTTAAAATTTGTAAAAGAATTTACATATCAATTTACATATCCTATCATTACAAAGCATAGCAAGATACAAAGTACATATGTAATACAAACATAACCAAAAAGGTTTATCAATGATGCCATGCTTATGAATGTTCCCACACATCGTGCTCTATGTGATCCATATGCATATGCTCATGAATCAATCAAACATATCATAGAATTAAGGTTCGGAATGACACGTGTCACCTGAAACAATACAACTACACTCACATTTTATTCCAAAGTTATGGAATACCCGAACCACAAACATATCTCACTTCTTAATCAAATCCCTTTCTTAGTCGTCCTTATCAAAATGTGTACCTCAAAACAATTAACCAAACATTACCAATCATGTCATCCAAAACAACATGTCCTACCAAACTATATACACTTTAATCACCTCTATACTTCACATCCTTAGGTTTGTCACTTAAGAGAACTTTCACTTATTTGCATTTCAAACAATGTATAAGTTTGAGCATACTACACCTTTATCTTACAAGCTAAATTACACAATTTCACTGTTAATCCCTTACTTAAACTTGTAAATTATCCCTATAACAAAGTTTACAAGGCAGTCCAAAACATATTTGTATACGAAACAGCCCAAAACTCGTGTGCACACACACATACATAAATATAAGTACAAAACAATCCAATGTACACTCATACAAGTACATAACAGTCCAAAATACATATGTATCCAATTACATACTCAAAACAGTCCTTGTAGGTGTAAAATCAGTCCTTTATACTTTTATATCTATTCAACAGTCCATTAATGTTTATATCGAATTCATATATGTGTAAAACAGTTTCAAAACACTTACATACATATTTTTATGTATCAAAAACAGCCCAAACAGTTTCTGAATTCCATAATCAGTCCTCATTTTACAAGAATTCATATGGGTGATCAAAACAGTCCATATGTCTTTTAATTATATAAAACAGTTCAATAAGTACACAAAACAGTCCCTTAATCGATGCTAAAACAATTCCATTCATTGCAAAGCAGTTCTTTAGGTTGTGTTTTACATAACAGTTCCAACTAAATTGCAATACCGACCCCAATTCTCTGATTTTCAAAACAGCCCTTACGATGTCATATCCAATTCATTTTTAGTCACTTTTAGTCCCTTAATTTCTTTACAAGGCAACTCTCAATCAAGAAGTAATTCAATCCATTATTTGTGCTTATAAAACATCCTTCAAGTCTTGTAAAACAATCATATTATCAAATAGGAAAACATTCCCTACAAGGTCTTGTAAATCAGTCCTCAATTGTATAAAAACAGCCCCTAATCAAAAGCAAATCAATCCCCTTAAGTTCATCAAAACAATCCCTCTTTTAGCTCCAATTTTCTAAAACAACCCACAAACATATTTACAGAATCATAATTCATGGAATTTCATTACTATGTTATCCAAGTAATCTTATCACCATGTGGAATTTGCCTTCACACACATACATATATATATATACATGTATATTTGATCTCAACTTAGCCTAGACACATGAATAACAAATTACACATACATGATTCATTTAAAACACATGAATTATATGATTATTCAAGAAGGATTTCTTAACATGAATTCAATCTCTCTAATCCCGCACTACCATGGCACGTATGATGTATTCACATATATTCTTCAATCTAAATTCTTAAACAAGAAAGAAACAAGATTACTTACCCAATCCTACCAGGAAAATCAAACAACACACACAATTCGTACTTAATGCAACCAATTTTCTTCTAGAATTCATAACAACCGAGCTTGGCTTTTTTTCTAGGTGTTTCGATTTTCTTCTTCTTTTCTAAGGGAGGAAGATGACACTTTGGGATTGTTATCCCAAGTGGCCAAACCCTTCCTTCATGGCATCATCTTCATGCGCCATGTGGACAAGTCCACACTAAAGAATATTTTTATCATGCAAACTTCATGTTTCATTCATCATTCACTTTGGTCCCTTCTTAAAAAGGACATTCAAGTTTTATCTCAACTTATAATTTGGTCTCAATGTACTAAATAAGTCTAATTGATTTATAATCCTATAGCAACTTAATATAAGGTCTAAATTGGTATTCTCTTAGGCCATGATTTAGGGTATTATAGTAGAAATGTGAAACATTGACGTGTGGGGACCAGATGTTCTCTATGAAGCCAAGGAATGAGAATGGCAAAGCAGAGACAGTAGAGATGGTCGTTTGTCTGGGCTAAATGAGCAAAATAAAAAGAAATCATATAAAACTGACATGCATTCATGTTTTAGACATCCTTAGTGTCGTAACCGTTTTTAAACCAACATGTGAAATAGCCTGACAATTAGGGTTTGGAAATTAGGGTTTTGCCTTTTATTTATTTAATCTTGAAAGATTATGTTTTTCATGTTAAATCGGATTTTCCTTTATTTAATCTTGAAAACAAATTTGGAGTCGCCACAGGTCACTTTGGTAGACCGAACACCATAAAAACAACCAGAGATTCATTCTTTAAAAATTTAGGTTCAAGAGTCGGTTACCTGTGGGGAAGGATTAGCACCCCTCACAAATGCCTGTTATCGATACCTTTTAATTTTACGTGGCATTTTGACTTTTTGAATATAACGATTTTGAATTTAATTTAACCATAATTATCAAATGGATTTCTATTCCAAATAGAGATATCCTTTATAAGAAAATACATTTTTAGATCGAATATGAGATTAGGAACGCCCTATTAAGAAGCACTCCCATTCATAAAAATGTATTTTCAACATAAAAGGTTTTTAATGTATAATTTATTATCGTCTTGTTCATTTTAAGTGCTAACTTTATTAGGCTCTATTTAATTAAATTAATTAAACTATAGATATTATTAATTTAAAGGACATTATGAGACAGTACTAATTACTTGAATATCGTCCATCTCAAAACCCCTAAATTTCTTATAATATTCTCTAATTAAATTAGTCATTCTAATTAGTTAAAGTGATCACCTAATTAAGGCTCTATTTAAACTAACTAAATCATTTATTCAATTCTAGATTATAATGTATATAAAATATACCTTTTTAAGGCCAATTTTGTAATAACATCTCATTGCAAGCAAGTGGAACACCATCCAAGTTTGAACCCCCAAAGTTTCTATTTAATATACATTAACTTACTACAATGGTCTTTCCCTATTTGATTAATTAAATTCTAATTAAAGAACCTAAAACTAAGACTCTGAACAATTAATTAAATTTAAATGTATTAGATTACCTAGCATATAATACTATATGCTCAAGTTAAAATTATGCATATAATCATATAGTATAATTGCATTAAAATAAGTAAAACAATTAAATCAAATTGAAGACAAACTATAATTTTGATTTTATTGAAATTAGGGACAAAAATGAATTTATTTAAAATTTGGTGTCTGAATTACAAAAAGAAGCAAAGAAGGGCGTGGGCTGGCTTTGGGGATTCGCAGGCTTCTAGGCCCGGGGATATCATCTATATAAGGGCCTTATCAGCCTCCATCTTTTCTTTTTTTCCCATTTTTTAGATTTCCCCCCTCTCTCTACATATCTCTCTCCCTCTAAACTCTCTGAAACAAACATTGTTGAGTGGATCAAAAGAAAGGAAAATTGCTAAGAGGGGGTGAATTGGCTTTTTAAAATTGGATGGAGCAAATTGGAAAAAGAAAGAATAAGGACAAGGCAAATTATAGTGGTTCAAGCTTCTAACAAGCTCTACATCCACTGCCTTAGCTCCCACTAAGGATTTTCAACAATCTCCACTAGATGTTCTTCCCATTTTCTAGGCTTAGGAGGTAACCTTTACAACCGGTTAATCTTTCTACCCAAAGATTAACCCAAAAGACTCTCTTTACAAAGAAGTTTTTGGCAAATAAAAGATATCTCTCACAAGACTGAATATTGCCCAATTTACAATCAAACACTCCTCAAACTTGAAATAAAGATTTACAATGAAGATTACAAACAAGTTGAGTACAAGGATTTGACTCTATAAAGCACAATGGTTTGGATAATTGCTTGGATGTTGCAAGTAGGTTCAATAGTTGTTGTTGGTGCTTTGGAGGCTTGCTTTTATACCCTTGCATTGAATTCTAGCAGTTTGGGTGATTGAGATCATTAATCTAGCCGTTGGACTGCATTTTTAGCGCAATAAATGCTCTTCAACTACCCAGCGTATCGGTACCCTCGTGACCATATTGGTACCTATCTTAAAGAAGAAAGAGCCGTTGTGACTGAAAAACCAGGGGCGTATCTGGCGTATCGGTACGGTTCAAGTGTAAATCAGGAGGCATATTGATACTCATATACCGTATCTATACTGATTTTTCTCACTGGAATCCTTGGTTGGATTTTAACAAAAATTGAATCGGCACGCTATGGGAGCGTATTGATACAGTTAACGGTCATTTAAAATTTTGTGATTCCAACAACTGACAAGCAACAGTCGAAACCATTAAATGCAAAGATTTATCAAGCATCATCAAATTGTATTGATATGGTGACCAACTGTATCGGTACGCTATAGCCTTTGAATATATTTCTTTATAAAACTGTATCGATACGGGTACAACCGTATCGGTATGCTATAGCTTGAAAACTTGTCCAGATGAATATCGTATCGAGACGGTGTTAATGGTATCGGTACACTTTTATCGATTGGAATTCCAGTGAAGAAAAACCGTATCGATACGACTTAAGTATATCGATACGCCTGGGCGTAGAGTTAAATTTTTGCTTGAAAATACTTATAAAAATTTGAACACTTGAATTATTTTTGACTTGAAGGTTCTTTTGGTTTAAATGCTTGTCAATTAAGTGAGTCTTTGAAATACTTAAAAATTTATTTGTATATGCAAATAAGCCCTTATACAATTTGTTATATCAAAATCAATATAGGTTTTACAAACACCTAAATCCCAAAAACAACCCCTAAAATAGATCAAAGCCCTATTTTCTTTGGGATTTCATTGAATATTCATCACATTTTTTATGAACACAATGAACTCGGTTCAAGCCACCACCAATGCCGCCATAGCCTCCACCGCTCAATCTTCCACCACCACTCTTTGGTCACATCTAGATGTTCGCCGACAACCGTGGTGTGAGCTCCAGCCACCATGGGGGGATTTCTGACCACCGTTTATTTGAACCAAACCCTAAAAAACCTCCATCTTCATCCCTAAACTTAGATCTAAGTCCAGATTTGACTGAATCCCCCCTTCTTTCCCGACCTGGGACGTAGATCTACCCAAACCCGAATCATTTTCAACTCTGCCATTCAAGATACTCCAGCCACCATCTCTTTATTTTCCTTCAATGTTTTTTTACATTATTTTGCTTCCGATCTAACTATTTTCATGTTTTTCTTTGGATTTCAGACTAATATTGTTTTCTCCTTTTTGCAGGAACTAAAAAAATGAGAAGAAGAGATTATACCTCTTCAATGGTATCCATGGTGGATTCGGCACTCCTCGAGGCATCTGATGAATTCCCCATCAACCTTTCAGCTTCGACGATGATGCTTCAGATCTCTAACGGTGACTTAGTAGTTCGGCTACTCAGGCGGTTCGGCTCCCAAGCCGGTTCGACTTCCACGATTGTCGTTCATGCACCGACGACCAATCAGATTTCCCCTAAACAGTTTGGCTAACACAATGGTGGGTGAAATTCCCTTACTGCCATTTTCTCTATTTTTTAATTATATCTTTAATTATTATTATTATTATTAACTCTAATTATTAGCCATTAATTCCCCTGACAAACTCTCTCTCCTTCCTGTTATAGGTAGATATAAGGTGACATCACGCATGACGTCACATAGATGAGGTCATCTGCCAGCTAAGGAAGAAACGCAGATCCGTGTGTTATCCTATAGACCAATAGAAGACTGCCATGTGGCATTTTTTAGCGGGAAACAAGGCTTTTTCAGATATTTATGTTTCTTGGGCTCTCAATTATGAGAAATGGGCGGGAAAACTGTATGTAATGGGAGTTTGGGCTTTTTGTATTTTATTTTGGGCTTTGGATTGTAATATAGGACATTTAACTATATGTAATGTATTTATGGACTAACTTTGGGATTTATTTATTTACTTTTAATCTATTTGGATTTGGTTTTATATAATACATATAGGTAACCGGGTAAAATTCGGGTCTTACACTTAAGTGCATGATCATCATAGTTGCATCAATCATTGTATTTTGACAGGTGTGCAAAAGCTTTCCCAACGAAAGGAACTCGCTTATCCATCCAGGCATAAAGAGAATAGAACACGCTTATCCGTTCAGGCGTAAGGAGAATGTAACTCTCTTATCCGTTCAAGCAAAAGGAGAATGGAACCCGCTTATCCGTTCAGGCATAAGGAGAATAGAACCCGTTTATCCATTCAGGCGTAAGGAGAATGGAGCTCGCTTATCCTTTCATGCATAAGGATAATGGAACTCGCTTATCCATTCATGCATAAGAAGAATAGAACATGCTTATCCGTTCAAGCGTAAGGAGAATGGAACCCGCTTATTCGTTCAGGCGTAAGGAGAATGAAACCCGCTTATTTGTTCAGGTACAAGGAGAATGGAACTCGTCTATCCGTTCAGACGTAAGGAGAATGGAACTCGCCTATTCGTTCGGGCGTAAGGAGTATGGAACTGTCAAGCGAATTGGCGATCGGTGAAAATTAGTGCCTTTCATTCTTTGTTTCATCCCTATTTCATTGGAATAAGCAAAGATGGGCAGCTGTTGTCACTAAATTTTCACCATATTTATTTATTTATATTGATATAAATATAATATGGCTTTATTAAATATAAAACCCTAAAAAATAATATATATAGTTCATTTTTATTAAATAAAAAAACCATGTATATTGTTGGCCCAATTTGGCCCAAGATTAAACCCTAGTTAACCCCATTTTATCACATATGTAGGCTTTAATCTCATCCGTTAGATCTAGGGTTAGGAACTAATAGTCTAGAATAGACCAAATAAAGTGAAGGGCAACCCCCCACTCGTACTGCCATGCGCGTGATTCCTTCCCCCTCGTCTAGACCCAACCAGCTCGCTCCCTTGCGCCGACAACCTCGGCATTCGGTCGTCCCAGGACAAACTAGAAGCGATGGCGATCGTCCAGTTCCCTCCCATGTCGTATCGCATCGTCGTCGTCTTCCTCGCGCTCGCGAAGCTCCCAGGCCGTATGGCTCTCACGGGCAATGCCGCGACATCGATCCCTCTCTGGCGTCGTTCTAGCAACCACGCTGTGTCTCTGCCGGACCACTTATTGCCACGCCGTTACACTACTGCCGCCCTTCCATCGTCGGCAATGCCCTGCAGCAAACAAAGAAGGAAAAGGGTTAAGGTTTTGATTCGAATATGGAAAGAAAATGGGAAAGAATTAGCTCAGATTCGAACCAAAATTCAAATCAGCTCCAAATCAAATCTGAATCTGCATTAAATGGAAAAGAGGAAGAATCACCCAAAAATAGGGATTTATTTATTCCGAATTTTTTTGTTTTAGGTATGAAAATTACCTATATAAATGGTTGAACCCCTTTGTAAAAACACAGAATTTTCATACGAATTTACTATGAAAAAGCTGTGAAAAAGTTCTGAATTTTGCGTTGAAAATTTGTATCAATTCGTTTGAAATATAAGGCTTGAGGCATTCTCTTTGAGGTATATTGTAGTTCTTATTTTATTTTTCCTTTTTATTTATTTGTTTCGAATATATGAATGAAAAGGGGATGAATGTTCACTTTGTTTGAGCCTTGAATTGATACCACCGAATTTCAAAACCAATGGTGATCGAATTTTAAAGATTGCGAGTGGGAGGGAAAATTTTGATTTTTTTTAAAAAAGAGGGGGAACAATTTTTCGATTTTTGAGAGTTTTCTATTTTCCTTTTTTTAAAAAAATGAATTCGAGTTGGGATTTCAAAAAGGTTTGTTCCTGGTGTTCTTCAATTCATGAAGAATATCAAGAACACTTGAGAAAAATAAAAGTGGGGTGTTTGATCCGTTTTTTAAAGAGTGTTTTTTAAAGTTTAGTTTTATACCCATAGTTTTTAAAAACAAATTGGGCTATTTATATTCATTAGGTCCCCTCTAATTTATCTTCGCTCCACCGACCATTAAATTTTCAAATTTCTTAATTTAGCGATTGTTTTCTTCTAGATTTGGTCTCGGGTTTCAATCTTTTTTTAATTCGGTTACTACTTTGTTTTTTTCGAATTTTAGTATTATTTTTTCCTCTTTTTCTTTTTTGACCTTCTAAAATTAAATTTTAATTTGTATATATTTTTAAAAAAAGGAAAGTCAGCTCACATGTTGTGTTGACCCACTTTAGGGAAGGATACGCATCCCTTGAATAAAAAAGATTCTTTATTTCATCATTTTTTCTAATTTGTTTAAGATTTTGTATTTATTTAATTTTTGTAAATATAACTGTTTAACTTTAATTTTTATGTATTTTATTAATTTGATTCTTTCCTAAAATAAGAAGGTAATAGTATTTTAATTATTAGGTTAAATAAAGCCCCTAGGATTAGGTACTTAAATATCTTAGTTAGAGTCTTGTAAAAACAAAAATAAAATTCTACTCACTCAAATTAATAAAACACACTTAATCTCACTTTAAACCTAATAGGTAAAATTCACGTAGACTATTCTTTAGGTTAATAATCACTAACTTAGAATAAATAAAAGCTTTAACACACTAATTATTTCTTTGTCTGTCTGATTTAAAAAGCAAAGCTTAATTAATGTGGTGTCTCATCGAAGGGAAGTGATGGGTTAGCGCTAGAAATGTTGGCGGTGATTGTAGTTCACTTCCTGGATGATATAGGTGTTAAAATGGAATCATATTCATAAATAGACGAATTGAATTTTATACAAACTTGCAAATTCCGACATTAAAACGTTTTGTAATCGGCTAGGTACAAATTTTTTGGCGTTGTAGGGGTGCTAATCCTTCCCCACGCGTAACCGACTCTGAACCCATTTTTGTTTTTGCAGACCAAAATGTTGTTTTAATAAAATAAAATGGTTTTGTTAAAATAACTCGTTTTTTTTTGTGATCCAATCACACCTTTAAAAAAAGATTGGTAGCGACTCCGTTGTTATTTTTGTTTTTATAAAACGCCAAGCCCCGAAAAGAGTTGCGACACCGATTATCCGGCTATATGATTTGGTTTAATTGTTTTTTCAAATTTGATAGTTGTATCTATGAAAATTTTAGATTTTCGAATATAACAATATTCACATCTATGGAAATTTGATTTTTTTGAATTTTCGGATATAATAAGCATCAAATTGTTAAATATAACAAGATTCAAATACATGAAATTTTGAATTTCGAATAATCCGAAACTTGAAATATTGTGATCCATATCCGACCCAAAAAATTTAAAATCGTGTCGGATAACCTATCCAAAAATAAAAATCGAATCAAATATCCAAATATTCATATCATACATTTTTGCACACCTTACTCCCAACTCATTTTGCTTGATTCACGATGTCAAGATTCGAACAATTAATCTTACTTAAGGGATCTAGCGCCTCATCCAACTAGACCAGCCGGTTGTCGGTAAAACATATTATGTTTTGACAACACTTAGAACTCACAAAAATATTGTTATAAGCATGAAAAATTCACAAGCAGGCTCAATTTTTCCTTAATAATAAAAGGATAAAGTCCAGCAAGGTCACTAAACTAGGTAAAGTATTCATTTTAGTCACCCTACTTTCAAATGTTATAAAATAATTACTAAAATTTGTTTTTTTTTGTTACAAAATATCACTGAGCCCTTAAATGCATTAAGGGGTGATATGGCAGTTGAAAATTTTGCATAATAATACATTTAATCTTCCATTTTTGCACATTCAATCAAGTTAGTCATAATCCAAAATATTCAATAAATCAAACCATCGTTATTTACATATTCTATCAAATTGGTTCTAATTTTAATTAGAAATAATTTAATATTTTTAAATATTAATTAATAATAGAACTAATTTTATTGAATTTTTCTAATTAGGACAAAAATAATTGGATGTATAGTATAATGGAATAAACGTTCTATTATATAAAAAAAATTTAACAGCCATGACATATTCTTAAAGACCCAATGACCATTTGTAACAAAAATCAAAGTTTAATAACCATTTTATTACATTTGAATGTTTGAGTAACCAAAATGAACATTAAACCATAGTTTAGTGACTTTACCATAATAAAATTACCATAGTCTTAAGGTTCGGCCTGCAACCGATATAGTAAGTTGTTGAGAATTCCTTTTTGAACTCCCAGGCCCAAAAGTCGCAATACCCGATTGGGCCTTTGTGAGCTCTAAGGCCCCACAAAGCTTGTTAGTTTTGTATTAAAATCCAACCCTTTGAAAATTACCAACTCCTCCCGGGAATCTTGCAACAAATTCTTGGAGATGCTTGCAAAACAAAACAATAGTAATGGGCTAATGGCTGTAATAAATGAGTCAAAGAAAATAGATATATTTAATGTATCGTGGTAAAAATCATTATTATAGAATGAATTTCATTCTAATTAAAGTAATCGTAAAATTAATATAATACTTCTACATTCGTAAATCTGAATGAGTAATTATACAAAAAAATTTAACTGCCACGTCACCTATCTGGTAGATTTTAACGGTCAATTGTCAAAATAGGTTCATTTAAATAATTAGATGTCGAATTTTGAATTTTTGTAGTTCGGTGGTCAAAATAGGTCAGATTCAATAGTTGGGTGGTCACCCAGGTAGCTTACCTATATTTTTATAAGGTAAAGTGTATAGTAGATGACAGTTTTGGAGAAAAAAAAATTAAAAATATCAATACTCCACCTGCAGCCCTTATATTTTTACCGTAAATTCTTAAATACTTTTTTGAATGTGCTCTATTTCCCTAAATTTAATTCCATAAATACCAACGAAGCCAAAAAAGACTGATAAAGCCAAAATGGCAATACTAAAAAAGAAACACATCGCGCCTATTACATGTCTCAAACATAAACACATAAAAAAGCTACAACAACAATGAATGTGTAGACCTTAACTTAATCACTGATAAATTATTTCAAAAAAAGTCATAGAAACACTTTGTAAGAAAATCTATATCCAATTATACTTGAGGAGCATAATTTTTGGAGAGCACATGACATAACTAAGGGCATGCATTTTCTTCAACAATGTGGAGGAAGCATAAGCAGCAGTTACCGCTGATTAAAACATAAATTGAAATCCAAGCTGCTTCCTAAGGTTTCCTCTGTTTGCCAACAAGTCCATTCATTCCTATTTTCAATGCCATAATAGCTCCAGAATTGACATTCCATTCCATTAGGGTATTAACCTATTCCTAGATCATAACAATAGCCTGCTATTTATTTGTTGTAGAACCTTAAATTACTTAGGTTGGTCCTCCCAAGGGAATTAAGGGCGTTGCCATCACAGTTCATAGTCCCCCGGGCCTGCAGACCCTGCAATTTGCCATTAAGAAAGGAATAAAACTAAATCAAATAAGGCTGCGGAGTTGGTTCTTTTCCTTTTGTTCCTACATTGCAATGCATTCAATATCACAGGCCCTACTGCTCTATTGCTGTTCCTATACCTTAGCTGTTGTTTGAACTTGAAAGACGATCCATGAGATGACATTTATCTACCTCCTCCGCCACTGCCGACGTTGACATAATTAATCCCAAGTTCCTCGTAATTGTTTTTTCCACTGTCGTCTGAGCAGAGAAGAAGAGATATGATATCATATGAGAATCATTTACAAAAAAGAAAGGGTACTAGTTTCATAATGTTGGCCTCTCATTTTTTGTCATCCAGTGCTTTTAAGACATAGTTAGCAATATCCGTTGGTGGTTTGGTTTCAAGTGGGTGGGTCAAGTCAGGGATGATTTCAGAGAGGTTGGAGGGAGCAACTGTTCTTTTAAAAAATTTAAAATTTTTATATAATTTAAAAATATTTAAAAATTTTATAAATTCGTCTCTGTATAAAATTTTAAAAATTTATCTTACTTAATATAAAGTTTTACCTCCGTCCATAAGTCAACCGGCGCACGTTCTCCCCTTTTGCCAGCCTCGATTGCAGAACGGCAGAACCACCCCCCACATGCTTCACATGCACGGGAACGGACCACAGGTTCTTCTTCTTTTTTCTATTGCCTTTTTCAATTAAAAAGTTCGACTCTGGGCAAATGGCAACCACCCACTTGACAAAAACACTTTCGACTTCATTGTTGACTCTTGTGTCATAAAACTCACTTAACAGTTAACCCCCAAAAAAGATTGTTGTGTAATAAAAATTTCATGCAAAGAGAGAGAGATAACAAGTGGGTAGGTGGTGAGGCCCAATGGGCTTCATTTTTCCTTTTTCTTTTCTCTATCAACTTTTTGGAACACGTCGGTAACAAGTGTCAACCGTGGATTTCACCTTTTTTTTCATGGTCCAAGGCTCAATATCGGGAAGAAGATAACTATTAATTTAATGAATTAAAACTGTATTAAAAACACTAAACAAGTTCATTAACAAAGTAAAGACACCATAAAAGAATCAAGAACGAAGAACAACAACAAAGGGGTTTTAAGGCTACCCCACTCTCATACATATATTATATGTGTATACATATATATATATATGCTCTATTATGTGAGCCAAAGGGCAGAAGGGATGGGTACATATATCTCTATCTAAATGAAGAGAAGACAATGAGCAAGCGTGGAGCATTTCTGGTGCACCCAATATGGCCAACTCATTAAATGATAGGTGCAACCCCTCTAGATCTCCCGAATCTCTCACCCTCGTTAACCCCATTCACAAGGACACATTAGTTTTTCCTTTTTTTCCTTCCCCCACCCCCCTTATTGTTGACTTGCCCAGTATAATTTCTCTCACAGTGAAGAGTGCTCTCAAAACAAGCTTGGCCAGAGCTAGGGTTTGTGGCTCTTACAGAACATGGAATGGGGCATGGGATTGATGCTGATGCTGCTGCTGCTGCTGATGGTGATGAGTATTTTTTTAACATGGCTTTGGTACAACAGGATGAAGCTGGAAAACAATAGTGGTTTTGGAGTGCCGAAAGGGAGCTTGGGTTGGCCTTTGATTGGTGAAACTCTTGACTTCATAGCTTCTGGTTACACCTCTAGACCTGTCAGTTTCATGGACAAACGCAAGCTTCTGTAAGCTTTTCTTTTCTTTGCTAATTGTCTTTTTTCTTTTAAATTTTTCTCCATCTCCCATCTCAGTTTTCAATATTCTGTATGTTTTTATCTTTTTAAAACCAAGTGCTTTTTTTTAATATTTATTTCGATTATTTATATTAAATTAATCCGGATAACTAAGAATATAAGATAAGCTTGTGTTTCTTTTCATTCATGATAGGAACCCTAGACAGATATGCAAAATCATCACTCCATCAAAGTCCCCATCATAATGCCGTCATCATTATATTTTTTGTTATTTTCTGATTTAAATATATGGGAATTATCATTTTATGTAAAATTAACGCTACTAATATTTATATATAGAGAGAGATAACATATAACTGTTCCTAAATTTCGCCGATGCATGGCAATGGCCATTGTCAATTATTAGATATAGAATCATTCAGTTCTTATGTGAACCTCTGATAATTATTATAATATATAAAAAGAATTCTCTCATCTATCAAATCAAATCATGTAACATGCAATTCAAACAAAAAAAAGAAAAAAATTAATACAGCTATGTAAACTTTAGTTTATACGTACTTTTTAATTTTAGAGGCTAAGATTTTAGTTTAGGGTTTAAGATTTATGGGTTTAAGTTGTAGGGTTTAAGATTTAAGGTTAGTGTTTAGAATTTAGTGTAAGGTTTAAAGTTTAGGGTTTAATTTTTTAGGGTTAGATTAAGAATTTAAGATTTGAGTTCTTATAATGTAAATTTTTACACAGTCTGTGTATCAAAGTTTTACCCAACTAAAAAACATAAACTTGTGGGGTAATATTATTTATTTATTTATTTATTTTGTTTGAAACTATTATTTGTGTTGTTTTTTGGTAATTTAATAGCTTTCTATATTTTTACAAGGTCCCGGGAAAGAAAATAATATCAATATAATTTCTTATAATCCAGAGATTTAAAAGAATAAATATTTGTTATCAAAATAAATAAATACAATTAATGAAAAACAATTGACACATAAAATAGTTTGTTTTTCATTAAATGAAAAATGTCCCAAAAAGAAATTCTGCATTAATGAGCAACGACAGATACCTGCTCCGATTACATCCATAGCTTCAAAAAGGAAGGTGACATTGGTCTGAAACGTTGGACTGAAGAAGAAAAGAAAAGAAAAATTGAATTAAGACAAACGCCATTAAAGCTTGAAAGAAAGTACGAACTATATCAACTATGGCAATTGCCCATAGTTGTATAACTGGAAGCTCCATTGCTTTTGTTGCAGGCAGTGAACCCCAGCTCTTATTTTCCGTTGTTTTCAGCTTTTCAATGAAAACCCGCGTTTTCTTTTCCAGTTTAGGACTCTGGGAGATTCAATCAATGAACCTAAAACAGCTAAACAGAAGCAATAAAAACCAAGCCCTTCTGCAAGCATTAAAGCAAAACAAATCCTACCTTTGCTTATGTTTGTTTGTTTCTTTTTTCAGGTACGGGAAGGTGTTCAAAACACACTTATTGGGAACACCCATCATTGTGTCCACAGATCCCGATGTAAACAAGGTGGTTTTGCAGAACCATGGCAACATCTTCGTCCCTGCGTATCCCAAATCCATCCGGGAGTTGCTTGGCGAACATTCCATACTTCAAATGAACGGTAATCACCAGAAGCGACTACATGCAGTCATTGGAGGTTTCTTGAGATCCCCACAGCTTAAATCCCGTATTACAAGACAGATTGAAAACTCTGTCGGATTAGCTCTTGGTTCTTGGCAAGACATGCAGCTGTTACATGTCCAAGAAGAAACCAAAAAGGTTCCTTCTTTCAAACACATATTATTAATTCCATACTGTTCTATACATATATATATATATATATTTGACTATGGTTCGTGGAAATGCCAGATAACATTCGAGGTTCTGGTGAATGTTTTGATGAGTGTTGGTCCCGGTGAACATTTGGACTTTCTGAAGAGAGAATTCGAAGAATTCATCAAAGGTTTAATTTGTTTGCCCATCAAATTTCCAGGAACAAGACTGTATAAATCTCTGAAGGTGAATATATATATCTATATATGTATAATGTATGTATACTATATAGCATTTTTCTTTCGTTTCGTAGCTAAATTTTTTAGTAGGTTTGTTTTTTTTTTGGGTTCGTTGTAGGCCAAACAAAGGTTACTGAAAATGGTGAAAAAGATAGTGGAGGAGAGGAAATCGGCTATGGAGAAAACGGACGAAAAGGGTATGGCCAAGGATGCAGTGGACGTGCTGTTACGAGACAGTGAAGAAGCAAGCGAGAAGCAATCTCTGCCGTTGGATTTCATCGGTGGGAACATAATAGAGATGATGATCCCTGGAGAAGAGACTGTTCCCATGGCGATGACCCTAGCTGTCAAATTCCTCAGTGACTGCCCTGTTGCACTCCACCAGTTGATGGTACGTATGATATCATACATAAACATTTACCTTTTTCATCCAACGGCTAGGATTGTTTTGATTTCATCTGCAAAAGTTGGATGTCATGCCAAAGCCAAACTATTTGACTTTTTTTCAACTTTTTTTCCTCCTTGGAAATGCAATAGTCTCTTTCATGGTTCCATGTTTTTCATTAGACACACGAGTACATGCACGTGTAAGACAGATTGTACGTATGGAGGGACCCAAATTCTGTCATAAACTAGACCATACTTTGGCCTGTAAGAGAGAGTACTGTAACCCCACTTTTTTTATTTTTTTCTTTTCCTTTTGTCAGTTTTTTCAATGAACCCTTCTTTTGACATAACTATTTGTACTTTTGGGATCATAATTTCTGAACTCAACCTCTGATTAATGCAATAGAAAAAACCTAAGAATCACATGAGGTTTTTTTAATAGCAAAAAGAATCAGAAACCAAATTTCTGCATTTATCTCAAAAAAGACAAAACAGATTAGAACTTAACTGGGAATTGTTGGATCGGAACTGTGTTGGCTACTTGGCTAGCTTTGGACCAGACATGGAAACTACATAATAAGTACAAACAAATTGTAAGTTGGTTTGGTTTGGTTTGGTTTCATGTCAAGATCTCTCTGCTGGAGAAAGTAAATGAAGAAGAAATTTCATGGGGGCAATCTTTTAAGGTTAAAATTAAAGAGAAAATTGTTGAAAAAAAGAGACAGTTTTGAAGTCTGTACACTGTACTATACCCTATTTACTTGATGAAGAAACAATAAAGTAAAAGTGATCCAATGGCATTAGTTTTGGCCTCTTTCATTGAAAAAGCAATCTTTTTCTTGAAGCAAAAAGATAAGATTTTTAATGTATAGTTTTGATGTTGATTTCTGCAGGAGGAGAACATGGAAATAAAGAAGCAAAAGAAGGATTCGGGTGAAGATTATAGTTGGACTGACTACTTGTCTTTGCCTTTCACTCAAAATGTGAGTCTTAAACTCTAGAGAAGATGCTCTGAAGGTTTCTTTTTACAGCAAAAAAAAACCCAAACATTTACATGGATTTGTTATATGTTTCTTTTTTTCTCTTTGTTAGGTGATAAGTGAAACCCTTAGACTGGCAAATATAATCAATGGCGTTTGGAGGAAAGCACTTAAAGATATAGATATTAAAGGTAGTGTTGCTTTGAACTTGAATCTGCATAAATATGGGGAAAAAAGCATTTAAGAAAAAATGTTTTTGCAGGCTATTTAATACCAAAGGGATGGTGTGTCCTGGCATCTTTTATTTCTGTTCATATGGATGAGGAAATTTATGAAAACCCATATCTTTTTGATCCATGGAGATGGGAGGTTAGCTTTAAGTAGTTGCAGAGCAATTCAATTCGTCTAAAGTCGTTGAAAAAAAAACTTAAATTTAAGAGTTTAATTTGTTTATTTTCAGAAACTTGGAGCTGCTGTTAACAACAATAGCTTTACACCATTTGGAGGTGGGCAGAGGCTTTGCCCTGGTTTAGAACTATCAAGGCTTGAAATTTCAATCTTCCTTCACCATCTTGTCACCACTTACAGGTATTTTAATAAAAAAATATATTGTTCTTCATGATTGAAATTTTCCAGTGAAGCAGTGGGACATAGAAGCTAAACAATTTGATGTTTAGTCACCAATCACCATGCCCTGGTAGATAGGTGTCATTGGAAGCCCACCTATTATTTATCCAGATTTGCAATCTCTTACCGTATGTCGAAACTCGAATTCACTTCTTACATATGCAGATGGGTTGCTCGGGAGGACGAAATCGTTTACTTTCCAACGGTTAAGATGAGGAAGAAGCTGCCAATCAAGGTCACCCCATTATGCAACTACCGGTAGTTTGGCTGATTCATGAAACACAGTACAAATGAATCTAATATATAAATATATATATAATTATTAGTTTCAATTGAATAGATATAACCAGACAGAAACTTTAGAAGTTTTATCCCCACACCAAAAAGGAGCCATTGACAATGGAATTTGTACAACTGCATCTAAGCAATGATCTTTTAGAAAGATGGGGCTGTGTATTATGGTGTTAGTTCTCATGTCACCATCCTTTTTTAAATAGCAGTAGAGGTCCTTGGGCCCTTTTCTTTGGTCCTTCTGTATTGAATGCAAGTGGGGATCATATAATCTAGCTCTCATGCCTATATGCGTCTATGGTACTGCCTCCAATAATATTGCCACCACGATGTAACTTGACGGTTCTAGATGCGTGTTCGACGAAAACTACCGAAGATATCGAATCATCTTAAACAGGGTATTGCCTTCAAGATTTACAGCAATGGAGAAACGCAGAAAATGAATTAGATTTTGAAATTCTAGCCATGGATATTGTAGAGACGTCCTTCTTTTTTTGAAAAAAAGCATTTGATTTTCTTTTAAAAAATTTGTCGATACGAATTGTCTCATAAATCATTTTTGAAATCTTAGTTTAAAGGGACTTCTTTTGAAAGTATTTTTTTCCTTTGAAAATAATGAAAATTTAGAGTCGTCACCGGCCACTTGGATAAGGTAGACTGGACACTATAGAAAACTAGAGATTTATTATAAAAGGGTCTGAGAGTTAGTTACGCGTGGGGAAAGATTAGCACTCCTATCACGCCCGGTTATCGGTACCTGAATATTTGTTGCTTTTAAAATGATGGAGTTTGTTAGAACTTGAATTGAATTTAACTTGGCGTACTTAATTGAAAATTTAGCCTTAATTACACGGGCTTTATCAAATTGGTGGATTCGAACTAATTGGATATTTAATTAATAAGGTAGACGATACATCAGACTATAAATTAAACCGACATCGAATAAGTTCGACTGTCGTATTAATTTATGGTTTGATTTTTGTATGCCGTCTTTATGCATGATGCAAGCAATTAAGATATGATGTAATAATTTTATCATGTTTTAATTATATCTTGGGACAGTAAGAATTAATTCAAATATTTGGTCAACATCCTTTAACATCGGATTGTTACGACACAAATATCGAAATTAATAAGTACCTCCCTTTTTATGATTTATATTAATTAACATGTTAATCAAATGGGTCAAATGATGACAAATAAAATGGATGTCAAACAAGGCCCAAATTATGGAAGATCAATTAGTATTTTAATTATTAACTATGTGACTCTAATATTAATCTAAATTGATTATCCCTTAAAAAACTAAAAAACAACTAACATTTTATGGATTATCTTTCACACGATATCAACTTGATCAATCATAAACTAGTATCCTAATGAGCCAAAGTTATTATTTAAGAAAAGTCAAGTTAATTAACCATGGTTTGAAATTAAATGTCCCTCTAATCTCATTGTCAATTTTATCCTAAGAGAGTAATTAGGAGGTATTTAACTAATTTAATTAATTTAACATTCATCTTAATAAGCCAAGGGTAAATTCAAATTCACTAAATTAATTCGAACCTTAAATCTAACTATGGCTCTAAAAAGTAATCCTAAATTAACCCAATTAATTTAAAAGTGTGCTCCTATGAGACGAGTACACGACTTTAAACCAACTAGATTAATTTGGCTAGTTTTATTCTCGAATCTTAATTTATAAGCCAAAGCCCACCTAAACTAAACGAGTCCTAAGCCCAAAAACAAGGCAAGACCTAAACCGAATAAACTAAGAACATACTAAAAAACCACACATACCTAAAAAGGACTATGATCTAATTATGTATCATATGCCATATAGAAAATATATTTTAGACATATTTAAAACTATATTATACGTATTGTAAAACTATGTGTTATGTATACATATTTTGTAAAAAAAAACCGTTATGTTTTGTTATAAGGAAGAGTTACTATATATCGCGTATTATTACATATATATTATACATCATAAAAGAAACATATATAAAAATTAGGTACTATACATTATAAAATCTTTATCGCGTATATATTATGAATAAAACTATACATTATAAAAATCTAATGGCACATGGAAACTATATATTATATATTTAAAAACATTATATTATATATACATACCGTATATTATGTATTGTATATTGTAAAAAGAACTATAAGTTATATATAAAGACCATATATTATATTTTATATAAAAAAACTAACTATATGTTACATGCATATACTATATAAACCACATATTATGTTGCATAACACGTATACATAAGCTATATATATTATCATATATCACATATTAACTAGAACTATGTATTATGTAATATATCATATACATAAAAACCATAATATACATACATATACTACATGCATCAAGTCATATAACATGTATCTACAAGAAAATAGAAGCATAATCACCAAAAAAAACAAGACTAAAATGCAAAAGAAACAAATCTTATGGCAGAAATTAAACATGTATAAACAAAAGGGCGATATGGCAAGGATTCTGCAGTCTAAAGACTGCATGTGTAAATAAAAAAGGCAGAATGGCTTAAAGAGCGTGATTATCCCACGCGGAGGACCTATATGGGGATTTACACATGCAGAAGGACCGCGGACGCAATTAGGTTAGGGCTAAGGGATTTAAAAAACAATTTACCCATTTTTAAAAAGGGACCGAGTTTATAACTCGCTTTTTATCCAAAAAAGAAACTTTTACAACCTTATACCCCTTTTCTGAGCCGAAATGCTCTCCTCCTTCCGCCCTTATTCGGATGAACGTCGCCGCGGTGTTTATCTGCACCTTTGCTTATCCCAGAAACCGCCTCTATTCCCAATTTTTCTAGTGTGTTACAACTGATTTAGGGTCCGTCCTTTATACCCCATATTACATGTGTTTTTTGAAATATGAAAAATAGAAACCTAATATTCCTATTGGCTGCCTCTGCTTTTTCTGATACTTTGATCTGCTTTTGATTTTCTACCGATTTGTCCCTCTGATCCTCTGATATTTTGTTTCTTTTGCATATGAGTCGTAATGATCGGCTAGGGAGGAGGGGAGGTCAGATGGCGGACGGCGGAGCTCTGGTGCTATACTTCTTGTCCTCTTGGATATCGTGGACGTTCGAGAAAGGGAGGGGACTAGAGTGAGAAGATGCTTGGAGAACAAGGATCGTTGGTAGCCACTGAATCTGCCAGCGTGGAAATGGCATCAGAAGATCATCCGACACGCGTGGTGGCCACGCGGGAGATGACGAGCCAAAGGTAGATGTGGCACCAAGGCAGTTAGGGTTTTATTAATGCGATCTAGACCATCAGCTTTGTTTCAAACCTGACGGTTGGTAGCTGGCTGCGCAAATATCAAAGAGGGCCAATTAGATTAGGGTTTTGTGGTTATCAGATTATGGCCTTATTGGGCCAAGCATATGTAACATATTTTTTGGGTTTTTGAATGTAAGCGAACTCTCAATAAACACTTGGGCTTTTAATATTATTATTATTTTGAGCTTTATTTATTTAAATTTTCTCCTTTTGATTTTCAGTTTAGAACATAATACTAAAAATAATAGTATAATGATAGTAACAATAATAATAATGGTAATAAACATAGATATAATGATAATAATATTTATGTAACAATGGTACTAATATGAATAATGTTTAGGGATTTTTTATAATATGATAACAACATAATATTAATAGTAATTGTAGCAATGATACTAACGGTAATAATATGTGACTAGTACCAATTATATTGCATTTTAAGCCCTTATTCGTAAGAAACAAAAGAAATGGGTTGACCGCAGATAAAATTAGTGGTTACAGCCGCCCCTCTTTGCTTATCCTTGTGGAACAAGAATAAAGCAAAGACCATAAGACTAATTTTATCCAACTTTTCTGTCAACGATTTGCTCCTCCGAAGTGGCAACGAACAAATCTAAATAACTTGCTTCCCGAAGCGGTGAAAGTAAACTGGGTAACACTGGCATGTCCTTTCGGAGCGGCAACGAACAGGCCAGATAGCAAACGATTCACTCCTTCGAAACGGCAATGAATGAATCCGAACAACTTGTTCTCCCGAAATAGTAGAAAACAAACCGGGTGGCGCTGACACGTCTTTTTGAAACGGTAGTAGACGAGCCAACTAACCTTCTCATGACTCATTCTTCCAAAATGGTAGTGAATGAATCCAAATAACTTGCTTCCCTAAAACGGCAGAAAGTGATCTGGATAAAGACAACATGATTCTCCAAAGCAGCGGTGAACAAGTCAAATGTCCTCGAATAGTAGATGGGCTTGTTTCCCAGAGCGGTAGAAATGAGACCAGGCAAATACGACATATTCCTCCAAAGCGGTAATGAACAAATATTGTAGATGTGTTCCTTCGAAGCGGTAGTGAATAAAAAGTAAATATTCAAACGGAGGTGTCATTCTTCTTGGACCTAAGGATAAGCTTTTTTTCCTGTCTCTTTTGCTCTGAAATACTTGGATGGTGGTTTTGAAATTCTTTGCCTAAAAATTTCTTCTTAGGCTTTCACTTTGTTGTTTTACTCCCTTTTCATGGAGTATCTAACCTAATTCTTTGAACCTGTAACAGATGAATTGTTATGAAAGAGCGAGTTAGCATGATCCTAGCTTAGGGATGCCTAACTAAATATGATCCATGAATGAAGTCAATTTTCTTGAAAACTTTCTCTTCTTGGTTCTTCAAATCCAATCTTCTCTTGTTCTTCTCTTCTCTTCTTGGTGATGGCGGTGCCAAATCTCTTACTCAGGTTCGCCCATTATGCTCTTCTCTTCTCGAGTCCCTGATCATTTTGATTTAAAGCACCTTTTTTGGTTTTCACTTTAGACATGCTTTCTTTTTCTATTTTTCTTTCTTTTTTCTTTTTTCTTTTTCTTCTTATTCTTTTTCTTTTTTTCTTTGTTTTCTTTTTTTTCCTTCTTTTTTGGGGTGCCCTTATGGGATTTCGCCTCTCACTCCTTGGATTTTAACACGAGCAACATTCAAAGCCTTGTCTCGGTGGATTTTGTCAACCTCTCCTCCAATGATCTTTTGCCTTATCTTTGACGGACTCTTTTCTTATCTAGGAAAAATCATGCACTTAATAGGTTAAATCATAGTAACGCTAAGAAATCATTTGTTTTTATTATGTCAATCTATCCGCAAGATATTTGTGAAATAGATAATAGATACTAGAATAAAGCTTTATTAATACTGAAAGGAATATTAGGACAATTTTGACAAGTATGGTAAACATGAAATGAGTGAAAGAGATATAGATTGTGTCAATTGTATGAATGACGAGAACCCATCGACCTTGGTAGATCCCTTGCTGGCCACGCTTGGTTGTTACTCACGATAATCTGAGGGCCGGAGCATAGTCTTTTATCTGGAACCAGTCCTGTCAATCGGATGCCAAAAGTATTAGTCTATTTGAACCATCCTTTTCGGATTTTCAATTCAGATCCTCCCTTAGTTTTAAGGCGCATGTATTTAGGTTTTCACCTTAAGCCCTCATTTTTTTCTTTTTTTTCTTTCTTTTCTTTTTCTTTTTTCTTTTTTTTTTTCTTGTTATTTAGACGTAATACTTTTTGATTGAGTCTAAGTTTATGGGATTGCTTAACTCTTTCCTATCCATTTTTGCTAAGATCAATGCTCCACCGGAGAAAACTTTTTCACAACATAAGGTCCTTCCCAATTAGGCATCCATTTTCCCCAAAAATCTCTTTGATTCAATATGATCCTCTTAAGCACCAGATCCCCTACTTGAAACTCCATTGGGCGAACCTTTTTGTTATAAGCCTGCATCATCATTTTTTGATACATTTGGCTGTGACAAATGGCCCTTATCCTTTTTTCTTCAACCAGGTTTAACTGATTAATCCTGGTATACATCTATTTGGCTTCATCCAACTTTACCTCATTCAAAATTCGAAGCAAGGGGATCTTTACCTCGATGGGTAATATTGCCTCTGTGCCATATACCAAAGAATATGGTGTTGCCCCATTAGAAGTCCTTATAGAGGTCCGATAGGCAAACATAACAAAGGGTAGCTTTTCATACCAGTCTTTGAAAGTCTCCGTGGTTTTGGCTATGATCTTTTTGATATTCTTATTTGCTGCTTCTACTGCTCAATTCATCTTGGGGCGATATGTGGTAGAATTATGATGTACAATTTTAAATTATTCGCACACCTCGGTCATCATCTTATTATTCAGGTTGGAAGCATTGTCGGAGACGATTCTTTCAAGCAGACCAAAGCGACATATAATTTCTTTCTTTAGGAATTTGCAAACCGTCGCTTTTGTGATACTAGCATATGAAGTGGCTTCTATCCACTTGGTGAAGTAATCTATGGCTACTAAGATGAAACAGTGCCTTTTGGAAGCCTTTGGATGTATCTGACCAATGACATCTATGCCCCAAGTAACGAAAGGCCACAGGGAATTCATGGTGTGGAGTGGCACTGGCGGGGAGTGTATCTTATCGGCATATATCTGACATTTGTGGCACTTCTTTGCATGGCTGATGCAATCTCCCTCCATAGTTGACCAGAAGTAGCCATATCTCATGATCTTCATTGCCATTGAGAATCCACTAGCGTGGGTCCCACACAATCATTTGTTGACTTTGGCTAAAATAGCTTCAGCTTCTCGAGTGTCGACGTATTTTAACAGTACATGATATTTGTTTCTCTTGTACAAAATCTCTCCATTAAGGACATACCGTGATGCTAGCCTTTGGATAGTTCTTTTATCGTTATCATTGGCCCATTTTGGGTAAGCTTGAAACTTGATGTATTGGAAGATATCATGGTACCATAAATTACCATCTTCCTCCTTCTCTAAACTATAACAATGAGCTGGTACCTCAAAAGTTCATATTTCAATTGACCTCATCTCGGCCTTCGAGCTTAAATTGAAAATGACGGCCAAGGTTGCCAAGGCATCGGCCATTTGATTATCCTCCCTTGGCAAATAGGCAAAGCTAATTTCTTCAAAATTCTTGATCAACTCTTGAATCAGTTCGTAGTACTTGACCAATTTCGGATCTCTAGTTTCCCACTCATTCCGAAGTTGGTAGATCACCAAGGACGAGTCTCTAAAAACCTGAAGTATTATGACTTTCCTTTCTATGGCCGCACCAAGTCCCATGGCGTAGGCCTCATATTCGGCTATGTTATTGGTGTAGAAGAATTCCAACCTACTTGTAAAATGGTAGTAGACCTTATCAGGAGAAATTAATATTGTCCATATTTCGTGACCTAAGGCGTTAGATGCTCCGTTAAAGTAAAACTTCCAAGTTTTTCCTTCGACGATGAACACAGTACTGATCAAACCTTCATCTGGGAAGTTAAATTCCAACGGCTCGTAGTCGTCTACAGCGCGACCTGCCAAAAGATCTGCCACTACACTTCTTTTTACCACTTTTTTGCTCACGTAAACAATGTCAAATTTTGACAGTAGCATTTGCCAGCGAGCTATTTTCCCGGTAAGTGTTGGTGCTTCTATCAAAAATTTTAATGGATCAATTCGGGAGATCATGTAGGTGGTTTGATACAACATGTATTGCTTGAGTCGTCTTGTAGCCCATACCAAGGCACAATACAGCTTTTGGATCAAGGGGTACCGTGTTTCACACTCAGTTAACTTCTTGCTTAAGTAATAAATTGCCCTTTTCTTTCTTGCCAGATTCATCGTGTTGACCTAACACACAACCCATCAAATTTTCAAACACGGTCAGATACATGATTAATGGCCTATCTGGTACTGGTGCTACCAAAAGTGGAGCGCTGGCCAAGTACTTCTTAATTTTCTCTAACACTTCTTGACAATCTTCGTCCCAAATTACCGGATTATTCTTTCGGAGAAGTCTGAAGATAGGGTCACATTTTTCGGTCAATTAGGAAATGAACCGAAAGATGTAATTCAACCTTCTCAAAAATCTTCAGACTTCCTTTTGTGTTCGAGGTGGCGGGAGTTCTTGAATTGCTTTCACCTTATCAGGGTCGATCTCAATTCCCTTCCAGCTTACTACGAAACCCAATAGTTTTTCGGATGTAACTGCGAAGGTACACTTGGCAGGGTTGAGCTTCAACTGGTATTTTCTTAGTCTCCGGAAGAGTTTCCGCAAATTTTGGATATTCTCCTCTTCAGTTCGCGGTTTGGCTATCATTTCATATATGTACACCTCGATCTCCTTGTGCATTATGTCAGGAAACAAGGTCACCATGGGTCTTTGGTAAGTTGCCCCAGCGTTCTTCAATTCGAAGGGCATTACCTTGTAGCAGAACGTCCCCCACATAGTTACAAAAATGGTTTTTCCATATCTACGGGGCATATTTTGATTTGATTATATCCCAAAAAGCCATCCATGAACGAGAACCAATCGTTTCCGGTAGTTTTGTCAACCAATGTGTCAATGTGAGGCAAATGGAAGTTGTCTTTGGGGCTTGCTTTGTTAAGGTCCCTATAATTTACACACATGTGGACATTCCCATCCTTTTTGGGTACCGGAACTATATTGACCACCCATTTCGGGTATTTAGAAACCTTCAAGAATTTTGCCTCGAACTATTTTTGTACTTCTTCTCTTACTTTTAGCAGCATGTCTGTTCTCATTCTTCGAAGCTTTTGCTGGACAGGCTTGCATTCTAGCCTGATAAGGAGCTTGTGCACCACAATATCCGTGTTTAAACTTGGCATATCTTGATACGTCCATGCAAACACGTCCTTGAAATCTAGAAGTAATTTCACCAACTCTCTCCTAACTTCTAATGATAAAGTACTACCGATTTTTACTTCTTTCTTTTCTTCGTCAGTCCCCAAGTTCAAGATCTCTACCATATCTAGATATAAGAGGATTTACTTTTCTTTACTTACCATCATCCTCAACAACTCTTTCGGGACCTCATCATCCCCCTCGTTGATTTTCGCTAAGTATATGGGTCGTTCGAAATCCACTTCGGGGTTAGGTTCCGAATCATTCATACAATTTATGTCAAGAGGCCTGCACAATTTTGAGAGTGTGCATTTGGAATAAAAATGAATATCTTATAAATAAATAAGTGATGAATGGAATGAATGCTATGTTTGCCATTTGAGAGAGTGATATAGAAAACGCTCATTTTATTGAAAGTAGATAAATAGTGACATAGTGGCCCTTTTACAAAAGATGCATGTTACTTTTGGGGCAAAAGTAACATGATGGTTCTGGGCATTACTTTGATTCAGGTCTATCAACCACTGGCATGTCTTCATAGGCCCAATTGTTGAGTTCTTCACCCGAGAGACAAGGGCGAATCTTGGCCAATGACCAGATAATCTTACTGTTCTTGCATATCATATTCACGTCCATTCCTTCCAAAGCTTTATAGGTTAATTCTTCATGGAGGCATTTCTCGCCTTCTTGAATTGCTTCTTGGACGTCCCGCTCAGGATTCTTAAGTCTGCCAGATTTAAAAATGTCTTTGAAATCTGTATAGGTTATAGGGGCCCAAAGAATATCTTCTCATCTTAGTCGAGCCTTCTTTTGCTCTTATCTCTTCCTCCATTCTTGTTTTTTGCAAAAAAATTGGCCTATAACCGAGTCTAAACCGGTTGACCTTATGGATCACATTGATGGGCCAAAGGTGTCCTTGTATACTTTTTCCCCAACCTTTCTCTTTTTCTTGCCCCTCTTCCTAGGGTCTCGAATACTACTATTTTGGTGCAACTTGACAGTTTAGGGCAAGGAAATTGGCTCCCCTTGACGACAAAGGTAGCGTTGACAAATTCCACTGCCCTGAAAGCACATTCCATTGCCTCTTCGTCCGTGTAGATATATGGTGTATCTGAAGTCACCGAGGTGATGATGTCTTGTTCCGCATTCACTATTATCAATTACCCCTTAATAACGAACTTTAATTTCTGGTGCAGCGAAGACGGAACGGCGCCGGTCGAATGTATCTACGACCTTCCTAGTAGACAATTATAGGATGGTTGGATATCCATAACCACGAAATCAACCATATATTCAGTAGGGCCGATGATCAGGGGTACTTCTATCTTCCCGACCACATCCTGTTGGGTCTCGTCGAAGATGCGCATCGTGTTATAACAGGGCTTCATGTGTGAACTATCGATTGGTAACCGTTGTAGAGTGGCCAGCGACATGACATTCAAGGCGGAACCATTATTAATTAGCACTCCTAGTAACACATAGCCCTTACAGTGAGTGGTAATGTTTAAGGCCTTAGTGGACCCCTACCTTCCGCTGGTATTTCATCATCGCTAAAAGTGATGAAATTATCGGCGGTGATATGTCCAACAATTTGGTCCAACTTCCCAACCGAGATATCATTTGGGACAAAATTCTTACTCAAGACCTTTAACAGCGTGTTGCGATGTTTTTTTTAGTTTAGCAGGAGATATAATACCGAGATCTGAGCTGGTTGCTTTCGTAGTTGTTCCACGACATTATATTCACTATGTTTCAAAAATCTCAAAAATTCTTGAGCTTGGGTTTCCATAACTAGTCCCTTGATATTTGAAGGTGGATCCTCTTCGAACATCTTCTCATGTTCAAACCCGATTTTCTCACATTTTCCCTATTGTTCTTCTCGTGCTTTTTTGATTTTTCAGAGCATAGCATTGACCACTCCTCGTAAAATGCCCTACATCTTTTACCTCTCTGGTGTTAGGATTCGAAGGTCCTCCTTGGACGGGCTTTGTTTCCTCTCCTCTTTGTGAATTAGAGGAGCCTGGTATTGTAATGCTCGCAGTGTAATTCCATAGAACCATTTGCGTATCCTTAAAAGGGAAGGATCTCAAGGTAGCAATTATAATCTTGGGGTCACCATTGGCGTGCTTGCCTCACTAGGCTGGAGACTGAGGACAAATGGTCTCTTCACACTGTACTTGGCATCTCGATCCTCCAATGCACGGATTTCATATTCTTTTTCCCCTTCTTTCTTCTCAAAAAACCCGATCTCTTTATTGTTCGTCATATGTTAAATTAGTTGGAGGAATTCTTCACAATTCTAAATCTCATGATCCCTTGACTGATGATATTCGCAGTATAGACCACAACCATTTTTCATGGTTACCATTCCCCGGTAAATAAGACGAGCCATACACAACTGCTGGAAGACCCATCTCAACGGGGACCGAATCTCAGACACACTTGCTTTAGCCTTTCGGGCATATTCTTCTTCAATAATATTTATACCTTGCCCCCCGTGGTTCGATAGGGGGTTATTGGTTATGTTGGGTTCCCCTAATTGCAAAACTCCGGTCCGAATCAAATTCTGGACGAACTTCTTGAACGCTATATACTTCTCGATTGAATGCCCAGAACGTCGGCATAGTACTATAGTGTACCTTGGGGCCATACCACGTCGGGTAAGGTGGATTGTAAGGTGTGACATAATAAGGTCGAACTAGATCCGCCTTATATAACTGTGAGTAGAGTTCTTTGTATGACATTGGTATGGGAGTGAAAGACCTATTTTCATTTTCCTTCTTAGGGCCCTATCTTCCCTCTTGTAGAAGTTTCGAGCACTTCTCGTTGTCGCCTGGGTTGGGAAATGATGAGGTTCTTGATGGCCTCATAAGTATTTATGTTGTTTACTTCATTTTCTCTCTTCTTGTAGTTCTTTCCGCCGACTCCCTGCTGTCAATTCTCTCACTCTTAATAGCAGTCTCAATGCGCTCGCCCGTCATTACCATCTCCACGAAATTGCTAATAGGGTTGTTGATCAATCGATCGTAGAATGTCTCTTTTAGCGTATCCATGAACATCGAAGTGATTTCATTTTCAGAAAGTGGTAACTGAACTTGAGCTGCTATATCGCGCCACCGCTGAGTGTATTCTCGGAGGCTTTCATTACGTCTTTGCTCCATCCCTTGTAACAAAAGACGATTAGGGACCATATTAGTTATGTGCTTGTACTGGTCATTAAGAGCTTTGGCCAAATCTTTTTATGACTTGATTTGAGCCCAGATGAGTTGGTTATACCATCTCGAAGCAGATCCCACTAGGCTATCTTGAAAATAATGGATTAAAAGCTTCTCATTATCCGTGTACCCCGTCATTTTCTGACAAAACATGGTCAGGTGGGTAGTGGGACAAGTTGTTCCGTCAAACTTTTTGAAGTTCAGGGTCTTAAATTTGTATGGGATTTCCATATCTAGGACTAAGCTGAACTCTCTTGCGTTTAGTCCGTAAGGTCCTTCTTCATTTTCCTTTACCCAAAACTTCTTTTCGAGGTCCTTCCGAGTGTATTCTAACTGTTTTGAGAACTCCGTCGTTACTTGGTTAATTTTTTCCAACTCGTCAAAATCTGGGATGTTATCCCCGATATTTTTGACGTTTCTGAGTATCACGCCCGGCTGAGCTGGGACAAAGGTGTCGGTCTGATGGGATAAGGAAACTTCTTGCGGAGGGTTTGGTTTAGGGTTAATAAAAAGAGGGTTCTTGAAGATCGGGGCACATGAGCGATCTCCCGAGTCTTGAGCTGGGTTCTCATCAGTATTCTTTCCTCTTAGATTAGATTGTATTAGTTGAGATATCTCCTTTATCATGTCTTGTTGAGGCTTGATGATGGTCCCCCTTAGTTCTTATTGAGCCCGTTCCAACTAGCCTCTAAGGTTGGCTTCCAACTTGCCAAAACTTTCTTCCATTTGCCTTGTTCGTGAGCGAGTGCGGTATATGTGTGGAATGATTCAAATATAAAGGACCAAAATTCTATCTTTCTGAAATAAAAAACCTTTAAATTAATTTTAGCAGTTAAGTAGAGTATGCAAATGCATATGTTATTCATGAATGCAAAGAGCAACATTGAGTTCGGCAAATATCATCGTTAAATGACTTGCATTAATGGAAACATTGTCTTGTTACAATAACTAGAGATACCTAACTACACATATGGCTTCAAGGTAGTATCAAGGTCAATAATCTCTCTTAAAACCCAAACAATCCTCTATCCTTCTTCAGATTCATCATCTACACAGTTATGAAGTTCGGTAGCATCTTCTGCTAAAAGTTGTATCTTCCGAGCAACCTCTTGCATCTAGGTCATCCACCATGCTAATTCTTACTCTTGTCTCCAAATTGTGTAGGCGAAAAAGTGTAATTGTTCCAAACTTGGCGCCATGTGTACTTGGATCGCTCCTCTAAGGCTTGTTACATGATCCTTGAGCTATTAGACCTCGGCTCCCAATTCTTCAACATGTGTCATCAAAGCTTGGTTCTCTGAGTTACTAGCCTTTAACTTGCTAGTTGAACCCTTGTGCTTGTAAAGAAACTTTTCCAAACATTTCACTTGATATTTCAAGGCTTCATTTTGGTGTTGTTCCTTCCCGATCTGTCTAGAATGGAAGGTTCTTAGAATCTTCATTTCTTAGGTTAAAACGAGCACTTGATCCTTGTTCTCATAATATATCCTCTTATAGTTCTCGGCTCGTACCTTCTCTTCCTTGAGTTAGAGCTCCAACCCCTCACTTGGTCTACATTCTGTGATTCTTTTGCTATTGTTTAGTCTTTTAAGTTTTTGAATCTCTTTCTTCTCCAATTTGAGCTCGAGTTCCAACTCATCATTTTTTCTTTGTAGTCATTTAATCATTCTTTTAAACTTTTTCTTCTCTAGTTCGAAGTTGAACTTTTCTTGGTGGGCCTTCTCCTCGAGCTTGAGGTACCTCTTTTGCTCTTCCTCAAGTTGCTTCCTCATCAACTCAGCCTCGGTACGGAGTGTAGACAATATCTCCTCCATAGATCTTCTTCCATCGGGATTCAGTAGATGGATGTTGTCATTGGCGCGATTAAATCGCCACATTTCATATTCGGGGGTGACCATGTAGGAAGCGTTCATGATTCTGACCCATCTCGCGTTGTTCCAAGTCGAGGAAGCATTATATATCACTGTCTTATAGCCTTTCTCCTTCTCATAATCCATGGTGAACTCGTTTAAACCTTTGGTGGTCGGCACAAATTGCTTTGAACAATATTGTCTCAGAACTAGAAGAGGTGCATAAGACGTATGCCCCCAAAGCCCAAGTAGTGGTACTCAAGAGTATACCCCACATCTATAAAGTATGTTTCTTGTCAGAAGCCACAGAGCTCTCCAAACTATGTTATCTTCTTTTAAATTTTGAAGAACATCCAGCCAAACCTCTTCAATCTTTGGGTCGGCCAATTCCTTTTTTGTAAAAATTCCTCTAACGGTGAAAACCTAGCATCATAAAGAGGCATTGAGAAATTGACATCAGACCAAAGGTGGCTATAAAACCATACATTCAAAAGCTATGGGCATCCTTGAAAGCGACCTCCACCATGCTCTCGGCAGAACCTCAAAGATCGAAAAGTTTCGACCAAAATTATAGGTACCGGATTGGTCCCACCACTCAAACGATCAAATAAGTCCAAAACCGCCGGGTCGATAAGCCTTAATGCTCGAGGAAAAAAAACCAATCCGTAGATCAACAAAGCAAAGAAGTCACGTTGGACTCGACCTACAGGCTGTACGGAAGCTAAGGCTAGAATTCCTTCCCACTTGAGATATTCCTTGTTGTTCCAAGTGGTTACTTGTTGCTCGGCCCAAGACAATAATGTGTTCGAGATTCTAGTAAGCTTGCCTCAAAAAGCTTTATTCTTATCAAGCTTAAAGTATACCCGATTCTCATCGAAGTTCTTACAATTTATAAGGTCTTGATATTCTCTGATCGTATGGGTCAAATCAAAGTTACCGATTGCGAAGCAACTGTAAGCTGAGTTCCAAAACCCCACCAAAGCTTGCAGTAGTGATTGGTCAATCGGGACATTTAGCAAACATGCGATGTCGCCATACTCTTTCTTGAAAATACCTCTCGTTTCCATATCCCATCTGTCCCAAATCGATCTTAGTTCGGATATGTCGTTGTACTATGTGTTCATGAATGTATGTGTTGCCATTGCTGATCTAAACCAGGTGGAAATGCTATCTCCCTCATGTAACTATTCACCTTCCGGCCATATCTGCACCTCGAAAGTCTTTTCATCATTGTTACGAATCAAGTCGCCCATTGATCTAGTACTTAACTTCAAACTATTCCCAAATCAATGTGCTTTTCATGATATGACACAATATGCCAAATAAAGATAAAAAGAAAAAAAACAGAAAACAAGAAAAGAGTTAGTCATGAGGTAAATAATAAACCCGAAAATGAGCCATGATAAATACAAACAGGTTAAGCGAAAAACAAGCACATGAAGAAAATCCTAACCACATAAATTCTAATTCGCTATGGATATCCGCGTGGCGCTAATTAGGGTGGGCTTCCTAAATTCTCACATAAGGGTTTGATTCTAGATAGGGGTACCCGAACCTATCTCATTACCTATTAAGGCAACAAGAACCCCAATTTTGGCCCATTACAAGCTTGCGAATTGGTTTCGGTTCGAGGGAAAGCACGATCTAGTGACGTGAGGGGCTACTTACATGTCAAAAGGTGTGGATTCCGGAAGTGAGTTACTGACCCGTGGAGGGCTACTCGTGGGTGTGTTGCGTTTCACTCCCACTTAAGGGACGAAGCTCGGGTATAGAGCTTGATGATATAATGCAACACATGTCGGTGATTCCTTAGAAATTAAATGAACAATTAATTCAAAGACCACCGACTATCAAAGCTCTTGCAATCGTAGTCACATTTGTAAGAAAGAAACAACCTCGTTAAAGTTTCTAACAATTTTTCGCCATTAAAAGCAACAAATATTTTCTTGGCCTAACTCTCTTTTTGTTTTGTAAAAAAGAATTTGGTCCCCAGCGGAGCCGCCAAGCTGTAGCGACGTCTTTTCTTTCTTTTTTAAAATAAGCATTTGGTTTTCTTTTAAAAAATATGTCGATGCGAATTATCCCATAAATCACTTTTGAAATCTTAGTTTAAAGGGATTTCTTTTGAAATATTTGTTTTTCCTTTGAAAATAATGAAAACTTGGAGTCGCCACCGGCCACTTGGATAAGGTAGGTCGAACACCATAGAAAACCAGAGATTCATTATGAAAGGGTCTGAGAATTGGATACGCGTAGGGAATGATTAGCACCCCCATCACGCCCGGTTATCAGTACCTGAATATTTGTTGCTTTCAAAATGATAGAATTTATTGGAATTTGAATTGAATTTAACTTGGCGTACTTAATTGAAAATTTGGCCTTAATTACATGGGATTTATCAAATTGGTGGATTCGAACTAATTGGACATTTAATTAATAAGGTTGACGATACATCGGACCATAGATTAAACCAACATTGAATAAGCCCGACTACCGTGTTAATTTATGGTTCGATTTTTGTATGTCACCTTTATGCATGATGCAAGCAATTAAGATATGATGTAATGATTTTATCATGTTTTAATTATACCTTGGTACGATAAGGATTAATTCAAATATTTGGTCAACATTATTTAAGCTCGGATTGTTACGACACAAATATCATAATTAATAAGTAACTCCCTTTTTGATGGTTTATATTAATGAACATGATAACCAAATGGGCCAAATGATGACAAATAAAATGGATGTCAAACAAGGGCTTAGAAATTAAACACACAAGAGGCCTACTAAAAGCTCTAACCTAAAAGGCCCAAGTTATGAAAGATCAATTAGTGTTCTAATTATTAACTATGTGACTCTAATATTAATCTTAATTGATTATCCCTAAAAAACTAGAAAACAACTAACATTTTATAGATTATCTTTCGCATGATAGTCAACTTGATCAATCATAAACTAGTATCCTAATGAGCCAAGGTTATTATTTAAGGTAAGTCAAGTTAATTAACCATAGTTTCAAATTAAATGTCCCTCTAATCTCATTGTCAATTTTATCCTAAGAGAGTAATTAGGAGGTGTTTAACTAATTTAATGAATTTAACATTCATCTCAATAAGCCAAGGATAAATTCAAATTCACTGAATTAATTTAAACCCTAAATCTAACTATGACTCTAAAAACTAATCCTAAACTAACCCAATTAATTTAAAAGTCATGCCCCTATGAGACGAGCACACGACTTTAAACCAGCTAGATTAATTTGCCTAGTTTTACTCTCTAATCTTAATCTATAAGGCAAAGCCCACCTAGGCTAAACGATCCCTAAGCCCAAAAACAAGACAAGGCCTAAACCGAATAAACTAAGCACATGCTAAAAAACCACACATACCTAAAAAGCAAGGCCTAAACCGAATAAACTAAGCACATACTAAAAAACCACACATACCTAAAAAGGACTATGATCTAATTATATATCATATGCCATATAGAAAATATATATTAGACATATTTAAAACTATATTATACGTATTGTAAAACTATGTGTTATGTATACATATTTTGTAAAAAAACATTATGTTTTGTTATAAGGAAGAGTTACTATATATTGCGTATTATTACATATATATTATACATCATAAAAGAAACATATATAAAAACTAGGTACTATACATTATAAAAGCTTTATCACATATATATTATAAATAAAACAGGAATGAAATGCAAAAGAAACAAATATTATGGCAGAAATTAAATATGTATAAACAAAAATGTGATATGGCAAGGATTCCGCAAGTCCAAGGACTGCAGGCGTAAATAAAAAGGGCAAAATGGCTTAAAGGGCGTGATTATCCCACGCGTAGGGACCTATGTGGGGATTTACCCATGCGAAAGGATCGCGGACGCAATTAGGTTAGGGCGAGGGATTTAAAAACAATTTACACATTTTTAAAAAGAGACCGAGTATATAACTCGCTTTTTATCCAAAAAAGAAACTTTTACAACCTTATACCCCTTTTCTGAGCTGAAACGCTCTCCTCCTTCCACCCCTATTCGAATGAACACCGCCGAGTGTTCATTTGCACCGTCACTTATCCCAAAAATCGACCAAACATCATCGTGTCGACCACCGTTCAATGGTGGCCAGCGAACCCAAAACAACCTTTTGCCTCCCTGATTTCAAAACTGAGGTCCCCCTTTTTGTTTTAAAATCAAAACCCCGAGCCTTGCTCATATCCTTCACCGACTCACCATGTATGATCCTGAAAGAACTGGTGGCTTGTCGTCGACGAGAAAATACGAAGAGATGTAAGGGGAGGTGAACCGTTGTGGGGAATACAAAACGGCAAGGGTAAAATCTAAACCCTAACTCTATTGTTTTCCCCATTTTTACTTGCATGTATACTTTTATGATGATTATGATGCGAAAAGAAAGAAGAACAAGGTTACCTCCAAACTTTGAGGTTTTTGCTTTTTTTCCTCTATTCCCAATTTTTCTAGTGTGTTACAACTGATTTAGGGTTCATCCTTTATACCCTGATATTACATGTGTTTTTTGAAATATGAAAAATAGAAACCTAATATTCTTATTGACTGCCTCTGTTTTTCTGATGCTTTGATCCGCTTTTGATTTTCTGCCGATTTGTCCCTCTGATCCTTTGATATTGTGTTTCTTTAGCATGTGAGCCGTGACGATCGGCTAGGGAAGAAGAGAGGTCAGATGGTGGACGGCAGAGCTCTGGCGTCGTACTTCTTGTCCCCTTAGATATCGTGGCCGTTCGAGAAGGGAAGGGGACCAGAGTGAGAAGATGCTTGGAGAACAAGGCTCGTTGGTAGCCACTGGATCTGCCAGCGTGAAAATGGCATCAGAAGATCAACCGACACGCGTGGCGGCCACGCGAGAGATGATGAGCCAGAGGTAGATGCGGCACCAAGGCAGCTAGGGTTTTATCAATGTAATCTGGACCGTCAGATCTGTTTCAGATCTGACGGTTGGTAGTTGGCTGCGCAAATATCAAAAAAGGGCCAATTAGATTAGGGTTTTGTGGTTATCAGATTAGGGCCTTATTGGGCCAAGCATATGTAATATATTTTTTGGGTTTTTGAATGTAACCGAACTCTCAATAAATACTTGGACTTTTAATATTATTATTATTATTATGGGCTTTATTTATTTAAATTTTCTCTTTTTGATTTTCAGTTTAGAACATAATGCTAATAATAATAATATGACGATAGTAACAATAATAATAATGGTAATAAACAAAGATATAATTATAATAATATTTATGTAACAATGGTACTAATATGAATAATGTTTAGGGATTTTTTATAATATGATAGCAACATAATATTAATAGTAATTGTAGCAATGATACTAACGGTAATAATATGTGACAACAGTGATAGTACCAATTATATTGCATTTTAAGCCCTTATTAGTAAGAAACAAAAGAAATGAGTTGACCCCAAGATAAAATTAGTGATTACTGATATCAATCAAGATTGGAATTCTAGCAGAAACAAACAAGGGTTATTATTTGGAGAACATTCAGCTAACTGATCCAAATACGTGTAGTTGCTGTCTCGTATAAAACATGTAGTGATATTGACAATACCAGACCAGTCAATTGAATGAAAGATACAAGACTCCCAAGCAGGCAGACACGTTAAATTCATCAAAAGTTAACTTTCAAGTGAATCTCACAAGGTCTAAGAGGGAGCTTTCTGGTTCCAATTACTTGACAGTGGAAAAAATATAAAAAGGAAAGAAAAAAAGTAGGCTTTTCACATGCATATGAATCCAATTTTCGCCATTTTTAGTACCATTTTAGTCCTTCAGTGCTTCTTTTGTGTGTGCAAGTGTTCATTAATCTAGTTTTACACATGGTGGGGCAACTTTTAAAGATTCTTGGAGCTCAAAAATCTGATGGCTGCTGATATTCATAATCTGTAGGGCTCTAACTCAAATTCAAAAATCATAATCATGGAAGCAATAGCAAGACAAAGAATACAAGAATGATAGAGCTGCTACGAAACATAAGCAGCAGCAAAATCAACATTTGCATTATTTGAATCATTTGGTTTAACATGGTCATGAAAATATATTCCAGCTTGGTTAAACAAAGATAGTAAATGCAGCAACTCCTCATTAGACAGCTTTGAAGGTCTCTTATCTTCAAACCCACATTTTTTCAAAATCCCAACAATTTTCTCCTTGAACAAATTCATTTCCAGATCAGAGCTAGAGGATGCAAAATTATCCTCCCCATTGGTATCTTCTTTGTTACCATCATAATACTGATCGCATTCATAATTATGGCCGATCAGAGCATTTTCTATCTTCGAGCTCGTTGTTTCAGCCAATTTCAGCAGCTGTATCACCTTCTTCTTCTGCTTAAAAGTGGCACCTAGGGTCTTATTCTTCTTGCTAAAACAAGTCCTTGTGAAAGCACACCACTCGTTAAGGTTAACATTGGGGATTTCGTTTTTGGGTCGGATTATTACAACAGAGGAATCCACTTTTGGACGAGGAAGAAACTCCCTTTTGCTTACATCCATTACGAATTCAACATCAGCCACCAACTTCACATTCACAGCCAACCTGTTGAACTCGGAATCGCCAGGCTTAGCCAGTAACCGACGTGCAAACTCCTTTTGAAGAAGCAATGTAGCACTCCTAAAAGGGTTCCCTCCATAAACCAATTTAGCTATAAGGGGGGACGATATCCCATATGGAATGTTGGCTACAACAAGATCAAATTGAGGGAACTCTGCCTTCATCGCATCTTTACATATAACCTGCAGCAAACATTTCGTTTTTAAACGTAAATAAGAAAAGGGGTAAAAGCAAATTAAACACCTAACAAGGCTTAACAACTTCCGGTTCTCTCAGGCATTTCATCGAACATGTAAATTTCAAAACTTACATGGAGCCTATCTTGCAACCCCACATCAGCAACGCGTTTGTGGAGAACATCCACCATTCTTCTATCGATTTCGACGGCGACAACCTTTTCAGCAGCTTCAAGGAGCTTCACAGTAAGGTTTCCGGTGCCGGGTCCGATTTCTAAGACGGTGTCAGTAGGTCTTACGGCCGACCTTCGAACAATAGCGTCGAGAATCCGTGTATTGGTGAGGAGATGTTGGCCTTTGCTCTTGTACAAATATAAATGGTCTTGCTGGTTTTCGTTAGTGTTTCGAAATTCTTGGATTTTGCCATTTTCTTCATCATACTTGTCAGAACAATGACCGGATATTATCCTGAGGTTTCGTCTAGAGTTTTGGAAGAAAATTAACCCAGACATGTAGGTTGGCGTTGATTTCGGCTTGAAAAACATGGTTAATGATTATGATCCTACTGCAATGCAAGAAGTGAGAGTATAGTGATTATGAACCTCAATGGAACAGCCCAAAAGCCTACAACACAGACCCCGCACAATAACTTAATGGTATTTCAGTGGGCCTTCAATCAAAATCCGGCTTTGTTTCTCATTGGGCTTAGCTCTCTCTCTTTCGCGCGATTATTTTTTTTAGTAAAATACATATTCATTTTATAATTTATATTTGAGATTCGTGACTCTTTTTTAGAATAAATAGTCTTTAAAATTCGAACTTAAATTTTATCTCGTCATTATAATAACGTTTGCTTGTTTTTCTAATGGTGCCCTTAACTTTGTCATGCTAGTCAACAAAAATATTGACCATTGCTTAACCATTCAAAAGGACTTATTTGAGAGAAAAATTGAAACTGTAAGGTTTTAATTATAAAAAAGAAACATTTTAAAAGTAATTGAAAAAAGTGAGGGTTTATTTTGCCATTATACCAAAATAATATCCCTAGTAGGCCCGAAAATAAGTACCCTAAACCTGACCCGATCCTTTTAAAAAAACGACCCGAAAATTATATACCTCGACTCGAACCCGGCCCGATTTATTAAAAAAATTTAATTTTAGGGACTTAATTGTAAAAAAATGATTTTAAGGAGCTCATTATAAAAAGTAATTAATGTTAGGAATCTAATTGTAAAAAAATCATTTCTAAGGACCTAATTATAAAAACATATAAAGAATGGGTGTAATTGTAAAATATCCCTAAAAATATAGGGAGAAATTACACTATAAGTCTCGAGTCGAGTTGGATTAAATTTTTTTACCCTAAATTCGAACTCTGACCCATCCCAAATTTTTTTCACTAAAAAATTCAACCCGACTAAATTGGGTCGGGTTAAAACCTGCCGGATCCGGGTGAAATGCTCTTCCCTAATCGCAAGGCACGGGAAGAGGACTAATTATGGTTTCCTTGCGTGGGATTGGGATTTGGGGTTTATATGGACGATGTAATCTTTTGGAAGCATGGAAAAAAGCTCAATGATTGTTTCCCTGCCGTTGCATGCTACTTGTCATCTATATAACACAATACCTTCATGCCTATTTGTTGTTTTAGTGGGCTTAACGTTAACTCTTTTCGATCAACAATTCACAACATAATCATATTAGTCTGTCTGCCTGCCTGTTTGATTTACTTGAGAAACCCAATGATTTCAATCACGTTCCAAACAAACAAGGATCTTCATACTTGGCCTTTGATCATATTTCAGATTGAGAAATTCGTAATTCACTTGAAACATTAAATGCCAGGGCAGAGCTCTATTTAAAATTGGGTTGAATTGACCCACTTGATTTATTATGAGATTTTTAACCGGGGTGTGCAAAAATATATGGTCCATCTGTTTATTCGTTTATTTGAAATTTTAAATATTTGATCTAATTTTTATTTTTGAGTCAGATTTTTTATTCTCCGAGTCATATAAGGATCACAATATCTCAAGTTTCGGATTATTCATAAAGTCAAAATTTCTGAAAAATTAAAATTTCATATATATGAATCTTGTTATATTTAGTAATTTAATGTTTGTTATTTTTGAAAACTCGAAATTTCCTTAGATGTGGATCTTGTTATATTTGATAACTTGTTGCTCGTTGAAAATCTAAAATTTTTATAGATACGACAGTCAAATTTGAAGAAAAAAATACTTAAAACAAATTATATATTCGGGTAATCGGATATCCGAATACCTACTTTTTAATCAGGTCCGAATTGCTATTTTATTGATATAAAATCTCAGATATTCAAATTTTCGGATCCAATATCTGAAAATACACACCCCTAGTTTTCAATGAGCTAATATATATTTTTTCATAAAAAAATATTAGAATTGGGCCCACTTTGTTTGTTAGGAATACGGGTCAACAATATTTTTTAGTGGGATGAAATCCCTACCTCATACCCTACTATATAAAAATATGGTTTTGCCAGCATTTTTATTTAAATATATTGATTTAAAAGTTTATTTTTTGAAATATCTCCCGCCAAAGGTTAACTGTCTTAATATATATTGCGGAGAGACATGTCCCATCAGCAAACGCTCTACGGAAGGAACGCATGACATGTCATTTTTTTCAATTACGTGATAAAGCGGATGAAAAGTATTTTTCATCGAACGTGCCTGAAAAAAATTCACTTTCGATTTTATTTTTAGGTTAGGGTTTGGATTTTTTTATATTTATATGATTTTAGTTATTGATTTAGGGATTGAGTTTAGGGTTTTATCAGATTTGAGTATTTGTTAGATTTTCTGATTTATTATAATTGTTATTTTGTAGGAAGATTAAACTAAAGTTATTTGGATTATGGTTATTCATGATAAGGTTAGACCTACACATATTAGTTGAAATAAAAGTTAGTATTATAGAAGATAGATTATAAAATACAACAACACTAGGATATGATAAAAGTCGATCATGGTTTGCGGTTGTGAGACATTAAAAGAGATGAACATTTTTTTCGATTATAGCATCGGTGTCTATAATGTCCATAGTATTTAGGAATTAGGATCTCCAGTTTTCTCTATGATATCCATGTTACTACAAATCCTAGTGGATGTCGTACAACCTGAAAATGCTCTATGCAATGTCGAGTCTGGTAGAATTATAGACTAATATTGAACATCATTCCATTCTCCATCATTGTTGATGTAGAAAACTTAAATTTGCAGACATTGAAGACATGTGAAACAAAATATACATGGTCCACAAACATCTTGTAATCAACAGTTAAATGTGAATATGTTGTTATGATGTACACACATGGATACTTGAAAGTTTGAAACTAATCACAATTGCATTATTTATCTTCAAAATTCACTTTGAAAGAGTCTCTTCAATACTTTCAGGAGGTCGCAACATCTCTAAAACTGTTGCAACCCTTTCGAGTTCGACTTTTTGAAAACTAAAATACACGGAGTCACCACCAATCTTTTTTAAAGAAAGTGTGATTGGATCACTTTTAAAAAACAAGGTTATTTTAATAAAATGATTTATTTATTAAAACAACATTTTTGGTCTATGGAAACCAGAAAAACGGGTTCGGGAGTCGGTTACGAGTGGGGAAGGATTAGCACCCTCACCACGCCCAAAAGGTTGGTTCCTTATTGATTTCAAAAAGTATTTTCAAAACCGGAATTTTCAAGTTCACAAGATTTCGATTTATTTATCCATTTTATGAATATAGATCTATTTTAACGGCCTCACCTCCCGAAAATGAACTCCAATCACCGCCAACACTCTTGGCGCTAACCCGTCATTTTCGTTTGGTAAGACAGCGCATTAGTTAGTTTTCAATTATTTAACAAAGCAACAGAAACAATTTGATGTGTTAAAGTTTTTTAAGGAAACCTACTTAGTGATTATTCTCTAAATATCTACATTCATTTTAACTATTATGGTTTAAGTGGAATTAAGTGTGTTTTATTAAATTATGAAGGAAATTTTAATACACACATGTCTCTAATTTAAGCTTACTTAGAACCTACTTCTAGGGTTTTAACAAACACATGTGTACACATAAAAGACATAAAGAAGGCTAAATTACTAAAATTAAATTAAATAACTAAATAATCACTAAATTTTAAACAAAAGAAAGGGGTAACTAGCTTTTATTTTTAAAAGAAAAACTGAATTAAGGACCGAATTGAAAGAAAGTAAAATGTGAAGGTTAAAATTGAATGAAGAGTGAAATTCGGTGGCCAATTTAAAAGAAAATGATAAAATTGGAAAGAATGAAAACTGGAGAGCCACGATGAAAGACCTGACAAAGAAGGGTACGGGTTGAAGAGCGGATATGGATCGGGTCTCGGGTTGGTTTATATAACCAAAATTGTAAACAAAAACATTTTATTTCTTTTCTTCTCTAATGGATCAAACCGGCTCCCTTTTAAATTCTCGGAAGTGCTCTTCGTGTTCTTCATGAACTGAAGAACACGATAAACATTCGCCGTGTCGGTCTCCTTCCATCGGCGGCGAAAATTTCTATAAAATTTCCCATTTCCCAGATTCCAACGGCCCCAAATCATATTTTTCTCACCAGAGCTACATCAAAACCAAATTCACGGCGGTGCTATTCAAAACATAGGTAAAAAAGCTACCATTTTCTTTATTTAAATTTGAAATAATAACAATAGAAGAAGAAATTACCAGAAAGCTTGCTTTATTTCCACTGGAATACGATTACAACTTTTGCTTGCTATCCTTGATTGCTATACTTTATGTATTCTGTGTATACTTTGTGTGACTCTTGTGTATCTTGTTGTGTGTTATATAGAATTACAAATATAGTTTATATAGTTATAGAAATACTTGGATTACAAGAACAAATCCCTGATTTTTTCCTTAAACTGCTTCTATCTTAGTTCGGATTTTGCTCGATTTTTGCCAGATGATTTAATTTAAGGATATGATCTTTTGACCTTGCTTTTGATTTAGGATTTAACCCTTCTTGTTTCCTTTTTCATGTTTCTAGTGATGCCGGCAATAAGCGGTTCAAGGAGCAAACGACACTACTTCCATCGGGGAAGACAAAATAGCTGGAAGAATCTAGAAGGTCGGGCGCGTAGCTGCCACGCGCGAGTGGTGATCTACGTGCTTTGCTCTTGAGCGATCTAGGTCGTTAGATCTCTTCTAGATCTAACGGTTGAGGAATTAGGTGTTATCCTTTCTCCAACTGCCGTGATCTGCACCATTGGATCAATCTTTGATCCAACGGCCCTCCATTGGCTGGGTTACAAAGAAGCAAAGGGATTAGTGTTTTGTTTAGTTATAATCGGGCCAACGGGCCCTTATTGTAAATGGATATGTGTTTTGTTTTAAATTAAATGGACTTGGGTTTTATATAATGGATTGTTTTTTATTTTATTTTAGGTTTTATACTAACTATTATACTAACAAAAATGTATGTAATAATACTAACTACTATATCAACGGTACACTAACAAATAACAATAACGCTAATACTAATTATTATATAACAATATCATATAACAAATATACTAATTAGGAAAACAATAACAATATAACATAAGTGAAAATTTAGTGACAACAGCTCCCTCTCTTTGGTCATTCCGGTGAAACATGAATAGAACAAAGAACAAAAGACATTGTGTTTCACCAATTAACAAACCTGTCAAAACTTAATGCCTGAACAGACTGGCAGATTTCGTTCCCTCATTCTCGAATGGATAAGCAGGCTCTATTCTCCTCAAGCCCAAATAGATAGGCTGGTTCTATCCTCCTCATGCTCGGATAGATAAGCAGACTAAAAAAAGGTGTTTCATTCTCCTTATGCTCGAATGGATAAGAATGTTCTATTCTCCTTACGCTCGAATAGATAAGCGGGTTCAAAAAGGTTTCACCCTCTTGATGTTCGGATGGATAAGCGGGTTCTACCCTCCTCATGCTCGGATAGATAAGCAAACTAAAAAAGGTTCTATCCTCTTTATGCTCGGATGGATGAGCTGGTTCTACCCTCCTTATGCTCGGATAGATAAGCATATTACATTATCCTGATGCTCGAACGGATAGACGGGTTTTATCCTCCTCATGCTCGGATAGATAAGCAAACTGAAAAAGGTTTCATCCTCCTTATGCTCGGATAGATGAGCAATGCACTGAACCTGTCAAAAATGAATAGATGCTACTATGATATGCATGCCCCTAAGGATGCCTATCAAATGAATGCATGTTGCTTTTTTCTTTTTAAATTCCTTTCATTATTTTCTGTCAAGTAGAGGACACAAAAGAAAATGTGAAGTTCTAGGAAACTTGGACTGTATTATATCAAACATTTTTTCAACTTTGGCAATAAATGGTAGACGTCTATTCTGGCATATCAAAAGGAGAAGCAATATTTCTCTGCACCAAATAAGACTTTGCACAGTGTTATTAGGATCACAACGAGCAAGAAAGTTAGAAACAACCCATCTTTCAATCCTAGATAATTCTACTGATCCCACCGACCATTCTTCAGAAATTCCACTGACCATTCCTCAGAAATAAAACTTTGCCATTTTCATTCTTTGCACCTCCTTATAGAAAGTTTCTGATCTTTTGCACATTTTCTCGCTCAATCCAATTATCTTGTACTCCTGGTTGGAAGGACTGGCTTTATCCTCATATTCTTCAACACTCTTTTAGTCTTTGTCAAACTATCATTGTAGTTGATACATCAATGTTTAGTGACAAGCTTTCTTGAATAAAGATCCTATTGTTCTCCTAATGTCTGTAAAATTGTCATGGATGAGAGATTATGTTGTCATCAATATTCAGTGACATGCCTTCTTGAGTGTCTTTGGAACTTGAATGGCAACCCTTATATCTTTGTCTCCTCCAATGTTTGTAAAATTGTTCTCATTATTGTAGAAACATGCTATCTTGTGTAAACATCTCTGTTTTGCAACATGCTGCCTTAAGGTCATGTCAAAAACCCTCAACGCTTCTTGAAGACTATCTTATTCTTGTTTCTGCATAGAACTTTGAATTGCTTGCGTGGGAATCTTTGCAGTAAAATTTATTTCCACCTTGAACAACTTTATGCATTTAATGCTTTTTCATGCCCCAGGTTCAAAACCTAACCACGAGATGCCTCATAGTTCCAACACTCTTTTAAACAAATTTCAGAGTAATGCTAAAAAATCTTTTGCTTGTTTTAAATGATGCCAAACTTATTAATTCTCATTTCAATGCAAGATGCTTATGAAAAAGATAGATGGTCTAAGCAAAGAAATGAAGGCTGAAGAAATAATATTTTATCAATATTGTGGCAAACAGAAAAGAAATTACAAATATTCATATATCAATGACCAAAACTCTTCCTGTCAAAACACCGTGAGATGTCCTGAATGTTACCCATGCTGAGCAGACTTCGAAAATGGTGATAATGTGAGAAGGTATATAACTCATCTATGTCATGTTCCCGAGAGAATTACCTTGGCTATCAACTACCTGAGCCACCCTTTGTGGGTTTTCAACTCAAGTTCTCCATTGGTTTCAAAACGTCCTTTACGAGTTTTCATTTTGAACTCTCATTTTCTTTTTTCTTTTTTCTTTTTTTTCTTTTTCTTTTTTTCTTTTTTATTTTATTTATTTTTTCTTTCTTTTTTTCTTTTTTTCTTCTTCAAACATAATAATTTTTGACTGAATCTGAGTTTATTGGGCTCTGAAGTTTATTTCCATCCATTTCAGCCAAGATTAATGCCCCACCTGAGAAAACCTTTGTTACAATGTAAGGTCCCTCCCAATTTGGTGCCCACTTTCTTCAGGAATCACATTGAATTGGTAATCTCTTCTTTAATACCAAATCTCCTTCTTGGAATTCTCTCGGGTGAACTTTCTTCTCATGTTCCCTTATCATCCTTCTTTGGTACATCTACCCATGACACGATACATTCAACCTTTTTTCATCAATTAGATTTAGTTGGTCGTATCTTTCCTGGATCCATTCTGCCTCCTCTATTTTTCTTCCATTAAAACAAGGAGTGATGGTATCTCAACCTCAATTGGCAATACTGCTTCTACTTCGTACACTAGAGAAAATGGTGTTGCCCTAGTGGACGTTCGTACTACAGTTCGGTATGCATATAGGGCAAACGGTAAATTATCATGCCAATTCTTATATGTGTCAACCATTTTGACGACTATCTTCTAGATATTCTTATTTGCAGCCTCTACTGCCTCATTCATCTTTGGGCGATATACCACTGAATTATGATGTTTGACATTGAACTGCTCATAGGCTCCAACTATCATCTTGTTATTCAAATTGGAGGCGTTATCGGTGATGATATTTTTAGGTAGGCCATACCGACAAATGATTTCCTTTTTCAAGAATTTGCAAACCGTAGACCTGGTGAGATTTGTATACAAGGCTACTTCAACCCACTTCGTGAAATAGTCGATGGCTACCAAAATAAATCGACTATGTTTCCCATCGAATGATCTTACAGTGTTCTGATAAGCACTCATATGCGAGCTGTCTATTGGTAGCTTTTTTAATGTCGCCAATAGGAGAACATTTAGGGCTGATCCATTATCGACCAAGACACCTGGCAACATGTATCTTTTGCATCTTGTGGAGATATGTAGGGCCTTGCAGGATCCTCTCCCTCATTTAGGTATTTCCTTGTCATTGAAAAAAATAAAGTTGTTCACAGTAATATTCCCGACCATCATATCCATCTTATCGGTCGAAATCTCATTTGGCACAAACGTTCGGTTTAGAATCTTTAGCAAGGCTTCACGGTGATCCTCAAAACTCAGTAAAAGAGATAACATAGAGATTCGGGCCGGGAGCTTGTGAAGCTGCTCCACCACACTGTACTCACTGTTCTTGAGTATCTTTAGAAATTCTTGAGCTTCTGACTCATTGACAGGCTCATGATACACCGGTGGCTTCTCTTTAAAGAAATCTCCTTCTCTTTTCTCTAGCCCTTCAACAACAGCTTTTCTTTGTGCTGCATCTCTGTCTTCTACCGTCGGCAGAGAATATAATCTTCCACTCCTTATGAAGCGGCTTACTTCATTTATCAGCTCTTCTTTCGTCTTATCTCCAACCGATGATTCTCCTAGAGTTGTCACTAAGCAGGCATAGTTCCAAGGGACCTGCTTGCTGTCCTTGTATAGAAATCGAGCTGGTGCCTTAATTACTAGACGCAGGATCACACCTTTCGTAAATTCATTTACTCTTACCTTGGCCTTGATAACCAAAGGTTTCTTCCCTATATAATCTTTCCTTGGGTTTGTCTATTCTGCTGCACATATATCCATCATGTGTTTCCTATTTCTTTTCTTAAAAAACTCAAGCTCTTTACCGTCCATCTTTGCTTGAACCAGGTGTTTAAACTCTGAGCAGCATTTAATCTCATGTCCTCCTGCTCTGTGGTTGTAACACCCCTTTCTCGGTTTGTTAGAGAACCGGGTCAAAAAGTGTTATCAGAGGACGGAACCAGAGATCGAAATTAGAATTTAGGTTAATTTAAAACTTTTCAAATTAAAAGGGACTAGATTGCAAACTTTACAAATTAACAAACCTAATCCAAATTCTAATCATCAACCTGTAATTAGACTCACCAATTATTAACCTGAGAAGTTTCGTTGTTATCGGATATTTTAAACCTAACCAATTGAGTATATATTTATTAGTGACCAATTTGTAATCTTTTAAAAATGTTTCTCAAATATTTTAACGGAATTAACCGACACCGTACCGATACACTTTAGGCCGTATCGATACGCTATGTTAAATTTTACACTTTCCAGGTTCAAGGTCAACGACCCCGTACCGACACTTCTGTGCCCGTATCGATACACTTTGACTTGGGTTGACTCATTTCGGTACGCCTGAGGTCGTAATAATGCAATTATTTTTCCAGACCTTATTGTCAAGGTCCGTATCGGTACATTCCCTAGTGTATCAATACTTCATGCTTCATCAAGTCCAATTATGTAAGGTCGTATCGATACAACTAGCCTCGTATCGATACACGTGTAATGTAATGATAGATTTTATTTGGTTTTTACCTAATTTAACCCCTCAAATGTTGTCCAATCATTACCAAATTTTACCAGCAAGTCTAAAATCCATTAATCTACTGTTATGCCAAATTTTATAGCATTTCAAATCCATTTACCTAGTTTTCACCATTTAAGCCAAAATATGCCATATAAACCATTATTAACTAAACATAACATGCCACTTTAAACCTTTAAGCTTTATACATTACACCACCTTTATACACACAACCAAGGCATCAAAATTAACTAGTTTAACTACTTTGCCACCATTATAGGAGTTCAAAAGGGCAAAACACATTACTCGATACTTGTGGGACTTGCCAATCTTCCAGCTATCCCGATCTCGAACTGTTGACTTTTTTAACATGAAATGTTATGGAAATGAATGCATTAGACTTATATATTCTAAGTGAGGTAGACAATAACAATAAATGAGCATGTTATGCCATTTAGCATGCATCAAAACAATTTCAAACATAATATCAACATGTGATTAAGTAGGGCATGCTCACTATTCTTAACTAATGATTTGGCATCAAGATAGCATATCATCAATGATCATTACTAGCATATCATAACAATAGCAATGACAATATCCAATAATTTCTTGGATTGATTCAACTGTAATTGGATACGTGAATTCCACCACAACACCAACAATAACAATAATGGGCATGTCATATGTCATATGCTGCACCAATTGACCAATACACAACACATCCCTCCGCCGCACCATGGCTGAAGCCCAATACCCGTACCAATGAGTTCATGAATTTTATGGCAGGCCAATTGTATCCAATACTTCGATCCCAAGGTACAATACACAATAATTCAATACATTGGTTTCATAACAATAAGTTCATAACAATAGTTCAATAATCTCTTATCTATTGATAGTGGCTATAACGTATATCAATAATTTTCTATAACAATAAACATATCAATAATTCAATACTTCCAGCAATAACCATATCTATGCAATATTTATGAATTTAGTGCAATACTTACCACTTACTTACAAACATAGCTTTCAACAATGTTTATGCAAAAACCTTTATTTCGATGGTTAGTAATATCAAGTTCAATGCTCAATGATTTGAGTTGGGCACCTAGCCAACTCTTAAGACACCGACTACACTCACCTTGGCTATAAGGCTCATGGATAGCGATTCCTTTATCCCTAGCTTTTGATGGAGACGACAGATTAGCTTCTTTCGATACTTGAGCTAGGAAAGGGCAATAAAAGATTATTAGAATCATTAGGATAACCATTAGCTACTAGACAAATTCATAGTTTAGAATTTGATAATCGAAAGCTTAGCTTGGAGCTTTCATCTTGAAATTAGACATTCAATGATTGAGATAATCAATAATGGATTTAGGTTTTCCATTTACCCAATCGGTGACTACGATTTGATATTTTTAAAATAAGGAAACTCAAGCTTGTGGGGTGCAATAGGAGAGGTGTGTGCTTGCTTGGTGAAGGGGATGTCAATGGAGGTACTTGCTTGTTTTTCAAAGACAAATATGGAAATTGGTTTACGGTGAATTAGCAAAACAAAGAGAGGAGCTTTTTCTTAGTTACTTAAAGAAAGACCAAGACTTAATCATTTCCCTACCTCCCAAGGGTCTAATAAGGAGCTTTCCTATACTTAAGGGTTTACTAATCCCAACCCACCTTATCAATGACCAATAAAAAACTTTTCTTGGCTATAGGGTTTGCTTTAATTCAAGATAATTAATGACCATTAGTCATCTTTTCATGTTGTTTTCACATGGGGACGACAACAATAAGCATGCGAGTCACCACCACCCTCGGTTTTTGTAATTTAAGCACACAATATCATTTCTGTAGGAGCGTGTATCGATACACGTAGGGCTGTATCGATACAGCTAAGCAAAAATCCAAAAGTTAGTTAAAACCATTATACCGTACTGATACGGCACCTACCGTATCGATGCACTTAGCTCAGATTCAACATTTTGACTTTCTAATAAGGTCTCAATTCAAATATTACACTCAATTATGGTTCAACTTTAAGAAAATGAATCATATAGTCAACATTAGTGCAAAAATTTAAACTTCCCGAAATAAGATTTCTGATCGCCGGAATCCTTCCGATTGGGCCGGTTTTTAGGATGTGATAGTGGTACTCGCAGTACAGCTCATCTTCAAACTTGATCCTCAGGGTTTTTCCTTCTACGATCCCAATTGTAACCATTTGAGCCCATACCCACTTCATTGATACCTTGACTTCAGCAACATACCCATTGACCCTCTTGTCTTCTTCTTCGATGATGGCATTCACTCATACTTTCTGGTGATTTGGCAGAGGGTTTCTTTTCTCTTCAGATGTTTCGAATGACAACATGCATAATTTCCTTAGGTCATCTACCACTCTTTTGAATGTAGTGCAGTTTTCAATTGTATTCCCCCTAATGCCTGCATGGTATTCGTATTGCCCCATTTCATCGTACCATGCTGGATACGGAGGTGTAAAAGGATGGACATGGCTTGGAAGTACCATTTGGGATTTGATCAATTCTTATTGGAATGGGAGGGAAGTATGGCTTTGTGTTCCCTTAATATCTTCGTTCTTCCTTCAGTGAACTTTTCGCAATAGGGGTTGGAGTTAAAGCATTGGGCTTATTGAAAACCACCTCTTTTGAATAATTGGGGTTGTAGACATTGGTTGCATTGACCTCACTCTCTCTCTTCTTGTAAGGTTTCTTCGATTCTCCTCCATCCAATTTACCACTCTTGACAGCTGCCAAGATCAACTCACCATTTATTAACATGTCTGTGAAGCTTTTGGTTGCATGATTTATCATATGATCATAAAAGAAACCTTTCAAGGTTTCTACAAACATTTGGGTGATTTTATTCTCAATCAATGGTGGCTGAACCTGAGCAGCTACATCCCTCCACCTTTGCGCGTATTGACGAAAACTTTCGTGATGCTTTTGTTCCATCCCCTGTAGGATCAGTCTGGTTGGGACCATGTCAGTGAAATGTTTGTACTACTCACTAAAGGCCCTTGATAGGTCCTTCCATGATCGAATATTGACCTGGCTCAGCTGCATATACCAACGTACAACTGACCCCACTAAGTTATCCTAGAAGCAATGAATAAGAAGCTTCTCGTTTTCCAAGTACATTGACATCTTCCTGCAGTACATGGTTAGATATGCTGATGTGCATGTGGTTCTATTGTACTTCTCAAAATCAGGGACATTGAATTTCAGGGGCATCACCAAATCTGTAACCAAACTCAACTCTCTAGCATCCATCCCTCTATGTGTGCTTCCATCCCTCATATTTTTTGTGATGCAGGCGAGGAACGGTTCAAGGCGGAAACGGCGCGACCTCTATCAGGGAAGACAAAACAGCTGGAGGAATCTGAAAGGTCGGGCGTGTAGCTGCCACACGCGAGAGGTGATCTGTGTGCTTTGCTCTAGAGCGATCTGGGCCGTTAGATCTTGTCTAGATCTAACGGTTGAGGAATGAGGCGCTATCCCTTCTTCAACTGGCGTGATCTGCGTCATTGGATCAATTCTTGATCCAACGGCTCTCCATTGGCTGTGCTACAAAGAAGCAAAGGGATTAGAGTTTTGTTTAGTTATAATCGGTCCAATGGGCCCTTATTGTAAATGGATATGTGCTTTGTTTTAAATTAAATGGACCTGGGTTTTATATAATGGACTGTTTTTTATTTTATTTTGGGTTTTATACTAACTATTATACTAACAAAAATGTATGTAATAATACTAACAACTATATCAACGGTATTATATGACACTAACAAATAACAATAACGCTAATACTAATTATTATATAACAATATCATATAACAAATATACTAATTAGGAAAACAATAACAATATAACATAAGTGAAAATTCAGTGACAACAATAACACAGAAGAGTTAAAGTGTAGGGGATTGGGGCGGAACTCAAAACTAACATCTCGTTAGAGTCCGCAACTTTCTTAAATTCTTTTTGTAACTTTGAGAGGAAAATATAGTTGTTCTGCCTTCTAAGGTAGCAAATAGTTTACTCAAACTCTAAACCGTCAACTTCAAACCATACAAATATCAAAACCTTAAACCACGAACCTAGAAATAAAATAGGAAGTGAAATTTATTAATGGAAGGTACGTTCGGTGAAAATACTTTTCATCCTCTTTACCTTGTAATTAAAAGCGCGCTCTGTCAAACGTATTTTTTATAAAACGTTGTTGATAGGAAGTGTCTTTAATGTTCCCGTGAATATACACGTTAAATAATCTTATAAATAAATCTAAATGGTTTTAGCCTTGAACAAAATAATTAAATAATTGTGAATTGTGATCAAAAGCTATAATATCATAGCTGCTGGTGGTTGAGTGAAATTGGCGCCAACGGTTTTTTCCGTTAAATAAAGAATGTGATGAATAATGGCCTCCGCCAGAACCGACAGAAAACTGGGAGGAGGGGGTAAGCAAATAATAAAGGAATCCAACGTTTGCTTTTACGACAATGGTGTGACTGAAGCAACGTCAACAGAGACTAATGTTGACCAATGATAAAGGAGAAATAGTTGCTAATGGGTTGAATGATTTAAGTCTTAATTATATAAGTCTGGGGGTATGTTTGATATTCGAAAGGATTGGATACAAATATTATATTTGAAAAATAAATTTAGACAAAAAAATGGATCAAATTAATTAGTCTATTATGATATTAAAGTATTATCATGACAAAAAAAAAAGTCTGCCACAAAAGTAGAAGAAAAGTGTCACAAAAACAAAAAAATGATTAAAAATATAAAAAAAACAAAAAAAATAATAGATCAAGTGATCGACGACAATCAATACCAAGATGAATTGTCGACTACCGGATGAGGAAACAAAAGAAAGATTGAGGCTACTTTGTATATTTTGATAAGAATAAGAATAGTTTAGGTCTTAATAAGGAACGAAGTTATGTATATTGGTCGAGACTCAAGAGAATTATTATCCCTCTCAAACTTTGGATGAAAATCGTTTGCCCCAAACTGTCCCTTTTGGTGCTCTTATTTTAAAAAAGTGGGTTTAGAATTTAAGGTTTTGGGTTTAATGTTAAGAGTTGTGGTTAGAGTTTAGGGAATTAGGAGTAATGTGTATTTTTTAGGGTGTAGGGTGTGGTATTTAAGATTAGGGTTTAAAATTTAACTTTTTTAGTATTTTTTAGTGTAAGACATAAAAATGGGCATGATTAGGGGCATATGATTTTTGTTCCTCAAACTTTTTAGTATAACAACATTTTAAGTTACTTTTAGTTTAAATTTTAGTCAAATAATATCTTTATTCTGAATAGAAATCTTTTGTCCCTTTTCGGCGCCCCTATTTATGCCTCACACTAAAAATTAGGTTAAGATTTAGGGTTTAAGGTTTGTGATTAGGGTTTAAAGAATTTAGGACATGGTGTATTTTTAAGGGTATAAGGTGTAAGGTTTAAAATTTAAAATTAGAGCTTAAAATTTAATTTTTTTAATATTTTATAGTGTTAAACATAGAAAAGACACTTAAAAGGGTAGAGTTTTATCCCTTTATTCCTCTCAACTTTTTAGATTTAAAGCCATCCCAACTTTGTACCTAGTCTTGATAATAATGTTATTTTTTCTGAAACTCTTAACTTTATGTTCCCTTTCATATTAGTCGATAATACTTGGTTTCCTTTGTGTCCAACTCTTATAATTACTTAATTTAATGCATCTTTTATCAAATTATGCACACCGATGCAAAATTTAAAACTCCGTTATTCTTGTTAATTAAACATTAGTTTAGTTTTTTTATATAATTAAACATTAGTTTAGTCAATATAATTGTTGTTGTAATTTTTAAGAGGTCAAAATTTTGAAAATATTTAATATAGTTATCTCTAATTTAAAGATTAGAGGATTATAAGTAATTTAAGTACTATAATTTATTTCTTAAAAATAATAACAGTCTTATTGAACTTTTGTGTATTTACATGTCAAAAAGGTAATTTTTTTCCGACAATTTCAAGTTTCAACTCTAAGTTGCCAACTTTATTATAAAACATTATCCTTAATTACTTTGCTATTAGCTTGTAATTAGGGTTCATGTGATTATTAATCATTGCCATGTTGACAAATGTTAGAAGCATGATCCCCCTCCTTGAAAGTGAAAAAAGGACAAATTCGGTACAAAGGCAAAAGATCCCAAATCTAAGCACGTGTAGAAAATATGTGACGCCATCGGCCATCCGGCATGTATCCCCTTATACTTGATTTAAGGGACATGTGCCCTCGTCGATAACTTTAAAATAAATAAAAGCGTAATGATAAATTTAGATAGTTAAATTTATCGATCAACTTTTTAAAAAAAAATTAATTTTTAACTATAATTATTTATTAAAACGTTAAATTTTAGCAATATTGATTTCATAAAGTTACATGATGGTTTTTAAAGATTAATTCGAATTCTAGTTAATAATATTTAATTGAGATTTTGTTTTAATTCATATAACTATATATTATTTTATTGTTAATTTTTTTAATGTATCATATACTCATTAATAGATGAGGTATCTTTGGGGAAAAAATATAGGACGATTAAGTATTCTTGGAGATCAAATAATATGTCATGTAAATAGAAAATGGGGTTTAGCTTTTAAAATTAAGAGGTTGAGAAGTACGGAGGAGGGTTTGTAACTTTCTTCATGCAAAAGTTACGTGTCGTTATTGTGAGAAGTTTGGTTTTTTTTATGAGTTGTGTTTATAGTTCTTTTTTTTTTTACAAAAGTTGCAATTTGTAGTATGGAAGATTTGTACTTTTATCCGTACAAAAGTTACACATTTCGTAGAATGATATTTTGATGTTTTAATATCACGGAGACGAGCTAAATGGGCAAAATCACACTAAATATTACCTTCTTTAAGTGCAATTATTTTTTACCTCATCTTCATATCGTGTTAACTATTTTTCCGTACACGATTGTCCACAGTAATCCACGGGTAATTCATGTTAGGGTTTTATCCTAAAAACGAAAATACAATTTAAGTCCTTTAGTAATTGAAAAGTTTTTAAGTTAATGTTATGATGAAATTGTTTTCTGTCTCACGAAAGTGATAATTTTCGGATTAAGTTTATCATCATATCTAAAAAATATGTCAATTGATTTCAGATCCAATTAATTTTAGTTTTATTTTTTTAAAAGCAAAATTAGTTTGAGTTTAAATTATTTTAGATTTGAATCCTTCGTGTTTATCAATCAAAAAAATTTAATCTATTTATTTTAAGTTCAAATTATTTCGATTGTTTAGTAAAACCATTTCCTATTTGAATTACTCGTGGTTAAATAAAACTGAAAATTTAGATAATAAGTCAAAGCAACCAAACTAGTTGCACCTGGTTTAACTGCAGACGTTCCTATCCCTATACCTCGTAAGAATATTCCAACACGAGAATAGGAAGGGGCAAAACAGACAACTCATCATAACAAAATAATTCCCGCCGACGTTAACGGAATAAGAATCTGTAATCCTTCACCCTGACCCTCTCACATTCTCAATGCAGTGAAAAACCAGCGGTCGTTAACGCCGCTCCGTTCCGCTCGACGCTCGTCCTTATTTTCTTTTTAATTTATATTTTGGTCCAGACATTCTGAAAAAGAAAAGAAAAAGCAAAAAATGAAGAGTCACGCGCGGCACGTCCACCGACACTTGAACAATTAATGGAGGAAGGAAATTGGACCCCACGAGCTTACTTGTTTTCACGTGTAACCACCACTCATCCAACCAATCAAAATCAAGATCCAAGTACATCAGACACGTGGAACTATCGTTGTCTTTGGCGCCTTTTTACACTTCTCCACCATCGTCAATCAAACTATTCTAACGTTCCCTTTTAACGGTTGATTATTTTTGGTCGCCGTAATAATCATTAATTAACTTTTTTTAGTTGTTTGTGCGCTGCAATTATTAACCTTCAACGGATTTACGTAATTTGGATTATTATATTAAGTAATGGCACTTTGACAAATTATTATTTTTAATTTAAAAAACAATTTAATTTTATTCAAATCATCTCATAGGAGATGTAATTGTTGTTAGAGGAGTTTTACAGAGAGAGCATTAAATTAAGGTTAACAAAATTGTTCAATTGTAATAAAAAAAAGTTACAAAATATCTCAATTTTTTATAAAATTAATATTATTTTTACAAATACAGAACATTTTGAACAGTTTAGAAAGTTCGGATAATTAGACATTTTATTATGCATATAGTAATTTTCTGTGATTATTCATAGTTACATAATTACTTATTTTGTTTACGAATAAATAACATTTAAGTAAGTAATTACTTGAAAACTATGAGAATTACACATTTTTCTTACCAGTATTTTAGTATTTAAGTAATTACTCAAATGTTGCATTTTGAATTTTTTGATATTTGAGATTTTTTGTAATATTACTAGTAATTACTCCAAAGTAACGATATTTATTACAAAATGTGTAATTCTCGTAATCTTTTAAGTAATTTTTTTAAAAAATAAAACTTTTAAGTAATTATTCAAAATGTTACATGTTTATAAAAACGAGTGGCTCAAATAGAAAAGATTATGATGTTCATCCTAAGAGACTTAAATTCAAGTATTTGTATGTATACATATATTATCATATAATCACACCACTGTCTTAAAAAAATAAAAAATTGCAAAATTTTTAAGTTCTGATATGGATTGTTTTTTTTTTTTGTAACATTACGAGTAATTGCTCGAAAAATTACAATATTCATAACATTATGAATAAATACTCAAAAAATTACAACTTTTGTAACTTACAATATTCATACAAAATGTGTAATTGTAGTAACTTTTAAGTAATTACTCAAAAGTTTACTTGTTAGTAAGAATAAAATATATGTAATTTTATAATATTTTTTTAGTAATTAATCAAAAAATGACAAAAAAAATAAGTTAGAATATTTGAGAAATTTTTGTAACATCGTGAATAATTAAAAATTACAATATTTTATAACAAAGTATGTTATCCTAGCTTTTCAAACAAAATTTTTCTAAAAAAAAGCATTTTTAAACAAAATGCAACTTGTTCGTAAAAAATGGTAATTTTATGACATTTTGAGTAATAATTAAAAAAATTACAAACAAATAAAGTTTAGATATTTGAGATATTTTTATATCTTTACGGAAAATTATTAAAAATTACTATATCGCAAAAGAATGTGTAATTCACTTAATTTTTGAACATAATTACTTGAATACAAAATGTTTGTACAAAAATTGAACAATTGTAATAACATTTTAAGTGGTGTGACGAACTTTTTTTAACTTCTTTAATGTTCTCACCTTATAACTCCCACAACTTTCAAAAAGCCAATCATCCACTCTGTATTAAAAGGAATGAAGAAATGCTCGATTTAAACCACAAAATCTATGTATCACAACGCGCCGTGCATTTTGGTCCTATATATTTAAAAGAATTAATATTTGATATATTGTTCGTATATAATTTTAGTCACAGTCAATAAATTAGATATAAATACATTTTTATAAAATGTTAGAATTAAACTAATTTAATTTCATCTTTAATAATATATTTTATCTGCTTCACTGGTTACATAAAATCACATATCACCAATATATTTAAGTCAGAAAAACGAGTAAAAATGTTAAATTTTGAACTTTAAAAAGTTGTTAAATTATAAGATAAACTTAATTAAATGATGTGACCTTAATTTATATTATGACATGCCATTTTTTTACTTGATCCATCCACAAACACTAATTCGGAACAGTTGTATTTAATTGGACCAATTCACGATGGAATACAAACATTTTGAGTTGAGCTATAATGGATTAAGTGAACATGTAATTTTACTTAAAATTTTCATATCATATCTTAAATTAACATCACACCATTTAATCAAATCCATCCCCATACAATTATTTTTTTCAACCATTATAAAACAAATTATTATTCTATACACTAGCGGTGAAAATTAAAAGTTTTCACAAGTATTTTAGTTTTAGGGTGTAGGGTTTAGGAGTTTAGGTGTAGGGGTTTAGAATTTAGGGATAGTGAATAGAATTTAGGGTTTAGAAGTTGGGGTTTAATTTTCAAGATAATATGGTTATGATTTAGGTTTTAACTTATAAATCATTATTTATAACCCCAAATCGTAAATTTTAACCATTATCTCTAAATTCTAACTCCTACACCTACACTCTAAACTAAGATCCTAAACCCTAAAACTAAGACGCTTGTGAAAACTTTCAATTTTTACCACCAGTGTATGAAATAATTACCCTTATAAAACATGACTATTTTTAATACATGATTTTTTACTCTTTTTGAAATATAGGATTAATTGATCAAAGAGCGCTTTCACCTGGGACAAACGCAAATGGCCAGGGGCTCTTGCCCCTAAGCACAAATTCTTTTCTAACCTTTTAAAATTTACAGTTTGCTCCTCAAATCCTGATTTCGTTCTTGGCTTCCATGCTATAAATTTAAGGATTCGTGGAATGTTTTTACCCGATGCGTGAACATTCTCTGGGACCTGGAGCATGAGAACCGGCGGTTAATCCCCTGGAAAACTATTACAATGATTGCCGGAAGAAGGGAACGAGAAATTAATGAGAAGGAAAACGAAAGTTGAGAGTTGAACAAACACTTCTCCAAAGGCATATAATAATGTCGTGTCGATGTAATAGGGGTGACGACATAAATGAGCAACACAGGCAGTGGCCGAGGCAAATTTAAGTGAAAACCCATTTTAAATAATTATTTAAATAAATGACACCTCAGGGGTTTATTTTGAAAAATGACTCCAAATCTGCCACGTATGAAGAACTCGCGTTCTGCGTAAAGCGAGTTCCGACTTTGCTTTTTGCAAAAAGCGAGTTGTTCAAACGTGGCATCACTTTTCAGAATAACGAACTTAATTGAACCTCGCGCTCTGCAAAACGCGAGGTCTCCGAAAATTTGAAGAGCCGGCTGAATTTATCGCGGGCTGTTTAATGGAACTTTCTTTATGCAGAAAGCAAGTTATTTGTAAATCGGGCTGGCAGAACAAGCGTCCATAGGCATGTTCGAGCGATATTTCATGGCTATTAATCGTATAATTTCAGTAAACGGCGAGTTTAGGTGCGTAGTACTGAAACTTGTCTTTCATTCGACGCTAATATGTGCAAGTTTGGTGCGTTGTAAATCGGGTAAAATTTGCATTTAAAACGGTATCATAGCTTGTTTTGTGAATGTCTGAAAAGTTAATCCAAGAATTATCGCATTTTTTGACCTTGGAGGTGTTGTGGAGGAACTTGGCTTCCATTTGAGACTAATATTGGAACGTGCGATACACGGAGAAAGGTATAAAATTTGCGTTGAAAATGGTTCGAAAGCGTACTATACAGGCGAGTAATGGGTTGAAAATTAAAAAAAAACAATAAATAACAATAAACACTAGCAAACAACAAATATCATATCATATCAGAAGATAATAATAAATAAAACCCTAAAATTAATATGAGCAAATCGTACTTAAAACATAGAAGTTAAAAACCAAATAAAAAATTGAGTTCAATATATTCAAATACAATAAATTTAAAACCAAATAAAAAATTGAGTTCAAATTCAATAAATTGAAATACATCAAACACTTAGTTGATACGAGGGCCCGAGCGATTAGGGCACTTGTTAATTGTGTGTCCGAGATTTTTACATGCACTGCAAAGTTTCTTTTATCCGATTCATTCTCTATGTTCGACCATGTCCTCCGCACAGTAAATCCGTGTCGATCGTGGACGTCCTTTATTTCGTAGTAATGCAAGATCTGGGCGTATGGTCAGTTCATCATCAACGGCATACAGATCAATTTCACTTTCGATGGGAGAAAACTCTTTTTCGTAAACCTTCAATACTGTTTCCAATAAGTATGTCAGATCAAGCACTTGCATATAGTGAATCCGTTGGGAAGAACAAGTAGCAATGGCGTGTGCGCACGAGTATTTAAATGTTTGGAAGACTTCGCAGTCGCAGGTTCTCTTCCTTAGATCTACCACGTACACTTTGTGTTGTATGCCTTCCAATGGCCTCAAAAATTCTGAAACACGGAACAAATGGCCTTCTCGAGAGAAGAGAGTTGCAATCACCGCATTTGAATGGCTTACATAAGTTTGCAATTTTTCGAGGAAGTCCGGGTGGACTTTGTGGTCACTTGGCATGTAATCAGTTGCTTGCCTTCCCAGGGTTGCAAATAGGGTAGCCAAACGATAGTAGGTTGCTTTGACAACAGAAGTGATAGGCAAATGTTGCACTCCCTTGAGAGTTGAGTTGACTGCCTCAGCCAAGTTCGTTGTCATATGACCATATCGTTTACCCCCATCATATGATCGAAGCCATTTTTCCTCGGGATTTTGGCAAGGTAGCCTGCGCCTTTGTCATTCCCGGCTCTCAGTTTTTCGAACAGTTGGTCTACCTCATGTACGTAATACGAGTTGCCTAGGGAATGACAAACACCTAGTTAGGGGCGAACAATACATGCAAAGATATCGTAAACGCATAGGACGTAAAAGACGTACCCATTCGAAGCACCATAGTACGTTCATCTTGGTTTTTGTAAATCTGCAAGTAGTTGGCCGCAATGTGTCATAAGCAGTAACGATGGTAAATATGGGGAGACTGCTAAGACTGGCCCAAACCCTGTATTGCGTACTTGATCGTATTAGATCTATCAAAAATAACATATATCCTATCATCCCTTGCCCGCATTACAGGAGAAAGAACATGTCTCTGTAGGTTCTTAAGGAAGAACTGTCAAGACTCGAGATCCTCCTTTTCGACTATTGCGAAGGCTATAGGAATGGTTTTCTGATTGTCGTCGTGTGCAACCGCTAGAAGTAAGACCTGTGTATATTTCCTGTACAACCAAGTACCGTCGATCTGAACCATCGGCTTGCAATGCATTAATGCACTGAGGAAATGTCCAAAATAGCCGATAGAATTGACAAACACTTGGTAGGACACGATCATTTTCGCATGTCAGAGCCGTCTCAAGTTTCACAACCATTTTGGGTATATGTTTTTGCAGCATTTTTAGCCACGGGCACAACTCGTTGTAAGATTCCACCCATGCTTGCAGATGACGAGACAAAATGGGTAAATATATTTATTTTACTATATATTTCATTTCCTATTTTTTTTAATAATTAAAATATTTTTATAACGATACTTATTATTTTCGAAGCGGTTTGCTCGTGCCCACATCCTACAAATTATTGGAGGGATTTTGATGCCTGACAAATCTCGCAACAAAGTCCACCTAATGTGGTTGTACCATCTCCGTAATTTTGCAGAATCTAGCAAGAAATGTTGTGGAGCAGCGATCCTGGCCTTTCTGTTCAGGGAGCTTTGTAGAACCGTCGACCCAGATAGAGCCGCAATCGGAGGATGTCTTTTACTGCTTCAATCTTGGGCTTGGTTTCAGATGCCCTTTTTAAGCCTACGACCTAGACAACGTACCCCATACATATTCCCGCTTATTCGGAGGTACTATTAAAATTATTTAATTTCATTTATTTTAAGAATATGATTTTAAACTATTAAAAATTTTTAAATTCTTTTTCATTAATGACAGGTGGTGCCTTCCACTCACTCACCAGGGACTGCCAGAGACACAGCGAGACTACAGACTGCCGATCGAAAAGATACAAAACTAGGTCAGGATTTCAGATATTTTTTTAATTCCTTAAAAAAAATTTGGCCAAAAAATTATATAACTCACATTCAATTTTTTTGTTTAGTTCATGTGGACTCTGTACGCTGTTCCTCCGATTCGGGACTGTATTCCGCAGGACATCACGGATAGCTCTCACGTCTGGCTACTGCTAGTGCCACTCATCAACTATGAAATTGTCGAGTGGCATCATGCCGACCGGGTTCTGCGACAATTTGGCTACGCCCAAGGGGTTCCGGAGCCGCCACCCAATTTGGACGAATTACATCAGTTGACGTGACAAGGGAAGATGGAAGTCCATTGGGGCCATCATCACGCTGACTGGGTCGGGTAATGGATGAGAAGGTATGGCAGGCAGCCACCTATCTGTGTACCCATTGTGAACCAGGACATCACATTCGACTATATGCAGTGGTACTACCAACATGGGAAGTCGCATACACTGACTCCGGAGGAGCGCCAACGAGAAATTATGCTGCCTCCCCAAAACTGTTCACCCGCACAACGTCACGCCACCCAGTGCCAGCTGACGCAGCGTAGTACCAGAATAGGGCCTGAAAGCCAAAGTCGTCGAACACACACTCTAGGGGCCTCGTCCTCTAAAACAGTGCAAGCAACAGATCAGTCCGGGCCAGGGCCTTGACACTAGCGCCATGACCAACATTCATGCACTCCGCTTCGTCATCGTTTCTACAGATGGGTGGTCATCAGACGTTTTAGTAGACGGGGCCTTCACCCGATATTTTCATGACGGACGCCTTTTGTCCCTTTATGCCGGTGCCTCCATCATATTACCCGACACCGCCTATTGCATATGTTCATCCAGTATTGGATGTTCCACAATTGGCAGCACAGTTCGAGTACAACATTGTCGAGCAGACGCCGCCGCAGAGTTTGTTCTACACTGGCCCCAATGTCAGCGGTGGTCAACGTTTCGAGGATGATCATGGCGTCGATGATGCTGTCGATGATGATGAGGACGACAACGATAGAGCATATGCCGTTCGAAGGAATCTGCCATGAGATCGTCGTGCACCCAGCTGCGGAACGGGTGGGCATAGGCGTCATTAGGACGAGGGGATGTCTAAAAAATGTAACTATGTCTATGCAAGACTTTATTTATTATTTTATAATTTTAAATATTTTATTTTGCCTTTTTACATAGTTTTAGATTTTATATTTATTTTCATTCTTTTCGGATAAACAATAACGTACATTATTCGATAAATAAACCGAAAAGCCTATCACGCCATTTTAACTTTTCAGCCGTTCACAAAAACAAGCTACGGTACCATTTTCAACGCGAATTTTGCCCGGTTTACAACGCATCGAACTTGCTCATATTGGTGTCGAATGGAAGACAAGTTCCAGTACTACGCACCTAAACTCGCCGTTTACTAAAATTATACGATTAATATCCCCAAAATATCGCTCGAACATGCCTATAGGCGCTTGTTCTGCCATCCCAATTTACAAAGAACTCGATTTCTGCAGAAAGCGAGTTCCATTAAACAGCCCGCGATAAATTCAGCCGGCTCTTCAAATTCTCGGGGACCTCGCGCTTTACGAAACGCGAGGTCCTGTTAAGTTCGTTATTCTGAAAAGTGATGCCACGTTTGAACAACTCACTTTTTGCAGAAAGTGAGGTCGGAACTCGCTTTGCGTAGAACGCGAGTTCTTCATACGTGACAGATTTGAGGGCAATTTTCTAAATAAACCTCTGAGGGATCATTTATTTAAATAATTATTTAAAATGGGTTTTTCACTTAAATTTGCCTGTGGCCAATGGGTGACCTAATATTTAATTATTTATCAAGTGCTGACTGCTGATGCAATGTAAACAAAATCCTTATTCTACGCTTGGGATCCAGACCCCATAGGGTCCGAGGGCTTTGAACTCAATTTCCTTTTCATACGGGGGAGTTGAAAGTAGGGAGAATTTTAGGACAGAAGGTAAAAGAGGATTACCCACTTTAGTGTCATTATTATAGGAAGATATTAAATATTTAAATATATTTAATCTTACATCTTTTTACGTATATTGTATTAACCAATGTACCAATAAAATTAAACGTAATCGACATTAAATATGTGTTTTTCTTAAAATATCATTTTGATGAGTGTCTAATGTACTTGAGGACCATGTTGGCAGCAGGGCCCTTGGCCCCTTTGTTAAAAGGGTTAATTATATGTTTAATCCCAGTACTAAAAATTAAAGTTTAAACTTTTTAACCCTCTTATTGAACGAAATAGTTTTATTTTTGGCCTCTCCAGTAAATTAATTATTCTGTTTAAGCCTTTTTAAATTAATACTTTTAATTTAAACCTGTCAAAAATATTTTAATTTCATCTCGATCTCTTGCACAAAGTTCTAGAGTTCATCTTGAATATAATAGACTAACTTTTAAGAGAGTATACGGCTTTTATGCCTCTCGTAAATGTGCAATTGCGTATGGAATAAAGACATATTGCATTTAAATAAATTGTAGTTTTCGTTTACCTGCATTTATTACACAGATTCTCTCAAATGAAGCTTCATTGTAATGGCATTGCACATGAAAATAGTTTCTTTTTCAATAACAACAAAGATATGTTTTTTTGGTCGTTAGGTCTTGAGAATTGAGCATAACATAACATTACGATAAAAATGTTTTATTAGGCTGAAAAAGAAATACTAAACAAATTTTAAGTGTTTGACTGGATTCATTTTGAATATAATCAAATTTAGGTTCCGTTCAACGAAGTTGTTGGAAAGCTGGTTTGGATGGAAAAGCCACGTTGTGGGAGAAGCGAAAAATTTTAAGTTCAACCGTTGCGTTTGAGGCCAAATCAGGTGAAAAAGCAAGATAAAATAACGTAAAAATTAAAGTGTTCGGAAAAATTTTTCTTTTCGGCAATCAAAAGTAACTCTACAAGTTATGCCGAACAGAGCTTAAATATGATTATAGAATATAATTTTTTTTTGTAGAAATATATTAATTAATAAGACAGCAAAAGGGCACAATAGAATATCTATTTGAGCTGGAAATGACAGCTAGAAAGTTCAGAAGATCAACCAGAGTCATTGGTACAAAATATCTACAAAAGATCTATGTTAAGGACGCTTGACTTTTTGAGTTAGACAAAAATTGTGATATCACTCTGTGTCATTTTATCACAATAAATGGAACTCATAGTAAATATATTTATATTTTGGTACCTGCATGAATATTATTTTACATTTTCATCATTAATATATTATATCTACAATCACAAAGTGCGAGACCGATGGAACTCCAAAGACAAAAAGCAGGAGTAAATGCTAATGACGATATTACCCTATGACAGAGAGTATATTAACGAGTCAAACCACAAACAGTAGTGGTATAGTAGTGTTTTGTCGGTTGGGTTTGTAAGTTTATTTGTGGGTTAATTTTGGAATTAGGTATACGTCGGACCATGGTGGTGTTGATGTAAGTCTCTTTGGTGGTATTATAGTGGTACGGTGATGCAATTTATTGACCACTGGAACTGAACATTTTAGCTGATCGAATAAAAGAAACACAAGAGATATTCAGTGTTTCAAATCCAAGTTTTACTATATTCAATTTGATTTTAGATATAATCGAAATAGTTAATAAACTCAAAACATGGATTGTCTGGTATAAAAGAGAGTTTTTTTTTAAGTATATATACAAATTATGTCACCTTATCATGTTTCACTAAACATTTTTTTGATCAAAATGTTCCACTAAACATGATTCATTTAAACAGGGTTTTAACATTAAGGAAAATGATCATGCTAATATAGTTAAGTCATGGCAGATGCTGTTAACGCGTGAGCAACACTCACCAATATTAAGCTTTTAATCTTTCATCTTAGAACAGTATAAAGCTTCCATCTTTTATTATCGGATACCTTTTTTTTACTGTTTTTTGTCATTCTTTTTTTACTTTCCTTTATTGTATTGTAAGTTTGTAACAATGGCTATGAACACATGTGAGCTGTGAGTAGAAAACCTGTACACACATTTCTTTTTATATTTTTCATTTATAAAGGTGTCTGCTCAGAACCTCACTTCTCTGTGTGAAAATGGGTTCTCTACTTTACTCTCATTAAACCACAGCCACAACCCAACCAGCCCAAAACCTTTTATTTTCTTTCTCATTTCTCCCATTATAGTTGGAAGCTTTCTGATTCTGAGTTTTGAGCTTTTGAAAGACATGGAAACGAACTCATTTTCAAGGCTTTTAATTGCATTTTGCTTAGCACTGTGTTTGGGTTGTCTAGTGGTGCAGAGCAGTGTTACCTATGATAGGAAAGCTATAATGATTAATGGGCAGAGGAAAATCCTCTTCTCTGGTTCCATTCACTACCCCAGAAGCACTCCTGATGTACTTCCAAAGTTTCTGTTTTTATTGAAAATTTTTACAGCATTTTGGTCTATGATTAAATGGGGTTCCTTTTTTTGTATGTATAGATGTGGGAAGATCTGATACAGAAGGCTAAAGATGGGGGACTCGATGTGATTGAAACTTATGTTTTCTGGAATGTCCATGAACCATCTCCTGGAAATGTACTCTTATTTACCCTCCATTTTCCTCTACGATATAAAGCTTATATCTTTACTCTCTTTTCTTTTCTAACTTGGTTTACATTTGTTAAATATTTCTTCTTTTTTCTTTTGCAGTACAATTTTGAAGGAAGATATGACCTTGTGAGATTCATAAAGACAATACAGAGAGCAGGTCTCTATGCTCATCTCCGCATTGGGCCTTATGTTTGTGCAGAGTGGAATTTCGGGTTAGATCTAAATCTATGTTTAACTCTTTTTCTATGTTCCATTTATTCTTTCTTTTCTCTACTGTTTGAGATAATCTTGGATTTTCTTCTTGTTCTGAAATTTTTTACTATATGCAGAGGGTTCCCTGTGTGGTTAAAATTTGTGCCAGGCATCAGCTTCAGAACAGATAATGAGCCTTTCAAGGTATCCCTTCTGTTCTTCTTCATTTTTTCTTTAATTTCCTCCCTTCTAACTGCATGGCACATTAGAGCAGAATACTTGAAGATAAATAATCATCAATTGTTAAGTGTATATGTTAACCATTGTTTCCTAAAAAATAAATTTGATAATTAAGGATTGTTTATACATAATTGCAGAGAGCTATGCAAGGATTCACTGAGAAGATTGTTGGACTGATGAAGAGTAATAACCTTTTTGAGTCCCAGGGTGGCCCCATTATTCTCTCTCAGGTAAATGTTTTGGTTGTTGGTGTTTTTGTTTTTATTTTCACCCCACTTTTTATATATTTTTTTTCTAAAAATCTTTGTATATCTTAAGATTCCAATTTATGTAACCATGCATTTTGCTGATCTACTTTATGGTTAGCTTACAATGGTAATATGAAACTTTTTCACCCCCTCTCTTTTGGATTTGCATGAGCTCAGATTGAGAATGAGTATGGAGCACAGAGTAAATTACTGGGGGCTGCTGGCTCCAATTATGTTAATTGGGCAGCAAAAATGGCGGTAGAAACTGGAACTGGGGTCCCTTGGGTGATGTGCAAGGAAGATGATGCCCCAGATCCAGTGGTAAGCAATTAGCCCTCAAATCTATATTTAGCATGATGAGTTTCTTGCTTAACGGTATTACTGAACTTCAAAAGTAGTTAGTCAGCTCGGCTAGAAGTGTACAATGAGAACGACTAAGGGAGTTTCATGTATAATTGTCTTAGATAAACACATGCAATGGCTTCTACTGTGATGCATTCCAACCCAACAAACCCTACAAGCCAACAATATGGACCGAGGCATGGAGTGGATGGTAGGTTTATAAGGTGTTTATATTTTTTTAACCTTAATTTGAAGAATCTAGTATGAAACGGTAAATCATTTTATGCCTTTGTTTATGAAAGGTTCTCGGAGTTTGGTGGTCCACTTCACCATCGACCAGCTGAAGATTTGGCTTTTGCTGTTGCTCGATTCATTCAAAAAGGAGGATCCTTTGTTAATTATTACATGGTTGGTTCACTATATTTTCTCTCCTTTTGTTCATATTTTTCAAAGCACATGAAATATATACAATGGAAAACAGAATATCGATAACTGAGTTGCTTGTTTTACAATGTGAAACAGTACCATGGAGGCACAAATTTTGGCCGTACGGCCGGAGGTCCTTTCATCACTACCAGTTACGATTATGATGCTCCAATAGATGAATATGGTGAGAAAAGAGCTATTTGCATATTTCCATGTAGCTTGTTCAGTTATAATACCAAAGAATTCTTACATCTGCTTTAGGTGTTTTTATGTTTGTTTGACATGCGACTGCTCTTCTAAATATGCACTTTTAACACTTCAAAATGGTTTGAACAATATAAATTCATTTCTTATTTGCTTGTGTCTGCTGATTTATATGTTTATACTAATTTCAGTTAGAGGTGCATTTGGTTCGGTTTAATAATTTTTTTGAATCCGCCTCTCCTGCTTCGGCTTGATTAACCTCGGTTTTCGATTTTTCCCGGTTAACATTGTGTTTTGAGTTTTTATGTCTTATTTCAGTAAGTAAAAAAAATATTAATAATTCTTATATAGAATTTTTAAGTGTAAAATACTTGTTTTTACATTATAAAGCAATTAAAATTAATTATAAGACAATTAATGCATTACTAACTACTTGGCACAAAACATTACAGGTTTGATTAGACAACCAAAGTATGGTCATCTAAAGGAGCTTCATAAGGCTATTAAGATGTGCGAGCGAGCTTTAGTTTCAGCAGACCCCGTTGTCACTTCACTTGGAAACTTCCAACAGGTTGTTGCTTTTTTTCTTCTTCTCAAATTCTGTAATATGTGGGGCCTTTAGAGTTTACTGAATCTAGTCAATGCTTGGCATTTCCCAGGCTCATATGTACTCATCAGAATCCGGAGATTGTGCATCTTTCTTATCTAACTATGATACCAAATCTGCCGCAAGAGTGTTATTTAACAACGTGCACTATAACTTGCCTCCTTGGTCCATCAGCATCCTTCATGATTGCAGGAATGTAGTCTTTAACACTGCAAAGGTACGATTTTCCAAATTTGCATGTCTGTTTCAGTATTGTTGTTAACCGAAGCATATTATTTGAGGATGATTTATCCTTGGTATTAAAAGTTAAAGGATATCTTGAATGACAATGTCATCGCCATCCTTTTCAGGTGGGAGTCCAGACATCATTAATGCAGATGTTACCCACAAGTGCTAATATGTTCTCTTGGGAAAGCTACGACGAAGATATTTCTGCTCTAGATGACAGCTTAACAATAACTGCAAATGGTCTATTAGAGCAAATAAATGTCACAAGGGATGCAAGTGATTACCTATGGTACTCTACTAGGTGAGACTGATGTCCCCACGGTTATATTTGAAGCAATTCACTTTTTTATTGTTCTTAATTTACATTTATGATGCTTACTGATTCTTAAATTTCAAAATGTCTCACAATTAGATGTTATATGTTACAGTGTAGACATTGGCTCATCTGAATCTTTCCTTCATGGAGGTGAACTCCCCACACTCATTGTTCAATCAACAGGTCATGCGGTACACATTTTTATCAATGGACAACTCGCAGGTACATATACATAGTCATATTTCCTGTTCGGTGCATTGTCCTTTCTTTTCAGAAATAAAAATTGTAAACATGATGGTAACAGGTTCTGCCTTTGGAACGAGGGAAAATAGGAGATTTACATTCACCGGGAAGGTCAATCTGCGTGCAGGAACAAACAAAATTGCACTGCTGAGTGTTGCTGTCGGATTACCAGTTAGTTTCTCTCCCTGACCTGTATTATTTTGTACTGCCAAATCATAAATTATTTCGTAACCCGTGTCACCTTTGCATTCCATTCAACGAACACTTTCTGCAGACTAACCAGGGGTTTCAAGCCTTGTAGTTGGAAAATAACCGAGGCAATATAGTTTAGAACCTGAAATCTTTTATGACCAGTTTTTTTCTTTACTTAAATTTCATCTTATATGAAGCAAATGGAAATTTTGAAAAGAAAAGTAATGGCATTGTTAGTGTTTTATACTGGGAACCTGACTCCGCTTTGTTGGTGATTGAAGAATGTAGGGGGGCACTTCGAGACATGGAACACCGGAATCCTAGGTCCAGTTGCACTACATGGACTTGACCAAGGAAAATGGGACCTATCCTGGCAAAAATGGACATACCAGGTACTGATCTCTCAATCTTTAATGTCATTATCATTCATGCAAAAATGTTTAATCATGATTGCCGCTATGAACAGGTTGGGCTTAAAGGAGAGGCCATGAATCTTGTCTCGCCGAATGATATTTCTTCTGTCGAGTGGATGGATGGATCATTGGCAGCACAAAAACAGCAGCCATTAAGATGGTATAAGGTAAATAAGAATGAATAGAACAAGTAGTTCCAGTATAAGTTGTGACATCTTAAAGTTAAAAAAATTCCTTTCAATGTTGCAGGCATATTTCAATGCACCCGAGGGTGACGAGCCATTGGCTTTGGACATGGACAGTATGGGAAAAGGTCAAATCTGGATTAATGGGCAGAGCATTGGTAGATACTGGACTGCATATGCTCACGGTGATTGCAGTGGCTGCAGTTATGCCGGGACATTTCGACCACCAAAGTGTCAGCTTGGCTGTGGCCAGCCAACCCAAAGATGGTAGCTAATCTTAGGACCCAAGATTTACAACAAACAGGAAGCAATAATCACCTTAAGCAAAAAATATGTTCATCATTTAATCCGTAATTTCCTTTTATTATAACATTTCAGGTACCATGTGCCTCGGTCTTGGTTGAAGCCAACACAAAATCTGTTGGTTCTATTTGAGGAGGTTGGAGGAGATCCGTCGAAAATCTCACTTGTAAAAACATCTGTGTCCACTGTTTGTGCTGAGATCTCCGAGTATCACCCGAATATCAAGAATTGGCAAATTGAAAGCTACGGGAAGACCGAAGAGTTCCATAGACCAAAGGTTCACTTGCACTGTAGTTCCGGACAGGCTATCTCTTCCATCAAATTTGCTAGCTTTGGAACTCCTTTGGGAACTTGCGGAAGTTACCAACAAGGCCCTTGCCATGCTCCTGCTTCGTATACCATCTTGGAGAAGGTATTTCAACGGCCTTGTCGAAAAATAAACCGAAACTTGCATGCATGCATTTCTCACCATGCTCTACTATTTTATTTTATGCAGAAGTGTGTTGGGAAGCAACGATGCGCCGTCACCATAGCCAACAGTAACTTCGGGCAAGATCCATGCCCAAATGTATTGAAGCGTTTATCGGTTGAAGCCGTTTGTGCTCCGATGACTTCAACAACAGCACAACCTGGGGTCAACTAGATCGAACAAGTGACGGAGAACAACTCTGTATAACATTTGCATCTAGTAATTTAACTATACACTATCAGCATTTGGAGCAAGCAGAAAAGAAGAAAATAAAAGAAAGAGTGCAAAGAACAGGCGTTTAGTTAGTTTAGGTTGAGTGCCAGAGCTTCTCAAAAGGAGGGGCTTTGGCCAAAGGTGTTTCAGTGTTATAGGCAGTTGCTTTAGCATAAGTGTGGTTAATAGACTCCTGTAAATTAGTGCCTAAAAGATAGTTGGAGTTTCTAAAATCTTGGGGGTCCTTGTAAGGTGATATTTTGAGCCTGTGCCCCCGGCCTTTTAACCGGATATGGCACCGGAGAAGATCGTTGTTGGTGTGATTAATTTCTATTTGTGTGGGTGGGGAAAGTTGAACTCCCTATTAGGTTCATGTTGGGAGCAGTTTCCTGGTATGTCCGTTGTTTTATGTGCAGTTAAAAGTGGCTTGGTTTTCAGTCATGACTCATTTCCCTTCTGCTTGAATTATGAACTTAAATGGACCTGCAAAGTAGTTTTTCCCTCTTAATTTAGTCTCATCAGTTGAATGCATTCAGAAAAGAAAACCGGCCCCTATAACAAAATAATATGTTTCCTAATAAAAACAGCCAAGGGAACCTAGCAAAAGTCTGGTGGTCGCTTCCATGGCGACAGCAAGTAATCGTTCAAACACTGACAATTTAACAGAACCCAATCTCATTGTTTCTGCTTAATGTATGTGGCGGAAATGAATGGTTTTCTTTGCCATTGCCCATTTCTCTTCTATGGATGCTTTTAAGTTTTACCTCCCCCAACCTACAAACTACTAGCTGCTTCTACTTGGTTTGCCTGTGTGGGACTGTGACATAACACTACTAGCTGCTTCTACTTTCTGCCATTACAGAAGTTAATTTTCTGCATTAAATGCTCAGTTTCAACATGATTTCCTGATACGCCTAGTGAATTAGGACCATCATTTTAGTTGTTTAATCTTTTCTCTTATAAAGATCAGACATGCTCATCATAACTCTTTTGTTGCCCCACCAATATACACAACACTGCCAAAAAGTTTCAAATCAATGTATAGTTTTAGGACAAATGAAGGGAATAATTTTTCTTTTTAGATAAATGATGTTTTATTCATCTATAAAAAACCTCAAACTATACAGGCTCATCAAATAAACAAGCAGAACCGACTAGTCCCACCGCAAAACCCACCCTACCCAAGCAATTAGCTAATCAGCCCCATTCAGCAGCTAAGCTATTGTCAGAAAAAATAACCCTATTACAATCAACCAATTTCGGTTTAATATCATGTTTAATAAGAGCAAAAATATCAATAGCCAATTTTGGACTCTTCTCAATTCTAGGTTGCCTTCTATTATGCTTTTGTCATATGTAATAGCAAGCTCCACACCTTGCAAGTCGAATGATGGTTGCTCTCAACGATTTTCCCTTTCTATATTTCTGGATCTATTCCACAAACTCTGCCCAATTACATTGAGGAACCTTCAACCTGCTGACTTGCAAAATCAGAATCCAGACCTGCCTTGAAAAATTACATTCTTCAAAAATGTGATCTCTGGTTTACAGCTCATCCACTCACAACAAGCATAAAGGATCGACTGACAATCCCACCTCAACAACCTGTTTTTTTGTTGGAGTATGCCCAAAACCAATCATGAGATAGTTATAAAAGACATACTTATTTTATCTTATTTATTAATATAAATCTATTATTATTATTATTTCAGTCTTATTATGTGCATCTATAAATAAACTGAATTATAATAAAGTCCTTAGAATAATAGTTATTCTTGAATGTCCGTAGTCGAGAATTATTGTGGGCATGGACAACAATAATGTATTAAGATTAATATGTAGTTGATTGATGACAAAGTGTTGTCATTAACATGGAGATGTCAAAATCAATACATACGTATGTGTTAGAGAATGACACACTGGACTAACCTGCTATGAGCATGTTTCTTGGATTATTATGTGACAGTCACAACATTGCTCATGGTGATAACTACATGTATGATCCTCAGACTTGAGATCATCATTATTTCAACATCGTGAGTGACATTTTGATACGGTCAAACGTGTGTCGTAACTGACTATACTATAAAGACTAGTATTGGATATGTCACAATCTATGTAGCGGAGTATGGTTGATCAAGATAGGATTTGAACCTCCTATATAATAGGAGTAATATCATAGGCCACTTGATTGAGTGAGACTAGAAAATGCATGGCCATGCTCGAATAACTGATATGTGATATCATAGTTATTCGTTTATAATGGTCTACTCAAGATATCAAGAAATATTAGATGGACTATACAAGTGTGACTAATTCATGACTTGTGTCTGATCTAGATATGAGGACAAAAGGATGAAATACATAAAAGAAGTTAATCACAGAAAAGGTTAAATCGAACCACGGCTTCATGTAACTTAGGTAGCAATGATGTATTGCTAGATGCCACTCATTACTTGTAATATTAGAATTGTTCTAGGTATTATTGCTAACGTTACATGAACCTACAAGGGTCACACCCTATGATTAAAACGAACAAATATCGACAAGATAGCATGTGTACAAACTTGTTGTGCACGGAATAAGTAAAAACTGAAATTATTATGATTATTGGAATTGTAGATAATTTCAGTTATATATATATATTAATGCTAGATAATTAATATAATTATCAGATACTATTAAAATATATATATCCCTAAAGAAACCTAATAGAAGTAGAATCAGATTCTACATATTTAATTATATTCAGATAAATATAATGTATATTTAAAGAATTCGAATTTAATTAGAATTAGGGTTTTAAATGCTATATAAAGGCATGAGGTCTAGCAGCCAATGGTATGCTTTTCGAAAAACCTCTTTAAGAGTTAGAGAAGAGAAAATATTGTTCATTTTATTTGGGTGGACTGCGTAGAGGTCAGAACGCTACTATGACGATTCAGATTCACCTATACTCTCTGCAGATTTCCAGATTTATTGAAGTAACGTTTCATCCTTTATCACCCCAAATTCGTCCCTTGTACATGGATCACTGGTGGATTACGCCGGATAATTTTTCCGCTGCGCCATAGGGTGTACAAGCGTTATCCAACAGTGGTATTAGAGCCACTTATACGATACGAATTCAGACTTAAATAATTGGATGATGCTTTCGTATGAGATGCATGTTATTAGATTAGGGTTCATTCGATTTTTGACAAATATATGATATTTTCATGCTTTAGATCGATTCACGCCTAATCTGAATAAACTAAATTGATTGTTCCAAGTGATTAAAGAGTTAGTCATAGTTCTGTTTGGGTTCCAGATATTAAGCATTAACATATGTGGGTGATAATTATATTTTAGACTAAGAGTTTAGTTTATGGATCACGTGCGGGGAAAGTAACAAAGAGTTGTTCAAGTAAAAACCTCGTGGATTTTAAAATCCTGAAAAACGCGATATGTTGATAACAATTATCAAATCGTGAGGCTTTTACACAGCAATTAAGATGATGATCTTTAAAAAAATTTCCCGCCGCTGACTGGTCAGCGACACCCTGGCCGGCAGCTACGGGGCGGCTGGACCCCCGTAAGGGGCTCTGCCCCTTAACCCCCGCGTAGGGTCAATCTCATAAGAATTTAATAATAAACCACGTCGTTGTTATGTCTGATATGCATGGTGTTTGAAATGCATGGTTATAGCCCAATAGCCTATTTACTTTGGTTTTTTTTATAAATACGGCATGCATGTTGTGCCTTTCTTTCTTCTATTGTAATTCCGTTCTCATCTTACTCCCTCGTATGTAAAATGAGTTTTTGAAAAATTGTAATATTTGCGGAGAAAGCGTGGACCAAAGGAGCAGAATGATGGGCCAATCAAAGGTGGATTAGGTGCTTGAGAAGCAAGTTCTATCCTTAGTATTTTGGTTCTCCCATTGGCTTGGGATGGGCCACCTTAGTTTTACGGGCTATAACCATTGCATTTATATTTATTGCTTTACATGTATGTGATACAATGTATGTTTTAGCATGATGGTAACTAATTAGATCATAGTAAAATGGTGAGATTAATTTAACAAAAAAAACCCCTCCATATTTAATTGAAATAGTCATCCAATATTAGCCCTCGTTAAAACCTCGATCGATACTATGTAGGTTTTGCCAAAGCAAAGTACTTAGATCTATCTTGGTTAAACGCGAAGAATAAGCAAGTGATATTCACCGGTTGTGAATTGGTTAAACTAGGTTGTTCTAATAAGATTAGAAACTTAAAGGCTAATGATTTGGATAATCATGAGATGATTATGAACAATAGTTGCTCACCAAATATAGGAATTACATGAGATGTAATTAGCAAGTGTTGCTTACCTAAATAATTCAATTATAGGAGTAAAGCCAAAGCTAACTTAGAATGAAATGAAATATGGATCCTTACTCACTAGAAATACTTTTAGTAAGTTTTTTGATTTTGAGGTTTTTTTAATAGCGGGAAATGTTATTACTTTATAAACATGATAAAAAGGTACTTATAAAACATATTTTATCGTTGTAGATTTATTATGGCAAATTCAAACTCATTATCATTGCAATCCGTCTTTGAGAAGGACAAATTAAATGGCTTGAACTTCCTTGAATGGTTCCACAATTTGAAGATTATCCTCAAACAAGAACAAAAACTAACAGTCATCAAAGAACTTATCCCTAAAAAGCCAGCAGATGATGCCTCTAAAGATGAATTGGAAGCATTTGAAAAATAATCAAGTGACATGGTAGATGTCGGTTGTTTGATTCTTGCGACCATGACCCTTGAGCTTCAGAAGTAACATGAGGACATGGTTCCCTATGAGATGGTTAAAAATCTCAAGGAATTATATGAGGGGCAAGCTCGTAAAGAGAGGTATGAGACCTCTAAGGCTTTGTTTCAACGCAGGATGGTTGAGGGAACTCCAGTGGGAGCTCATGTTCTCAAAATGATAGGGTATATTCAGACCCTGGAAAAGTTGGGCTTCCCTCTAAGTGTTGAATTGGCTACTAATGTTATCCTGCAATCGTTGCCGGATAATTTTAATCAGTTTGTTCTTAATTTCAATATGAATGAAATTAACAAATCATTGCCTCAGTTGCTTGGTCTGTTAAGAACATCAGAAAACAACATGAAAAAGGTTGGCTGCAAACCTATTCTGATGGTCCGAAAGGATAACACAAAAAGGAAGCCCAACACTAAGGCAAAGCCAAAGCCCAACAAAGGAAATGTTGCATTGAAACCCAAAGGAGGAGTTGCAAAAGAAGGAAAGTGTTTCTATTGAAACAATGCTGGACATTGGAAGAGAAACTGCCCTGTCTATCTTGAGGATATCAAAAAGGCAAGAGAAAATGGATAGTCCGGATCATGTATTTATGTTATTGATATTAATATATCAACATCTACTTCTTGGGTATTAGATACCGGTTGTGGTTCTCACATTTGTACTTCTGTACATGGACTAAAAAAGAGTAGAAAAATTGAAAAAAAGAGATGTGAACCTACGAGTGGGAAATGGAGCAAGAGTTGCTGCATTAGCTATAGGAACATATACTTTGTCATTACCTAGTGGACTTGTTTTAGATTTAGAGGATTGTTATTTCGTACCTAGTTTGACTAAAAACATTATTTCAATTTCTTGTTTGGACAAGATTGGTTTTGAGATAATTATTAAGAATAATAGTTGTTCTTTCTCCATCAATAATGTTTTTTACGGTATGGCTCAATTAATCAATGGCCTCTATATCTTAGATCAAGATAATTCCATATATAACATAAATACAAAAAGATCAAAAACAAATGACTCCAATCAAAGTTATCTCTAGCATTGTCGCTTGGGCCATATAAGTGAGAAATGCATATCAAAACTTCATAAAGATGGATTTTTGGATTCTTTTGTTTTCGAACAATTTGATATATGTGAACCTTGCTTAATGGAAAAAATGACCAATCACCGTTTGATGGTAAAAATGAGCGAGCAAGTGATTTATTAGGTTTAATACATAATGATGTATGTGAATCGATGAATACAGAAGCAAGAGGAGGGTTTCAATACTTCATTGCTTTCACTGACGACTTCAGTAGATATGAGTTTATTTACCTAATGCATCATAAAACTGAAACCCTTTAAAAGTTCAAGGAATTTAAGAATGAAGTACAAAACCAACTAGGAAAGATAATCAAAGCTCTTCAATCAGATTGATGAGGAGAATACTTAAGCCTAAAGTTTGATGAACTTCTTAAAGGATGTGGGATTGTCTCACAACTTACACCTCCAGGTACTCCACAACACAATATAGTCTCTGAAAAGAGAAATCGAACATTGTTAGATATGGTTCGGTCAATGATGAGTCATGCTAATCTTCTAACTTCTTTTTAAGGACATGCGCTAGAAATAGATGCTTTCACACTAAATCGTGTTCCATCTAAATCGGTTCAAAAGACACCATATGAGATATGGACTGGGAATCGTCCTAGTATGTCATTTGTGAAAATTTAGGGATGCAAAGTTTATGTTAAACATTAGTTGTCTACAAAACTCGAGCCCAAATCTCATAAATGTAATTTTGTGGGGTATCCTAAAGAAACTAAAGGATACTATTTCTTCAATCCATCTGAGAACAAAGTGTTTGTTGCTCAAATATGAGTCTTCCTCGAGAGAGAATTTATTCTCGGAAAGGGAAGTAGGAGAAATATTGAACTTGAGGAAATTCAAGATCAACCACAGATCACTGAACCAGAGATTGAACAACAACAAGTTCCACAAAAAGTTGAGGAACATCCAACCGTTCTTGAAACACAACCACTGCGGAGATCTATAAGACAACACAATGCGTCTGAGAGAAATGGATTTCTTGTCACATTGCATGGATATGTTCTCCTCATGGACCAAGATGAGCCTAGGACTTATCAAGAAGCAGTGGAGAGCCTAGACTCTAAGAAATGGCTTGAAGCCATGAAATCCAAGATGGATTCCATGTTAGAAAACCAAGTATGAACTTTGGTTAACCTACCCGAAGGGATTAAGCCCATAGGGTGCAAATGGGTCTTCAAAAAGAAAACCGACATGGATGGAAATATACAAACATACAAAGGGCGATTGGTCACTAAGAGATTTCGTCAAATTCATGGTATAGGCTATGATGAAACTTTTTCCCCTGTTGCTATGTTTAAATCCATCCGGATATTGCTTTCAATAGCTGCATGTTATGATTATGAAATCTGTCAAATGGATGTCAAAACCGCTTTCCTTAATGGAAAATTAGATGAGGATGTGTACATGACACAACTTGAGGATTTTGTCGATCCAAAAGATGTCTGAAAAGTATGCAAGCTACAAAGATCCATTTATGGGTTGAAGCAAGCTTCTCGAAGTTGGAATCTTCGTTTTAATGAGGCAATCAAAGAATTTGGTTTTATTAAAAATGAAGATGAGCCACGTGTTTTTAAGAAAACTAGTGAGAGCACTGTCACATTCTTGGTATTGTATGTGGATGACATACTAATAATAGGAAATGACATACCTACCTTACAGTCTGTAAAGACTTGGTTAGGAAAATGTTTTTCTATGAAAGACTTGGGTGAAGCAACCTACATATTAGGAGTCAATAACTATAGAGATAGATCAAGACGACTCCTAGGACTAAGTCAAAATACATACATAGATAAAGTACTGAAAAGATTCAGTATGGAAGAATCTAAAAGAGGATTCTTACCTATGAGACATGACATTTCTCTCTCGAAGGAAATGTTTCCTTCAACGCCTCAAGAGAGAGAACACATGAGTAAGATTCTATATGCTTCGGCCATTGGATCTATCATGTATGTCATACTATGTACATGCCCGGATGTATCATATGCACTAAGTATGACAAGTCGAAACCAAGTAGATCCCGGTGAAGGTCACTGGGTTGTAGTAAAAAACATCTTTAAGTACTTAAGAAGAACTAAGGACACATTCCTTATGTATGGAGGTGAGGAAGAGCTAAGTATAAAAGGTTATACTGGCGCAAGCTTCCAAACTGATAAGGATGATTCTCGAACGCAATATGGTTTTATGTTTTGCCTTAATGGAGGTGCTGCAAGCTAGAAAAGTTAAAGCAAGATATAGTAGCAGATTCTATGATAGAAGTCGAGTATATTGCAGCAAGCGATACTGCAAAAGAGGCTGTTTGGATTAAAAAGTTAATATCTTAACTAGGGGTCATGCCTAGCATATCAAATGCTATAGATCTACGTTGTGACAACAACGGAGCCATTGCACAAGCAAAAGAACCCAGATCTCACAAACGATCCAAACACATACTTAGGCGTTACCATCTCATTCGTGAAATCATTGATCAAGGGAATGTAGAAATATGCAGAGTACCAACGGATGACAATATCGCCGATCCACTAACAACGCCTCTAACACAACAGAAGCATCAACGTCACACTAAGTCTCTTGGTACTAGATACATGAGTGATTGGTCTTAGTACTAGTGGGAGATTGTTGGAGTATGCCCAAAGACCAATCATGAGATGGTTGTAAAAGATATACTTATTTTATCTTGTTTATTAATATAAAGCCATTATTATTATTTCAGTCTTATTCTGTGCATCTATAAATAAACTAAATTATAATAAAGTCCTTAGAATAATATAGTTATTCTTGAATGTCCTTAGTCGAGAATTATTGCGGGCATGGACAACAATAATGTATTAAGACTAATATGTAGTTGATTGATAACAACGTGTTGTCATTGACATGGAGATGTCAAAATCAATACATAAGTATGTGTTAGAGAACGACATACTGGATTGACCCGATATGAGCATGTTTCTTGGATTATTATGTGACAGTCACAACATTGCTCATGGTGATAACTACATGTATGATCCTTAGACTTTAGATCATCATTATTTCAACATCGTGAGTGACATATTTTGATATGGTCAAACGTGTGTCGTAACTGACTACACTATAAAGACTAATATTGGATATGTCACAATCTATGTAGTGGAATATGGTTGATCAAGATATGATTTGTCCCTCCTATATAATAGGAGTAATATCATAGGCCACTTGATTGAGTGAGACTAGAAAATGCATGGCCATGCTCGAATAAATTGATATAGGATATCATAGTTATTCGTTTATAATAGTCTACTCAAGATATCAAGAAATATTAGATGGACTATACAAGTGTGACTAATCCGTGACTTGTGCCCGATCTAGATATGAGGACAATAGGATGAAATACATAAAAGAAGTTAATCACAGAAAAGGTTAAATCGAACCACGACTTCATGTAACTTAGGTAGCAATGATGTATTGCTAGATGCCACTCATTACTTGTAATATTAGAATTGTTCTAGATATTACTGTTAACGTTACATAAATCTACAAGGGTCACACCCTATGATTAAAAGGAACAAATATTGACTAGATAGCATGTGTACAAACTTGTTGTGCACGAAATAAGTAAAAACTGAAATTATTATGATTATTGGAATTATAGATAATTTCGGCTATATATATATATTTTAACACTAGATAATTAATGTAATTATTAGATAAAATTAAAAAATATATATATATCCATAAAGAAACCTAATAGAAGTAGAATCAAAATCTACATATTTAATTATATTCGAATAAATATAATGTATATTTAAAGAACTCAAATTTAATTAGAATTAGGGTTTTAAATGTTATATAAAAGCATGAGGTCTAGCAGCCAATGGTATGCTTTTCGGAAAACCTCTCTAACAGTTAGAGAAGAGAAAATATTGTTCGTTGTATTTGGGTGGACTGCGTAGAGGTTGGAACACTGCTGTGACGAATCAGATTCAATTTGTATTCTCCTATACTCTCTGCGGATTTCCAGATTTATTGAGGTAACGTTTCACCCTTTATCACCCCAAATTCGTCCCTTATACATGGATCACTGGTGGATTACGCCGGATAATTTTTTCGCTGCGCCATGGGGTGCACCGATGTTACCCAACACTTTTTGTTGGCAATATGTCCAGAACAACAAGCCAACATATAAAAGGATGAAGGGGGATAGAGAGCATTCCCCAAACGTCATTAAAAGATGAGACTTTCTCTTGTTTATGCTGAATAATCTCCCACACCTTAGAAGCTCTATATTCCCCTTGCAAATTTCCCATGGTTTCCAGAACTCCTCTAAGATTTAATAACTTCTTCCATGCCTAATTATAATGACTTTATTCCAAAAAAACTATATTTCAAGAGATATTGTTGAATCCAAGCCACCCAAAAGGACCATGCTTGAGTAAAGATCAAATCACATAATACAAGCTTTATTCCAAACAACTATATTCTTTACCCTTAATCTTTTTTATTTTTTGGATGATAGACCACATCCCAACTTATTCGAGCTCAACGGGCAGAGCCACCAATGCCATTCTAAAGAAATGCATTACATTGTTGGGACACCTTCTTTAAACTTTGGAGGTCAATAAAAAAATCCTGCACCAGAAATTTTGCATGCTAAACAAAATTAATTGAATGAGTTGTAATCTCCCAGCAAAGAATAAACATTTGAAAGGAAAACTTCGAATTCGATTAACAATCTTTCCCATTAATCCCTCACAGTCAGTGGGGGAAAGACTTTTAGTAATTAGGGGCCCATCCAAGTGTCTAACAGGGTAGGAGCCAAACTTAAAACCAGATTGATCAACCATCATCTTTACTTTTGCTTCCTCCACACTAGAGTAAAACATCTCACTCTAATGAGTGCATATTAGACCTATTTTATATGCCCTTAATCTTTTTCTTTTGCATGTTTTTAAGCTCATTTAGGATAGATTGTACATAGTTGCAGGTAGATAGGGTGATACACCACATATGCTTTAATTGTCATATATATTGATACTTTTCACGGGAAAAGTGGTATTTTGTGGATGTGCAGGATGCTCGAGGATTGCTGGAGCAAGAGAAGAGCATATTACATGGCTGGAGCTAACAAGACATAAAGAGTTGAATATGAATCCACTTTTTGCCCACGTGGACTTTTTCCCAGATATGCAACATTTAATGAACCGGGAAACAATTGGCTTTCTTTAATGAAGCTGCACAACTTTAGGGTACCGAAGTACTAGTTTCACCGCCTATATAAAGAAGACTTAGACTCTAATCAAAGGGAGACGATCAATAGAGAGTACGATTTAGATGACAGTCCTAGTCCGAGTTTACGGAGAACCACCGGGGTGAAGCTAGATGATTCTCCTCAACGAATGACGCCATCGAGGGAGGCTGAAGATGAGGAGGCCTGCAGCATAGTTGGATAGCTTGGAGTGAGTTTTGTCGAGGACGCTCAACTCTTCTTTTTCTCTTGTTTGATAAATTGTCATACTTTATGCTTTTAATTATGGTTGCTTTAGACTCAAACATGAGCTAAACTCTTTTAGTTGGGATTATTGCATCCAAGGATTTTATGTTTTGATTATTTTATTTCAATGTTTTAGTTGTTTTTATCTCCATCTATTATATTCATGTGCTTAATGCGTTGGTAATCTTAAGAGTTAATCGAGAGAGGCCTGTTAACTATTGATCAATGGCTTAATATTCGAGAGAGTTAAGTTAAACAAACATGAACAGTGGGGCTAAACTGTCAACTTAGTATTAATATGCCTTAGACATAAGTTTAGGGTTTTAAAGACTAAAAAGGATTTTTTAACAAATAATAGAGTAGTTAGGGTTAACACAAACATGTATCACCTTAATTACAAAGTTATTAGCTTCTAGGCATCGAAAGAGTCATAAGTTCTTTAGAAAATCCTATCGAGTAGATAAAGAATTTAATGGTTTACGCATACATGTATTGCCCATCGCTATAGCATTGAGGTAGATAATCAAGCATATATCCTTAGCAATAATCCCAACCTCCATAATTAATTGTTTAGTCATTGTAGCTGTTTGTCTTTATCTTAGTTATCTATAGATTAGTCAATTTTAGTTTACTTAATTCAACATCCACCTATACTTGCAAACAAATTCCTAAGTATGATAACTTCGTATTTATTAATCCAATCCTTGTGGGTTCGACACTCTACTTTCACTTTATTATTTGATACGACGAGTATACTTGCTCTAAAGTGCATCTCTATTCAACAAGCATCAAGTTTTTGGCACCGTTGCTGGGGATTGGCAATTAATAATTATGTTGTAATTGTGCTTATGAATTTTATTTTTATTGCATTTAATTTTTGTTTTTTTTTATTTTCAGGTGCGTTCTAGTGCATGATCAGAAGGGCCACCAATGACCCCATTCTTCCATACGACCCAGAGCTTGAGAAAACTTTGAAGAAACTACGACGAGAGAACAAGACGATGGTGAACGAAGAAGAGATTCTACCATGGAATGACCTTGCAAACGTGCATAATCCAAACGCCATACTTCTTGTCGATGGACAAGGAGTTGGCGGCGAAGTTCAAATTAATGGCCAAAACCGACAGGTGGATCCATCTCCTGCCAAGCCCAGAAGATTCATTAGAGATATCATTGAGCCCGTCATCAACAATCTCAATCCATCGATTGTGGTACTTGATCTAGGGATGACCTATTTTGAGCTAAAGCCCACAATGTTCAACATACTCAATAACATTGGAAAATTTGGAGGATTCGAGAGAGAAGATGCTCGTGAGCACTGATAAGTGTTCAAAAGTACTATTTTTCTTACCCTTTTTACTCATATTATTGTTAGACTTAGGCTCATATTAGTTACATAATTAGTCATTCATGCATTAATCCATGTTTCCTTCCATCGTTGAGCTTGATTGCATAACTTGGTTGTTTTTGTGGGAAAAGATGTTGCTTTGGTGTGTTTTGTGGGTATGTGCAGGATCACTTGCCAAAACAAGGCTAGAGCTAGTTGCCAGGGCAATGCATGAAGGAGATGCTGAGCTAGTTGCCAGGGCAATGCATGAAGGAGACGTCGAGCCAGTTGCCAGGGCAATTGTCGACAAAGAATAAGGTGATATGGTAGTCGAAATTGATGACTAGACAAGCCCAAGATGACTTGGAGCAAAGCTAAATCCCAAAGGAGTTTGATTTCCATGAAGAGGTTAAAGAAGAATTAAATTCCAAGAAGATAGGAGAAGTTCTAGAAGGAATATAATTATAATAAAGAATTATATTCTTTAAAGATAATTTAATTCCAACTTAACTTCATCCTCAAAGGAGGACTTTGACCTAGCCCTATAAATAGATCACCAAGCCGTCAACTCCAATGGGGAGAGATGAGAGAATTTTCGACAACATCAAGGGCAAGGAGGATTTCGACAAAGCTCCATCCATTCTTCATCTTTTTCTTTCTTGTTCAATTAGGTTCATGCTAGGGATTCTTTATCTTGTGTTTCTTTGGAACCTAGCCATGAACTAAATCTATTTGGCTAAGGTTATTGTGTCTTGTGGTTGTGAGAAACTATTGGATTTTGTTTAGGTAATAAGAGTTTGCACTTTTTATTCAAGGTTTATTCATTCTTGGTTCTTATTCTTGTTTGCGAGTGATTTGGGAGATGATCTCGTAACTTCATCTATTTATCTAATATCAGGAGAGTTAGATTCAAGAAATGAATGAATATGATCTTTATTCAATCTATTGGTAGTGAAGATTAATCCGGCTTAGGAATAAGTTAAGGATTTCAATGGTTAAGAAGAGCGCAAGATTGGTTGTTGTTCACCCTTGATTCACGCAGGGATATATTATCAAGGCATGCACAAGTAGCTAGAGTTTCCACCTAGGGATAAGAAGAAACCATTGAAGAACGCTCTGACGAACCTTGAAGGTTGCTGCCCAGACGCCCAAGTAGTTGCCCAACTAGTCGCCCAGGTAACCATCGATTAGTTGCCAAGGCAACCCCGTTGTGCAAGTTGCCACGACAACTGAGTTGCCCTTGCACTCTTTTACCAAGACGATCCAATCGGCTATCACACCTCAACTCACGATAACCTGGCCTATCTCTCTTATTTGATCTCATTTATTCTTTTACTTTATTGCTTTCTAGTTTAGTTATTAGTTAAACTCCTATAATCTTCTATTTGTGTTTTTACTTTTTACAGTGCAACAGATTAGATTCTTGAAGTGGCACCAATCCCTGTGGAGACGATATCTTTTATACTTTAACTTGCGACGTGTATACTTGCACAATTGCGTAGCACTTATTATGCGCAACAAGTTTTTGGCGCCGTTGCCGGGGATTGGCAATTGGTGTTAGTTGTTTTTGTTATTGCATTTTTTCTATTAGTTTTACTAACTTTTCTTTTTGTTTGTTTTATCAAAAAAAAAATTAGGTGCGCTACAAGTTAAGGAACGTCAACATGTCAGGAAATAAAAGCCGATCTATTCGAGAGTTGATGTTGGAAGATATGAATCAATCCAATCAAGAGTTTTTTGCACCCTTTGTTGATTACCTATACCAACCGAGAAAAGCCCAAAGAGCCTATACCGTGGAAAACTCTTGTGCTATGTGCGGAGAACATCATGTGTTTGAAAATTGCCCTCACATTTTCGGTGCATATGACTACATGGAGGACCATAGAGGGAACCAGCAACAAAATTCTTCATGGTATGGTCAAAAAGCTCAATTTTTTTTTACCATAACAATTTTGCCGCAGCAACAGATATGCCATGGCAATATAGTCATATCCAAGAGCATTCCAATTCCTTGGAGGAAATGTTGCTAGCTTCCTTTGCTAGACTTGACGGATCAACTGAAGAGATTTGAGAGCTATCAAAGTCCATGAATATGAGGATAGCTCAGTGGGATGTACCCTTGAGGGAGTCAGAAGATCAATTGAGGAGATCCACTTATGCCTTGGATAACATGCACCAACAATCCATTCCTGGGGATACTGACATCCCAAGGCAAGAGGATAATGAGCAATGCAAAGAGAGGTCCCTGATGTGTGGGGAACAACTAGAACCTCCAAGCCAAGAGGATGCCAATGAGAGAGACTGCCCAACACATGATGAGCCTGAGCAACAAATTACCTCGGCAATGATTGAGGAACCTGAACAGAGCAATGTCGCGACAACACTCAATGAAGCTGAGAACAACAATACTATAGCAAATTCTGAGGAGCCTGATGCCCAGAAGGTTACAACATTGATGTTGAAGAAGGAATTCATAGATTTCTCTCATCTACAGTTGCCACGGTAATTACACGACCACATGCAAGATCAACGAGATGATAATACTTTGCCAATGGAATATGAGCAGATAATGGTTGAACCTTTTGAATTATTTAAAAACTTACCTCGTCTATTGCGGTATGTCTTGAGGAATCGATGTTGGTAGATTTGAAGCCATCGAAATCTCTACTGACAGAGATATTTGAGAGGCCAAAAGTAAAATATGTTTGGATTCGTAATGCTTTTCAGAAAATTGGTTCTTCCCTTGACTTACAACAAATTTTGGCAACTGATTGCCACGACAATTGGCTAGAGCAGCAATTGCCACGACAACGAAGGCTACATCCAACCATGATGGAGCCCGACAAGAATGAGGTAATTAAATGGTTGGATGCTAATATAATTTTTCCTAATAATATATCCATGCCTTCAGGAATAGTAGAAAGGTGGAAGATGTGCATGGACTACAAGGGAACACGAAAGAAAGACACCTCCACCATGGTAACGCAAAAGGGAGTAGTGGCAAGCACATTGACCAAACTCTTTTTGGGAAATATTGTCACCCGATGGAGGGTGCGGATGGACTATAAGAAGTATCAGAAATGACTATTCTCAAGTTTTCTTAGATATGCAGTAACATTAGAAGATGCATGATGACACTCTTTTCAGACATGGTCGAAGACTTCCTTGAGATCTTCATGGATGATTTTTCCATTTTCGGTAATGACTTCGACAGTTGCCTCGGCAATTTAGAGAAGGTGTTGGCAAGATGTGAAGAAACTGATTTAGTCTTCAATTGGGAGAAGTGCCATTTTATGGTAGATGAAGGAATAGTGCTCGACCATAAGATTTCATCCAAGGGAATTGAAGTAGACAAAGCAAAGGTGGACGTGATTGAGAGATTACCCCCACCAAGTTCCGTTAAAGGAATCCGAAGCTTTCTTGGACATGCAGGTTTTTACAGGAGGTTCATTCATAATTTTTCTAAAATTACTAAACCCTTGTGCAATTTGCTTGAACAGGATAAAGTCTTCAATTTTGATGATTTTTGCGCCCAAGCATTCGAAACCCTAAAAGAAAAGCTCGCATCAACACCCATTGTCGTTCCACCAGATTGGACGCTACCTTTTGAGCTCATGTGTGATGCAAGTGATTTCACGGTAGGAGCAGTCCTAGGCCAACGCACAAGATAGGAAAGGAACAAAAAAATAAGTGGCCGATCACTTATCACGTTTAGAACGCAATAGGGAAGAGGACACGGATTTAGAGATATGCAATGCATTCCCATATGAGCAACTTTTAGTTTCCTCGGCAACCATGGATGCGCATGCCTCGGGAACCCTCGACGCCGCATCAGCTCTTGACCCGCATGCCTCGGCAACCCTCGACGCCACAGCAGCTCTTGACGCGCACGCCTCGGCAACCTTCAACACCACAGAAACTCCTGATACGCACGCCTCGGCAACCATGGATGCGCACGCCTCGGTAACCCCTGACGCCTCGGCAACCATGGATGCGCATGCCTCGGCAAACCTCGATGCCATGCAACCACTGATACGTACACCTCGGCAACCATGGATGCGTATGCCTCGGCAACCTTGGGAGTAGTCACCACGGAAGCACATGCCTCGACAATACCCTGGTACGCAGATTTAGTTAATTTCCTTGTTTGTGGTATTTTACCTTATGGCCTTACTCACCAAGGGAAGAAGCGGTTCCGCCATGATGCTAAGCATTACTTTTGGGACGAGCCTCTTTTGTTTAAACAATGTGCAGATCAGGTCATACGCCGATGTGTCCCTGAAGAAGAGCAGCATAATGTACTCCGGTAATGCCATTCTTCACCCTATGGAGGACATTTTGGAGGAACTCGTACCACGGCCAAAGTTTTGCAATCCGGTTTGTATTGGCCAACACTGTACAAAGATGCCCAAGAGTTTTACAAGCAATGTGATCGTTTTCATAGGACGAGCAATATCACCCACAAACCAATGGGCAAGCAGAAATTTTCAACTAGGAATTGAAGGGTATACTCGAGAAAGTTGTAAATCCCTCTAGGAAGGATTTGTCAACAAGACTAGATGACGCACTTTGGGCATATCGCACTGTATTCAAAACACCCTTAGGTATGTCGCCCTTCCGACTTGTCTATGGCAAAACATGCCATCTACCGGTGGAAATCGAACATAAGGCATATTGGGCAATCAAGACCGTGAATATGGATTGGGAAAGTGCCAGACAAAAGCGTTTGTTAGACCTTAACGAGATAGAAGAATTCCGTGCACTCGCCTATAACAATGCACGAATCTACAAGGAGAAAACAAAGCAATGGCATGACAAGAAACTATTACCGCGACAATTCACGCCAGGGCAACTAGTTCTCTTATTCAATTCTCGGCTAAAACTTTTCCCCGAAAAGCTGAAATAAAGATGGTCGGGACCATTCGAAGTTGTCAAACCATTCTCCCATGATGTCGTGATAATCAAGTCCATCACTGACAAACATGAATTCAAAGTTAATGGACAAAGATTAAAGCACTACAATGGTGCCCATGTGGAACGTAACAAAGAAGTTGTCAACTTAGGAGATGCATGAGCATGCTCTCCTTTCGATATTTTTATTTTTATTTTTATTATTTCTGATTATTATTTTTATTATTTTTTTATTTTTGAACTAATTATTTTTTATTTATTATTATTATTATATTTTTAGGATAGATTTAATTTCTTTTTTTATCTTTTTAAGTTTAAAAATCCCTTTACACATCTTTATTTATTTTCTTTTATTAGTTTATCTTTAATTTTAATCCTTATTTGATTTGTCTTTGAATTGTAGGAAAATAGTTCAAAATAAAGAGGAATTTTGATCCAAGAAGGAAAACATCTTCAACAAGGAAATTAATGGGCTGAATCTAAGGCTTATATAAAGCCTCCAACTTACCCTAATTAAACCCCCTTGCCATCACCCTTCCCTTAAACCGAAACCCCCTTTATTCTCTATCCAAAATTAATCCCACCCACCATATTTACTACCTAAGTTTTCTATATAACTCATCACCCTTAACTTCCAAGAAACCTATTCCTACTTTTCATCTTGCAACTCTTTAGTTTCTTTTATTTTCTTTTCTTTGTTTTTACAAAACTCACAACCAAGATCATCCATGGCATCCAAAATTAAATTTTTGGTTCATCCAAGTTCCTCTAAAGAACCAAGATACAAGAAGTTTGCTACACCGGTAGTTCAAGAAAGATTTCACTCCAAGTTTGAAAGCCGGAAGATTTACGAAGAACAAGGCTTTGAATACTCCAACTCTCATCAAGATTTCGGCCTTGAACCATTCATCTTCGAGAAGGTTGCACATCAAAAGTGGCAAATCTTTTGCCATCAATCGGAATCGGGTAACATCTCATGGGTAAGAGAATTCTATGCTCACTCACCTAACCCGGATAATCCTTATGTTTTTGTTCGTGACAAGGCCATACTCATAAGCCCCGAAAACATCAACACCTTTTACGGGCTTTACATTGAGAAGGACGAGCATCAAGCATTTGTTGATCAAATCACGCCCAAGCAACTCGACAAGGTGCTTCAAGAACTCACTCAACCGGGAACTCATTGGAACGACAGTAAATACAAGGGCACGGTAAATCGCCTTCGGCTTAAACCCGAGGCAAAACTATGGAATAAGTTTGTTAAAACTTCTTTAATGCCCACCACACACAATACTACCGTTGATATACCACGTCTTTTGCTCATACATTATATTTTGCATAATCGCATCATTAACATTGGAAAAATTATTTGTGATGAGATTTTTGTATGTAGCTCAAAAGATAAGGGTTCTCTTTTCTTCCCTTGCTTAATTTCTAATCTTTGCAAGGAGTTGCATGTCCCAAGTGAGTCCACCGATGAAAAGGCCCTACCAAAGCCCGGTTGGAATCAAGCACAAATCCGAAAGCTAATGGGAGAGGCACCGAAAAAACCCTCAAGGCCTCCAATTGCCGCGACAACTCCTGCCGCCCCGACAATCCCTAATGCCCAAGCACCTAACGCCCGGGCAACTCGGCCATCAACCCTGGGACACTTTGAAGCACTCTCGCAACCATTGGCGAGCCACCTAAGGCAAATTGAAGACCGACAACTAATGTTCATGAGGTACATGAAGGAGCACAAAAATGCCATCACCCAAGTCATCCTAGAAAAGTACATAGACAGCCGCGTGCCGTTCCTAATTTTTCCTGCCGAGATCCTTGCCCCGACAACCAATAAAGTAGTCGCCACAGCAACCGCAACAGATGATGCCACGACAACCAACCCTGAAGATGCCACGCCAACCAGATGTAAAGACGTCACGACAATCACTACAAAAGCCAAAGGTAAATCACCTATGCCCGAATCAATTCCTACGGAATCATTGTCTGATTTTTCAAATTCGGACGAGTCCTCCATTGCACCAACAAAGACCGCACCAATTGTATCCTCCAAGCGAAAAGAAAATGACATTGATAAAGAGGACGATGAGGACAACCCCGTACGAGGATCGATTCCACCATCGGCAACAAGGAAACAACCATCGCGTTCAAGCAAGAGAATCAAGACACCGACCAAAAGTAAACTAATCATCCACGACGACGAACTCTCGGAGTAATTCCTCGTTTGCATTTTATTTTTCGTTATTTTTATTTTTCTTTAATGCATGCATTGAGGACAATGCCTCACTCGAGTTTGGGGGATTGTTATTAGTAGTTACCATGTTTAGTTGCATTCATCTTAAGTATTGTATTTAGGATACATAAATTGCTTGCCATGCCTTTAGTTGGAACAAGAATTGCCTAGATTTGATGAATATCCGATGATGACTTTGCCAATGCACTTAATTGATAGAATTTTTATTCTAGGATAACTATGGAAAAACTTAGAATTTTACTATGATGCTAAATTTGATGAAACACTGTTGTGGTTTGATTGATTTAAGGAATTCTAGTGAACTTAGGTTGATAATTAAACAAATTGGGGGATTAGAATAAAAATTGGATGAAAGCTAGAGGTGCCCGAAATTGGCTCTAGCATGTGCTAAAAAAATTGATCGCTAGAGGTGCCCGAAACCGGCTCTAGTCGAATAAATTAATTAACTTAAGGAAACTAAAAACAAAACACTAGAGGTGCCCGAAACTGGCTCTAGTTAAAATATGTTAAAAAGAACCCAATAAAGTAATTTGAAAACCACTTGTTTGCATAGAATCTGAAAAATCTACTTGCACACAACTCCGCACACACTCACAAGCATTATAGTTTGATTCCGAGTAACTCCTAAGTTTTCCAAAAAATGAAAAGCCAATCATACTTTGTGCCCGGTTCTTAGAATTGAAATCAAGTTCAAAGCTAAGTTTGTGAAAATTGAAGTCTTGGCAGGTAATTATTAGTTTGCATTGCTTGAGGACAAGCAATAGTTCGAGTTTGGAAGTGTGATAAGTGTTCAAAACTACTATTTTTCTTACCTTTTTACTCATATTATTGTTAGACTTAAGGCTCATATTAGTTACATAATTAGTCATTCATGCATTAATCCATGTTTCCTTCCATCGTTGAGCTTGATTGCTTAACTTGGTTGTTTTTGTGGGAAAAGATGCTGCTTTGGTATGTTTTGTGTGTATGTGCAGGATCACTTGCCAAAACAAGGCTAGAGCTAGTTGCCAGGGCAATGCATGAAGGAGATGCCGAGCTAGTTGCCAGGTCAATGCATGAAGGAGACGCCGAGCCAGTTGCCAGGGCAATTGTCGGCAAAGAATAAGGTGATATGGTAGTCGAAATTGATGACTAGACAAACCCAAGATGACGTAGAGCAAAGCTAAATCCCAAAGGAGTTTGATTTCCATGAAGAGGTTAAAGAAGAATTAAATTCCAAGAAGATAAGAGAAGTTCTAGAAGGAATATAATTATAATAAAAAATTATATTCTTTAAAGATAATTTAATTCCAACTTAACTTCCTCCTCAAAGGAGGACTTTGACCTAGCCCTATAAATAGATCACCAAGCCGTCAACTCCAAGGGGGAGAGAGGAGAGAATTTGCGACAACATCAAGGGTAAGGAGGATTTCGACAAAGCTCCATCCATTCTTTATCTTTTTCTTTCTTGTTCAATTAGGTTCATGCTAGGGATTCTTTATCTTGTGTTTCTTTGGAACCTAGCCATGAACTAAATCTATTTGGCTAAGGTTATTGTGTCTTGTGGTTGTGAGAAACTATTGGATTTTGTTTAGTTAATAAGAGTTTGCACTTTTCTATTCAAGGTTTATTCATTCTTGGTTCTTATTCCTTATTGCGAGTGAATTGGGAGAGGATCTCGTAACTTCATCTATTTATCTAATATCGGGAAAGTTAGATTCAAGAAACGAACGAATATGATCTTTATTCAATCTATTGATGGTGAAGATTGATCTGGCTTAGGAATAAGTTAAGGATTTCAACGGCTAAGAAGAGCGCAAGATTGGTTGTTGTTCACCCTTGATTCACGCAGGGATGTATTATCAAGGCATGCACAAGTAGCTAGAGTTTCGACTTAGGGATAAGAAGAAACCATTGAAGAACGCTCTGCCAAACCTTGAAGGTTGCTGCCCAGACGCCCAAGTAGTTGCCCAACTAGTCGCCTAGGCAACCATCGATTAGTTGCCAAGGCAACCCCGTTGTGCAAGTTGCCAATGCAACTGAGTTGCCCTTGCACTCTTTTACCAATATGATCCAAACGGCTATCACACCTCAACTCATGATAACCTGGCCTATCTCTCTTATTTGATCTCATTTATTCTTTTACTTTATTGCTTTCTAGTTTATTTATTAGTTAAACTCCTATAATTTTCTATTTATGTTTTTACTTTTTACAGTGCAAGAGATTAGATTCTTGAAGTGGCACGAATCCCTGTGGAGATGATATCTTTTGTACTATAACTTGCGACGTGTATACTTGTACAATTGCGTAGCACTTATTATGCGCAACAAGCACATTCAAGCCTTCTTGGAAGTCTGTGAGTGTTTCAGGCAACCAAATATACATACTGATGCTTTACGACTTAAGTTATTCCCTTTCTCATTGCGTGATCGTGCCAGAACATGGTTGAAAACTTGTTCAGCAAGATCTATTACTTCCTGGGATGACTTGTGCTACAAGTTTCTTCACTGATATGATCCATCGAACATTCACAATCAAAGGCAAAGTGATATAATCTCGTTCCAACAATACGATGATGAATCCGTGTCTGAAGCATGGGATAGATACAACGATACGCTTCGAAAATGCTTGATTCTTGGATTTACATATTGACTATAAGTCACGACATTCTATAATGGTGTCAATGCACCAATAAGGATGATGATTGACTCATCAGCTAATGGTATTTTGCTCGACAGAGAACCCGACGATGCTTTTAGAATACTTAACAGGATAACCAATGTCAACTACCAGTTCCCCTAAGGGAGATTTAGGCTTGGACCTAAAGTAGCTGGAACCCTCAAATTGGACGATTCTCAGACTGTAGTATCTCAACTCTCGACCATCACGAATCTGCTAAAGAACATGCAAGGAACCTCCAATGTCCACGAGGCCAAGGTGGTGCAATACACTTGTGAGCACTATGATGGGGAACATTTGTCGAGTGAATACCCTCAACAATAGGAATCTGGATGCTATGTAGGGAACACAAACCGTAACAACAACCTCTACTCCAATACCTACAACCAAGGTGGAGGCAACATCCAAATTTTAGTTGGGGAGGTGTTAAGTGTTCAAAAGTACTATTTTTATTACCCTTTTTATTCATATTATTGCTAGACTTAGGCTCATATTAGTTGCATTATGAGTCATTCATGCATGTTTGCATCGTTTCCTTGGTGGACAAGCTTGATTTCATATTTTGCTCAATTTTGTGGAAAAAGATACTGCTTTGGTCTGTTTTTGTGTGTGTGTGCAGAATCACTTGCCAAAGCAAGGATGGAACCAGTTGCCAGGGCAATGCATGAAGGAGATGCCGAGCTAGTTGCCAGGGCAATGCATAAAGGAGATGCCGAGCTAGTTGCCAAGGCAATTTTCGACAAAGAATAAGATGATATGGTAGTCGAAATTGATGACTAGATAAGCCCAAGATGACGTGGAGCAAAGCTAAATCGCAAAGGAGTTTGATTTCCATGAAGAGGTTAAAGAGAAATTAAATCCCAAGAAGATAGGAGAAGTTCTAGAAGGAATTTAAATATAATAAAGAATTATATTCTTTAAAGATATTTAATTCCAACTTAACTTTCTCCTCAAAAAAGACTTTGACCTAGCCCTATAAATTGAAGACCATGCCGTCAACTCCAAGGGAGAGATGAGAGAAATTTCGACAAGATCAAAGGGGGATATTTCGAAAAAAAGGCTTCAACCGTTCTTCATCTTTTTCTTCTTTGTTCAATTAGGTTTATGCTAGGAATTCTTTGTCTTGTGTTTCTTTGGAACCTAGCCATGAACTAAATCTACTTGGCTAAGGTTATTGTGTTTTGTGGTTGTGAGAAACAATTGGATTTTGTTTAGGTAATAAGAGTTTGCACTTTCAATTCAAGGTTTACTCATTCTTGGTTCTTATTCTTGTTTGCGAGTGAATTGGGAGAGGATATCGTAACTTCATCTATTTATCTAATATCGGGAGAGTTAGATTCAAGAAACGAATGAGTATGGTCTTTATTCAATCTATTGATGGTGAAGATTAATCCGGCTTAGGAATAAGTTAAAGATTTCAACGGCTAAGAAGAGCACAAGATTGGTTGTTGTTCACCCTTGATTCACGCATGGATGTATTATCAAGGCATGCACAAATAGCTAGAGTTTTGACTTAGGGATAAGAAGAAACCATTGAAGAACGCTCCGCCGAACCTTGAAGTTGCTGCCCAGCCACCCAAGTAGTTGCCCAGCTAGTCGCCCAGGAAACCATCGATTAGTTGCCAAGGCAACCCCACTGCGCAAGTTGCCACGACAACTAAGTTACCCTTGCACTCTTTTACCAAGATGATCTAATCAGCTATCACACCTCAACTCACGATAACCTGGCCTATTCTCTCTCATTTGATTACATCTTCTTTTACTTATTTGCTTTCTAGTTTAGTTGTTAGTTAAACTCCTACAATCTTTTACTTGTGTTCTTTTACAGTGCAAGAGATTAGATTCTTGAAGTGGCACCAATCCCTGTGGAGATGATATCTTTTATACTATAACTTGCGACGTGTACACTTGCACAATTGTGGAGCACTTATTAAGCGTAAGAGGAGGAAACAAAAGAAATTCAAGAGCACAACCAACTACATCTAACGAACCTCCTGGACTTTAACAAAAGACTTAGAGGCATAACCAGGGAGCTTCTAACTCCAATTCTAATTCTTTTGATAATGCTTATTAATCGTTTATGGAAACTGCATGTGTCATTATACAGGATCAAGCAACCCACTTGAAGAACCACAATGACATGCTCACAACACAGGCTGCCATATTGCAAAACCAGCAATCGATCATGCAAAACAACATCACCTCGATAAGGTCCCTTGAGACTCAAGTAGGGCAAATTGCCCAGTGTTAACTAGTCAAAAGTACTAATTTTCATGCATATATTATGATACTTTTGCTTGCCTTTGAAGTACATAATTGTGCATTTAGTTGTTAAAATCATGCGTTTGCATTAAGGAGTTAGGAGTAGTTTATTTTGCCAATGTGAAGGGTTATTTTGCTGGTTTTGATGCAGGACACAAGCAGGCAAACATGACAGGGTAGAGAAGCAAGAGGACCAGAAGAGAAATGCCAAACACCCTTGTCAATAGATCACCAGAAGAGTTTTGCCAAGAACCCTTGGTAATATTAGCCTAAGAAAATATGACGAGATCAGCCTGCAAAAAAATAGCATTTGATCTAACTCTGAAAAAACAGGATGCCAAGCTTGTTTGGCACAGATGGACCAAACAATGCCAAGCTTGGATGGCAACGGATCGAAGGCTGATGAAATCATCCCTATTCAAAACCTAATCAGCTCAAATTCAAATATGGATAAGATGATCACACATCTTATCCCTTGCATATTCAAAATTTAAACTCAATGGCTTATCCTAGGATTTCCACGCACGCCTATTTAAAGGATGAGAAGAGATCGATCAAGAGGACTAGTAGAGATTGGAAGGCTCGAGTGAGAAGAGGCTGCACTGTGGTGAACCGAGATCGACGTGGTTCGACCAACTTAAGATTGAGGGCTTAGAGCCATTGAAGGGCTGCATCGACGGACCTCCTTCGTGCCTATTCTCTTTGTTTTATTTATTTTTATTCAATGGTGATGTTGAAAAATGATGATATTTTATGGATGAACCCCAACCATGAACTAAACTTTTATAGTTTGTTGGAGGATGTTTGCGTTTAACCCTGGTTTTATGTTTAGCTTTTAATGATACAAATGCCTTGGCATTGTTTCTTCTATTTGGCACGTACTTTAGTTTTCTAAATTCTTTGACATGCGACCGCTGACATTGTTTGCTTATTACATCTTAACATATTAACAGACTTGAGGGGTAATGACTAGTTGCCAAATACTAAGGAGAGAAGCTTCAAAAGAAGATGTTCAAGGATGAGCTTACTTCTGAAGTATATATTGGAACTTAATCAAATTAATTAATGAAAAACGTCATTATAGATATATAGGGGTTTTAACATGGTTAATTTCGGGCATTGCCATCGACAGAGATAATGCCATCCTTGAATCTGTACGGCAATAATTCTAAGGCATGACATTATTAAAGGCTTGCATGAATAGCGTAAAAACCAGACATCCATTGCCAACGCTCATCACTCTTTTGAAACCTCTTTTTGCCAAAGCTATTTTACTTTCATTTCTTTAAGTCACTTTCTAAAACCACTTCAAAATTAATTCAACATTTTTCTTAGACAAGTAATAATTAAAGCAGTCAAATTCTTGGTCAATCCCTGTAGATTCGATGCTCAGCTTATTGCTATATTACTTGCTGACCGTGTATACTTGCACGCAAAAAACTCATATTTAGCATTATTCTTTTATATTTCTATTGCATTTCTACTGTTTTGCCAAATGTTCACATAGTTGACACCCAGATGCTGAAAACGAGTCCACTTGGAGGAATACCTAGTGATACTGAAGTTACTAAAGCCTTTAACACAGAGCAATAAAACACCATCACTCTTTGTAGCGGCACGCAATTGAAGACAGAATCCAAGTTTGGGGGAAGCTCTCCAATAGATCCTACTCTAAGCAAGCCATCTGTCGATGCTCCTATACCAAAGGAACCAACTCTTGTGTTTGATACAGTGAGTAACCTTGTTACTGAAGGCAAGGAAGACAAAGCTGAGGATGCACCTACATCTCGTAAGCCACAATATGAGCCTAGACCACCACATTATTTCCCACAGAGATTGAAAGATTAGAAACAAGATGTACAGTACCAGAAATTTATGGAGATATTTAAATAGTTGCACATCAGTGTCCCCCTTCTAGAGGCCATTGATCAGATGCCTATAAATGCAAAGTTTCTGAAGAAGATCGTGACAAAGAAAAGGAAGGTGGTGATGTTGAAACTGTTACTACCATGGACGAGTTTGTGGTTGTACTGAGTGATTTGACGCCCAAAATGAAGGATCTGGGTAGCTTCACCATTCCATGTTCTATAGGCCACAACAATTTTGGTCGTGCCTTATATGATCTTGGTACAAGTGTGAACTTGATGTCAAAATCTATGTTTAAAAGAATAGGGATGGGAAATGTAAGGCCAACATCAGTGATCCTCTAGATGGCTGATCAATCTCAGATTTGACCCGAGGGTAGAATTAAATATATGCTTGTCCAGGTAGATAAGTTTGTCTCTTCGACAGGCTTTATCATCCTTGATTGTGAAGCAGATTAGAATGCACCCATCATCTTGGGGAGATCATTCCTTGCTATTGGATGGATCGTGATAGACTGTGCAAATGGCAACTTCACTATGAAGATGAATGATGAAAAGATCAAATTTAATGTCTTCAGCATGCCAAGGTACATAGAGGAATATGAAGATTGCCAGCTCGTGGAAAGTAAAGACGACCCAACAGATAAGACTATGCATACATTAGATGAGAAAGAAGAACACTAAAAAAATTGGCATTTTGCAGAATCCAAGAGCCCAAATGTGCAAGTGTGCAGATATAAATCACTGATTGCGAATGAATTCAGCAATTGGGTCAGACCGAGACTTACACCAACTATGAAAACTATGCTCATACAAGAAGTCATCAAATGATGTGAAGCTAAAATTATCCCTCCTATTACAGAATGGCCCCTCATGAACCATAATTTCAGTAATATGCCAAGACAAGATGTCATCAGATTAGTGAATGATGCTAAAGGATCTCATCATCCGGTGTCATCCCTGACCTCCATTCATGATCAACATCTTAGTTACACATGCATGACACTTCAATGGTTGCAGATGTACAATGGAGCATCAATCGTTCATGATAAGTTTGCTATGAAACCACTAGACGATTAACTCATCCACTCTTTATCACTTTCTATTCTGTATATATATATATATATATATATATATATTCACTTTCTGCATTTTTAACTCTGTTTTAAGTTTTCTTTCTATTTCAGTTCTACAGCTTTATTATGGTAGTTTTCAAGACAAAAAGAAGCTAAAGGAAGAAGGCTATTTGACTTTTGGGTAAAGACAGATGATAAAGAGTATTAAAAGAAAAATACGTCTGCAAGACGTGTGAAGATACGAGGAGATTTTGGTGTCCCACTGACAAATTACTAAAACCACCCTCAACGTGTTCCTCAAGTGATACCCTAATCACGTCTTTATTCACTGCACTCGTTACCCCTTGGATGCCTACATAATAGCCCAATTTCAAATTTTTAATCCTTATCAGTCACAACGGAGAAGAAGTAGTGTACCCTTATTTTTCCCAGACACAAAATCTTCACGGCCCTTCTGCTACTACTCAATGAAAACTAGTTACCTCCTCCAACTCTATCTTTGGGGAAAACCTAAATGCCCTCCAAGAACCCTCACTCATATAATCCAGTACTGACACACTTCTTTTATCCAAGCCCCTACAACAACGATACGAGTTGATCTGTCAATAAGGGATCCTTGAAGAAGAGGGACTGGAATTTACTCCCACATTTGAAGAACGATTTGATCCTCATTTTCTTTATGTGCTTCGGAAGTAGTGGTGGAATACATTCATTCAGCAACTGGGCTACATCAACGTCTCTTGGGTTCAAGAATTTTATACCCATGTGGGACAATAAGGAGAGAAACAAGTGGTGGTTCAAGGAAAATATGTGGATTTTTCTCACGATGCAATAGAACTACACTATCAATTTTTGGATGACCATGATAAAATCCACACGACAAACCAGGCCACTGACTACTACACTACAATTTTACGGGAAAATTGTATCCCTAGAACAAAATAAACTGACGATTGCCATGATAAAAGGGTGCAATGGCAGCAGTTGAAGCCTGATTCCCGATTTTGGGCTCATATAATCAATAACCATCTCCTGCCTACTAAAAATCGAGAAAATTTTTCCCTCTGACGGATGCGACTATTGGACTCTCTTGTTGAAGAACGTAAAAAACTTGTTGCGTGTTTTAAGTGCTACGCAAACGGTGCAAGTATACACATCGCAAGTAATAAAGTGATATGATAAGTATCAAGTATCGTCTCTACAAGGATTGGTGCTACTTCAAGAATCTAACTTCTCGCACTAAAAGTAAAAACACAAGTAGGTGATAGTAGGAGTTCTAATTAGCAAGAAAATAAAAGAGCAATTAAATAAAAAAAAAGATGTAATTGAATAAGAGATAGTAGACCAGGTTATCGTGAGTCGTGGTGTGATGATCAAATGGACTGTTGTTATAATTGAGTGCTAGAGTAGCTCAATCGCTTCAGCAATTGAATCCAGTCAGATTGCCTTGGCAAGTCTGCAATTGCCTGGGTAGTTCTGCGATTGCTTGGGCAATTGGGACTGGAGCGATTGCCTGGGCAACTGGGCGTCATACTTCAAAGTTCGGTGAAGATTTCTTCAATGGTTTCTCGTTATCCCTAACTCGAAATGATGTTAACTATGCATGCCTTGATAATACATCCCTGCGTGAACCAAGGGTGGACAACAACCTATCTTGCGCTCCTTTTAGCCGTTGAAATTTGCAACTTATCCCTAAGTCGAATTAGTCTTCACCATCGATCGATTGTATGAAAACCATGCTCATTCATTTTTCGAATCCAACTCTCTCGATATTAGATAAATGGATGAATTCACGAGATCCTCTCCCAATTCACTCACAAACAAAATTAAGAACCAAGAATGAACAAACTTTGAAGTAAAATTGCAAACTCAATACCTAAACAAATCCAATCGTTCTCACAACCACAAAAACACAATAACCCAATCCAAATAAGTTTAGTTCATGGCTGGGCACAAAATAAACTCAAGAATAAAATCCCTAAACATGAATCTAATGGAATAAAGAAGGAAAAATAAGAAGATGTCGAGTAGCCCTAATTTTCTCTCCCAATCACACACCTCTCCAATCGAATTCTTATCCAAATAGGTGGCTAGGGCTTCTTTATATAGGAGATGGCTAGGTCAAAGTCTTTCTTGAGGAGGAAGTTAAGTTGGAATTAAATAGCATAAAAGAAATAGATCTCTTTTATTATATATTAATTCCTCTAAAAACTTTTCCTAAAACTCTTGGAATTTAATCTCCATTTGATCTCCAATAACTCCTCATAAATTTGAATTTAAACCCTCATTAAATGCTGCTTGAAAATTCAGATTTTGGGGAGTTATCCCTTGAATTTTGACTTTATCCAAAATTGGGCAGATTTATTGGGCAATTGCCAGAGCAACTGGTTCGGCAAGTCCTTCATGAGTTGCCTCGGCAATTTGCACTTTGTCATGGTAATTCTAACCTGCACAAAATAAAACACCAAAGCAGCAACTTTTCCACGAAAAACCAACAAAATGTAATACCAAGCTCATGAATCAAGGAAACTAGGAAATTATGCACGAATGCCTATTAATGCAACTAAAATGAGCCTAAGTCTAACAATAATATGAGTAAAAAGGGTTATAAAAATAGTACTTTTAAACACTTAACACACCCCCAAACTCAAACTATTGCTTGTCCTCAAGCAATGCAAATCTAATAATTACCTACCAAGACTTTAATCATCAAAGACATGCTTTAAATTTGCCTTCAAACCTCAGAACCGTGGCACAAAGTATGATCACATTTTTTTAATTTTTTGGATAGCACAAAAATTTCCCGGAACCAAACTATAATGCTCGTGACAATGTGTGTGCTTAGTTGTGTACAAGTTAATTTTCAAGATTCTATGTGAACAATATGCTTTTATCAATTTAATTACTGGGTATTTATTTTTTTCCTTTTTTCTTTTTACTAGAGCCAATTTCGGGCACCTCTAGCAAAGCAAACAATTTCTTTTTTTTTATTTTTTATCGACTAGAGCCAATTTCGGGAACCTCTAGCGATATCTTTAATGTGCAACTACTAGAGCCGGTTTTGGGCACCTCTAATAAGAAATTAACTTTTAATTTTCAATTGAAATTTACCCAAATTTCAAGCAACCTGAGTTCACTAAGTTTCTTTCAATCAACAAGCCACAACCGTGTTCATAATATTTAGCATCATAGTAAAATTCTAAGTTCTTTTCATGCAATCCTAAAATTTAAAGGTTCTTTCAATTAAGTGCAGTGGCAAAAATTCATAATTAGATATTCAACAAGTTCAACCTATTAAATCCAACCAAAGGCATGGCAAGTAACATATGCAACCTATATGCTATTACTAAAGATGAATGCAACTAAACATGAAATTAACTAGAAACAAATACCCCCCAAACTTGAGAGAAGCATTATCCTCAATGCATGCAAAAATTAAAATAAAATGCACACGAGTTAGTTAGAAAGGTTGTCACCTTGAATGATGTGTTTCCTTCATGCCAATTGCTTGGTTCGTTTGCCGATTCGTGATGGGTGAATGTGTATGGCTGGTGTTGCCTCTTATGCGGCAGTTGCCGTGGCATCCTCAGTTGCCGAAGTAGGGTTCAACTGCCTGGGCATCAGGTCTTGCCGAGACATTGGGAATTACCTAGGCAATTTTGGTTGCCCGGGCAAGCTTCTCTGTTGGAGCTTTCTTTGGCACTTCTTGCTCCTTAGCTGGTGAGGAATTGTCTTCTTGGCCATGGTGATTGAGGTTGTGGAATCAAAAACAAAGAAAAAATGTGGAAAGATAAAGATAAAAATAATAAAAATTAAACTAAAAACATACTTTTATACTAAAAAATAAATCCAAAAATAAAATAAGTCTAAAAATATAAAACTAAAAGTAAATAAGAAATACCAAAGGAGAGCACGGTTATGCATCTCCTAAAGTAACTACTTCCTTGTCGCGCTCAACATGGTTACTGGCATAGTGCTTTAATCTTTGTCCGTTAACTTTAAACTCATGTCCTTCAATGGTGGACTTGATTATCACGGCACCATGGAAGAAAGGTTTGACGACTTCAAAAGGCCCGAACCATCTCGATTTCAATTTTCCTGGAAAGAGTTTTAACCGAGAATTGAAGAGAAAAACTAATTGCCCGGGCAAAAATTGCCGCGACAATAGCTTCTTATCATGCCAACTCTTTGTTTTCTCCTTGTAGATTCTCGCGTTGTCGTAAGCTAAGGCACATAATTTTTCAATTTCGTTAAGGTCCAATAGTCGCTTTTGTCCAGCGCTCTCCCAATCCATGTTGACAGTTTTGATCGCCCAATAAGCCTTATGTTCGATCTCTACCGGAAGGCGACAAGTCTTGCCGTAGACAAGTCTGTAAGGTGACATGCCTAAAGGCATCTTGAATGCAGTTCGATAGGCCCATAGTGCTTCATCAATTCTGGTAGACTAATCCTTTCGAGAAGGATTGGCAACTTTTTCAAGGATAATCTTCAATTCACGATTGGAAATTTTGGCTTGTCCATTTGTCTGTGGATGATATGCCATGGCAATTTTGTGCGTCACTCCAAATCGCTCCAGCATTTTGGCAATTAGCCTATTTTCAAAGTGGGTGCCTCCATCACTGATAATTGCCCTTGGTGTTCCAAATCGCGTTAATATGTTTTTCTACAAGAATTTCTTTACAGTTTTGGAATCGTTGCTGGGAACTGCAGCTGCTTCTACCCATTTAGACACGTAGTGCACAACAAGTAGGATGTATACATTGTCGAATGAGGATGGGAAGGGTCCCATGAAATCGATCCCGCACACGTCAAACAACTCGACCTCAAGGATATTTTGTAGTGGCATCTCGTGTCGGTGTGAAATATTCCCTGTTCGTTGACATCAATCACACCTCTTGTAGAATTCTTGAGCATCTTTGTAAAGTATTGGCCAATAGAAACCAGATTGCAAGACTTTGGCCGCGGCGCGAATGCCTCCAAAATGACCTCCATAGGGTGATGAATGGTATTGTCGAAGCACGTTTTGCTGCTCTTCCTTGGGGATGCATCGCCTAATAACCTGATCTGCACAATGTTTAAATAACAGAGGCTCGTCCCAATAATAATGCTTAGCATCATGTCGGAACCGCTTCTTTCCCTGGTGAGTAAGATCATGAGGTAAAATGCCACTAACAAGGAAATTCACTAAGTCTACATACCATGGAATTGACGAGGCAATTGCTGCTACTATTACCACGGGTCTTGCCGAGGCAGTCCCTACTACAGTTGCCTGGACATCGATAGTTGGGGTTGCCTGGGCGATTAACAACTGCTCATCTAGGAATGCATCATAGATTTCCTCATTTGTGTCATCATCTTTTCCTCGTTTGAGGCGTGACAAATGGTCGGCGACTTGGTTCTCGATACCCTTCCTGTCCTTAATTTCAATGTCAAACTCTTGTAAAAGTAAAATCCAACGAATTAAACGAGGTTTGGCATTTTTCTTGGCAAAAAGGAACTTAATTGTCGAATGGTCAGTATGAACAATTACCTTGGTCCCGATCAAGTATGAACGAAATTTATCAAAAGTGAAAACTACAGGTAGTAACTCTTTCTCCGTAGTGGTGTAGTCACTTGAGCTTCATTAAGAGTTTTACTAGTGTAGTAAATCACATACAAGATTTTACCTATTCGCTGACCTAGTATTGCTCCTACTGCAAAGTCGCTTGCGTCACACATAAGTTCAAAAGGTAAGCTCCAGCCAGGCGGAACGACAATGGGTTCCGAGGCAAGTTACTTCTTTAAGTCTTAGAATGCTTGGATGCATGAATCATCAAAATTAAAGGCTTTGTCCTGTTCAAGCAAGTTACACAAAGGTTTAGAGATTTTGGAAAAATTATAAATAAACCTCTTGTAAAAACCTGCATGACCGAGAAAGCTTTGAATTCCTTTGACCGAATTTGGTGGTGGTAATTTTTTGATCACTTCCACCTTGGCTCTATTGACTTCAATTCCTTTGGAGGAGATCTTGTGACTAAGCACTATACCTTCATCCACCATAAAGTGGCATTTCTCCCAATTGAGTACTAGATCGGATTCTTCGCATCTTGCCAACACCTTCTCCAAATTGCCGAGGCAATTGTCAAAGTCATTACCGAAGACAGAAAAGTCATCCACGAAAATCTCAAGGAAGTCTTCTACCATATCAGAAAAAATTGCCATAATACATCTCTGGAAAGTTGTCGGAGCCTTACATAATCCAAACGATATCCTTCTAAAAGCATAGGTACCATATGGGCATGTGAAGGTGGTCTTTGCTTGATCATCCGGTCCTATGGTAATTTGGTTATAACCTGAGTAACCATCAAGAAAACAATAAAAAGATTTACCTGCAAGTCGGTCAAGCATTTGGTCAATAAATGGCAAAGGAAAGTGATCTTTCCTAATGGCTTTATTTAACTTGCGGTAGTCTATACAAACCCTCCAACCGGTCACAGTCCTAGTTGGTATTAGTTCATTGCTTTCGTTGTTTACCACAGTTATACCTCCCTTTTTTGGTACACATTGTACCGGGCTTACCCATGTACTATCGGAGATAGGATAAATGATACCAGCATCAAGCCATTTAATGATTTCTTTCCTCACGACTTCCTTCATAGCAGGGTTAAGCCTCATTTGTGCCTCAATTGTCGATTTATGATCATCCTCCAATAGAATTTTGTGCATACACACTGCTTGGCTAATTCCCTTCAAGTCGGCAATTGTACATTCTATTGCCTTCTTGTGCAGCATCAACATGTCGATTAACTTCTTTTCCTATTCAGACTGCAACTTAGAAGAAATAATTATGGGTAACGTGTTATCGTTCCCCAAGTAAGCATATTTCAATTGCCCTGGCAATGGTTTTAATTCAAGAATATGAGGTTGCTAAATAGAGGGTTTTTCAATTTTACCCTCCTTACCTAAGTAGTACAATGGTTCAAAATACTTACCTGGACGACTTACCATCCAATCGGCTTACTCAGGTGCGTTATCTTTCAGCTCTTCAAACTCCTCAGGTTCAATTGCCTGGGCAATGTAATTGCCGAGGTAATTTTCTTCCACGTCAAAATCATATTTGGCCGTAGCGTGGAGTAATTGACATTCTTCTAGATTATCGGCATGCTTTAGGGTCTGGAATACATTCAGCTTGACTTGCTGGTCATTCACCCTCATCGTGAGTTCTCCCTTTTCAACATCGATCAAGGTTTTTCCCGTTGCTAAGATGGGTCTCCCCATAATAATGGGTGTGAACTCATCTGCTTCACACTCCAAAATAATAAAATCAGTGGGAAAAATAAAATTATCAAATCTTACTAGTATATCCTCAATTTTCCCTCTGGGTGCACATATGATCTATCAGCAAGTTGTAGCATAAGTGTTGTAGGCCTTGCCTTCCCGATTCCTAATATCTGGAAATTTGATTTTGGCATCAAATTTATGCTTGCTCCAAGATTGCACAATGCTTTCCCAACATAGTGGTTTACGATCGAACATGGTATTGTGAAAATGTCGGGATCTTTAAGCTTGGGTGGCATGTGATTATGTAGCATAGCCATGCATCCTTCCGTCACAACAACGGTTTCAAACTCTTCTAGCCTTGTTCACTTAGAGACAATGTCTTTAATGAACTTAGCATAGTTCGGTATTTGTTCTATTGCTTCAACCAATGGCGAGTTGATGTGGACTTGCTTCAAGATGTCAAGGAACTTCTTGAACTGGTATTCTTGCTTTTGCCGTTTCAACCTCTGTGGGAATACTAGTGGAAGTCAGATGTCCTCAATCTGTTCTTTGCATTGGAATTTGATTTGAGGAATTGCCGATGCATCAGAACTTGCCGAGGCATGCTTGGTTGCAAAGGTGATGGCATCGGGTATTGCCGAGGCATGGGTATCTGGTATTGCCTTGGCATCAGGGCTTGCCGAGGCATGGGCATGTGGAGTTGCCTTGGCAATTCCTGACTCTTCATTTTTATTGGAGGTTTTATTGCTGGATTCATCTGTCTGGATAAGGGGTTTCTCTCCTGATCAGTTTTTTGGCTGGGCAGGTGCATCATTAAGCTTTCATCCGCTCCGAGTAGAGATTACTTTACACTGCTCATGGCCTATTCATTTGGCGACCTTAGTATCACTAGGCAAACCGCCCATTGGTCTTTTGTTCAAGTTCTGAGCAAACTGCCCTACTTGTGTCTCCAATGACTTTAGGGCCGCCTCTTGGTTTTGCAATCTCATCTCAGTCCTGTTGATAAAGGCATCAGTTATTTTCATGAAATTACTATTCTCAGCCATATAAGATTCAGTTTTTAACATGAAAGCATTGAGAGAATTTTCCAAAGAACAAGATGGTGTCGATTGCTGCGGCATCTGTTGCCATGGCATGTTCTGCTGGAATCCCAATGCTTGTGTGTTCTGACTGTTCTGATTAACGGCGTTGTTTCAGTTCCTCCATGAAAAATTAGGGTGCTTCCTCCAGGCTGGATTGTATGTGTTGGATATCACATTGTTGTTCCGGTTGTAGTTTCCAATGTAAATGCTAGATTCTGGGTTCTGCGAACATTCAGAAGAAACATGGTTACCATTACATAAATCACAAATTGAATGTACTACCTTGATCTCCTATGTGTTGCTAGGTCAGCTCATGTTCTTAACCATGTTGGTTAATGCGGCCAATTGTGCAGAAATAGATCCTGATGAATCAAGCTCATTGATCGTGACGTTGCGTCTGACTATTCCCCTTCGGGTGGTTGGAAATTGATAATCGTTCTTGGCAAGACGGTTCAGAATCTGTATCGCTTCCTCAGGTGACTTGTCGATGAGTATGCCATTTGCCGAGGCATCTAGCATCATCTTTGTCGGTGTGTTCACTGAGTTGTAGAACATCATCACTTGCGTCCACAATTAGAATCCGTGCATGGGAAATTTGTGTAAAAGCTCTATGTATCGCTCCCATGCTTCATACATGGATTTATTATCTGCCTGCCGAAAAGAAGTAATATCATTACGCAACTTATTAGTCATATTTGTAGAACTAAATCTAGCGATAAAATCACGACACAAATCCGTCCAAGATCTTATAGATCTGGATGGTATACTATTCAGCCACCTTTTTGCCCTATCCCTCAGTGAATAGGGAAATAATTTCAGCCTTAGAATATCTTCATGGACTCTTTGTAGCTTGAATGAGTTGCAAATCTCCAGGAATAATTTGAGATGTTGTCTGGCATCTTCAGTTGCCGAGCCGCCAAATTGACCAATTATGTTGATCATGTTGAACATCACAGGTTTTAATTCAAGGTGGGCAGCTTCTATTTCTGATGCGACAACTCATGTGTAACACCCCAAATTCTAGTCTAGAAGTATTGGAATAAAATTGTATAAGTTGATAGCTTAATTGAATTAAGAATTAAGTTAAATTGAATAGTTAAGGGCCCAATTGAAAGAATGAATGAAATAAGTGACCAAATTAGAATGACTATATCGAATTAAAGAAGAAAGATTGAGATTGCATGATAAATATCATGAATCTCTTATTTTCCCTTGACTAATTACAAGATTAGTGACTAATCAAGGGACAAATTAGACAAAACATAATTCCAATAACAAGAAATTGTTGTTGTCATCTTCTTCATTATTTCCTATGTTGGCCGAAACTTAGAGAGAAAGGGAGAGTGAGAGAAAGCTTGGAAATCAGCCATTAAAGAAAGGATTTTAGCTTGCATGCATAGGAAATTTTCAAGGAAATTAAGCAAGAAGCAAAGTAGGTATAGTTCTTCTTGTGATTAATTGAATAGGCAACTATCTTGTTAAAATTGGACTATTTTTTATGATTATTGATGGAATTAGACTTTTAATATGTTGTTAGGTGATTATATGGTTGTTGAATCATGCAAATTTGAAGAATGAAACTAGGTACAAGGCTGGAAATTATGTGTTCATGCTAGTGTAACAAACCTAGGTTGCTGGAAATTGTATTGTGATGTTAAAATGGAAATTGAATGATTTGAATATGAAATTGAGCTAAGGAAATAATGAATTGATGATGATCATGAATAGGTAATGTAAAGAAGTGGTTAAACAAATTGAATTGTAGGTAAACAGTGCTGGAAATGAAGGATAAGAACATGAACATAGTTATATAATCTAGAAACTGTTTTGTGGTATTGAAATTGAGTAAACATGCAAGATTAAGCTTTGTAATCAACTTGCCCTATTTTGACAGACTTGTTTAATGAACTAACATGGACCTAACATGTTTAGAATGTCATATGAAATGAATTATAGGGCCAAGACATTGGTTACAATAGATTAAAGGCATTAAAATGTGAATAGATGCAATCTGCCCAGAATTGCTCTATTCTGGGCAGTCACTTTGAAAATTTACCAAAAATTGTATAGTTTGAATTCAGGGCTGAAATTTTAATGACATGATCCTTAGAATTTATATTTTTATTAGGTGAAAACTGGGTCCTATATTGAAAACTGTAAATAGGTATTGCTGCAGTGTAAATGCCCTGTCTTTGAACAATAAACTGTATTAATTGGATGTGAACTAAAATGCAAGTCTATTATGGTCTTATAGGAAATTTTGTAAGCTTTCCAACGATGTATAGAAATCAAAATTCTGACGTACGGATTAAAAGATATGGCCATTTTTAAGGGACAGTGTGCAAACTGCCAGGAAGCAGTGTCCTGGGCAGTTTGGGACTGTTTTTGCACCTAGTAAGAAACTGCTTCCAAAATAGTTTTGGGACATTGTAATCTGTCCAATTATGTATTAAAATGAAGTAATAACAATGTGAAGATGAAATGGTATGAAATGCTTAAAAAGAAGCATAAAAACAGTAGCTAAATGTTAGGTAAAATGTAGTAACTTTGCTACTTTGATTGTATGACTTTGTGTGCTTATTTTGATGAAATGTGTATATGTTATTGCTTGCTAGATCAAGGGAAGCAGATTGGGGAAGAAGAGGATGGGAGTGGACATCCCAAATCTAGAGGCAAGGGGATTTGGATCCAAGATAGTTGAATTTCTAGGAGTATTGTGAGTGTAACTATCCTTAGGGTTGGGACTTAGGTCCTAACCAACCTTGTTAATGTATTAATGCAATGCCAATGCCATGTAAAATGACTTAAAGCATATTTGGCTAATTAAGGGAAGAATGAAATGTATGACAACTTGATTGATGACATGATCTTTGTGTTTAGTTGGGTGTTAAGCAAATGCAATCAAATGCTTGTCATGTTGCATTGCTTATGCTTAAGGTATGAAATGGCATGCTTGCTTGGAGAATAAGGTACACACATTGCATACATATGCATGTGATTGTGTTTGATATACATGTCTGATTGAAATGAATTTAACAATGGTACCACTATTGTATTCATGCCATTCGAATGGCATGGATAGTTTATATTGGAAGTAAGACTCCATAAGCCTAAGGGCTTGGCCTTTGAATGGCATAATGTTGTATTGAATCATGAAATGTATAAAGCTTAAATGAAATGGATAACCAACAACCTTGGTAGCTAGTTTGATAGATAGGAGGGCATGCCTTATAATCTTGAGCTCATATTGGCACTACAGTGCATATTGGCACTACGGTGCATATTGGTACGACGGTACATATTGGCACTTCGGTGCATAGAGGCACTTCGGTGCATATTGATAAGATTTGATTATCTAGTAAGCTACTTACCAAGGAATGTTGAAAGATAACTTAATGAACATTGCTTGTATTATAAGAAACATGAATAAACTTTCTTGCTTTGAAAGATGACACATGAATGGTTGCTAAACTTGTTTCTTGCCATGGAAGAAACGTGTGTTGATGGCTTTATGTATAAAAGCCTACTTGATAAATTAAGTGATGGATTGCTTGTCTTCTAAGCATGTTATTCGAATGGCTTATGAGTACCATGGTGAATGTGTTATGTTGATTGCATGATATGTAAAGATTGCCTAAGATATCTATGCAATTCGAATAAGCATGTAATTTGTATAGATGATCTTGATTCTTGAAATACATGAAAATTTTGGATATGAATGCTTAGAAATGGACTAGATTTATTGTTACCTCACTAAGTACATATCTTGTACTTACCACTCTACTCTTCATTCTTCCCATTACAGATTAAAGAATACTTCAAGAGGATATCTTGGGTTTGAAGCAACACTTGAGGCAAGCTTGAAAGTATGAATTCATACTCTTTGTATACTCCTAGTTTGGTGTTACTAGATTTTGTATTAAGTAGCCTTGATCGTGCATTCGATTATGTGTATAAGACTAGTATGTGTATTGTTTTGATGTGCCTGACATGTAATCAATTTGTATGACTTAATACTATGTTTGAACTTAAGTGATGTATATATGAAATAGATGTTGCGCATATGGTGATTGAAATCCAATGTTTTATGAAATTATGAATGATTCGAATGCTAAACAAATGTTATATGATCATGCATTGTTCCTATGTTTAATGACATGATTCGGCAATATTGAGATTAAGGCCAAGGTATGTTTAATCATGCATTAACAAAGTAATAATCAAATATGCTATGAAATGAGATGTCTTGATTGTAAAGAAACAAATGAAATATGATTACGATTCCATGTTGTTCGAATGGATGTAAGAATGTGTAACAAGATGTATGTTGGATGCTTGTAATGATCATGTTCGAATGAATGTATTAAGATAAGTTAGATACTTTGTGTTGACCATGTTAATTGGTTGTTTAGATAGTAACTTAAGGTGCAACATAGCTAGTTAAGACATGTTTAGCAATTCCCTAATGTTATTCGAATAAGGTGCATGGAATTTGTAATTGGATTGAAAGTTAAATCATGTCTAATAGTAACTTAAAGTGATGTATGCCACACTTATGTTTATTGTTTGGATGATGTATGTAAATTGTATAGAATAGAAACAAGATAATGTAACTTAAGTTATAAGTAAAGAATGAAACAAAATGGTACCTAAAATTGTATGTTATGAATGTTGTTTAGTTGCTTAATGTGGTTTGCTTGTATGAATTGCTTTTTTGAAAGGTTTAGTTTGGGGTTACTTGTGTATCAAGGCAAGTATCCCAAGGTTACTTGTTCAAAAAGTAACCTATCCATCGCTTTGTTTTTGTTCCGGTAATGCTCTCGAACCGGGTTACGGCTAACCCGGGGATGGGGTGTTACATCCTGGATTGAGACCGTTGAGATCTTCCTTTAAGTAGTCTCGGATAGGTCTATTCCGAACAGGTTGTACGACTGCATCTCCTCCTCCTCTTGCTATGACATTCTGGTTACCATTGGCATTCAGATTGCCGATTGGGTTACCTTGTTATTCTGCCATTGCTGCTCGTTGTTCTCGACTTCTTTGATGAAGAACTCGTTCTATCTCGGGTTCAAGTGGGTAGTCTTGTGATGTTGGTCTCGCCCTGGTCATACACAGATGCAAAACCAAAGTTGTAAGTCCCTTGAAACCGATTAAAAAAGCAAAAATAAAAGTAAAAATAAAAATAAATAAAGGTGCAAGAAATTAAAAACAAAGTCGCTATTGCCAATCCCCGGCAACGGTGCCAAAAACTTGTTGCGTGTTTTAAGTGCTACGCAAACGGTGCAAATATACACGTCTCAAGTAATAAAGTGATATGATAAGTATCGAGTATCGTCTCCATAGGGATTGGTGCTACTTCACGAATCTAACTTCTCGCACTAAAAGTAAAAACACAAGTAGCTGATAGTAGGAGTTCTAATTAACAAGAAAATAAAAGAGCAATTAAATAAAAAGAATATGTAATTGAATAAGAGAGAGTAAGTCGGGTTATCATGAGTCGTGGTGTGATGATCAAATGGACTGTCGTGATAATTGAGTGCTAGAGTAGCTCAATCGCTTCAGCGATTGAATCCAGTCGGTTTGCCTTGGCATGTCTGCAATTGCCTGGGCAGTTCTGCGATTACTTGGGCAATTGGGACTGGAGCGATTGCCTGGGCAACTGGGCGGCAACCTTCAAAGTTCGGCGAAGCGTTCTTCAATGGTTTCTCGTTATCCCTAACTCGAAACGTTGTTAATTGTGCATGCCTTTATAATACATCCTTGAGTAAACCAAGGGTGGACAATAACCTATCTTGCGCTCCTTTTAGCCGTTGAAATTCGCAACTTATCCCTAAGTCGAATTAGTTTTCACCATCGATCGATTGTATGAAAACCATGCTCATTCGTTTCTTCAAAAGTGATCATACTTAGAGATGGCAATGGGTGTTGAGGCAAGTTGCTTCTTCAAGGTATGTGCATCCTATGTACATCAAATTCGGATGCCCGCTTGAAGATGTCCTCGATCGATGGTTAGCATCATGGTTTTCATACAATCGATCGATGGTGAAGACTAATTCGACTTAGGGATAAGTTGCGAATTTCAACAGCTAAAAGGAGTGCAAGATAGGTTGTTGTCCACCCTTGGTTCACGTAAGGATGTATTATCAAGGCATGCACAGTTAATAGTATTTTGAGTTAGGGATAACGAGAAACCAGTGAAAAACTCTTCGCCAAACTTTGAAGGTTGCCGCCCAATTGCCCAGGCAATTGCTCCAGTCCCAATTGCCCAGGCAATCGTAGAACTGACCAGGCAATTGTAGACTTGCCAAGGCAATCCGACTGGATTCAATTGCTGAAGCGATTGAGCTACTCTAGCACTCAATTATCACGACAGTCCATTCGATCATCACACCACGACTCACGATAACTCAGCCTACTCTCTCTTATTCAATTACATCTTTCTTTTTATTTAATTGCTCTTTTATTTTCTTGTTAATTAGAACTCCTACTATCACCTACTTGTGTTTTTACTTTCAGTGCGAGAAGTTAGATTCTTGAAGTAGCGCCAATCCCTATGGAGACGATACTCGATACTTATTATTTCACTTTATTACTTGCGACGTGTATACTTGCACCGTTTGCGTAGCACTTAAAACACGTAACAAGTTTTTGGTGTCATTGCTAGGGATTGGCAATAGCGACTTTTTTTTTAATTTCTTGCACCTTTATTTATTTTTAGTTTTGTTTTATTTCAAATCGGTTTCAAGGGACTTACAACTCTGGTTTTGCATCTGTGTATGACTAGGGCGAGACCAACATCACAAGATTACCTGCTTGAACCCGAGATAGAATGAGTTCTTCATCAAAGAAGACGAGAACAACGAGCAGTAATGGCAGTACAACAAGGTAACCCAATCGGCAATCTGAATGCCAATGGTAACCAGAATGCTGTAGCAAGAGGAGGAGGAGATGCAGTCGTACAACCTGTTTGGAATAGACCTATCGAGACTACTTAAAGGAAGATCTCAACGGTCTCAATCTAGGAGTTGTCGCACCGGAAATAGAAGCTGTCCACTTTGAATTAAAACCTATGATGTTCAACATGATTAACACAATTGGTCAATTTGGTGGATCGACAACTAAAGATGCCAGACAACATCTCAAATCATTATGGAGATTTGCAACTCATTCAAGCTACAAGGAGTCTATGAAGATATCCTAAGGTTGAAATTATTTCCCTATTCACTGAGGGATAGGGTAAAAACGTGGCTGAATAGTATACCACCCGAATCTATAGGATCTTGCACAAATTTGTGTCGTGATTTTATTGCTAGATTTAGCTCTACAAATATGACTGATAAATTATGTAATGATATTACTTCTTTTCGTCAGACAGATGATAAATCCATGTACGAAGCTTGGGAGCGATATAGAGAGCTTTTACACAAATGTCCCATGCACAAATTCCCATTGTGGACGCAAGTGGTGATGTTCTACAAATCCGTGAACACTCCGACAAGGATGATGCTAGATGTTTCGGCAAATGGCATACTCCTCAACAAATCACCTGAGGAAGCAATAGAGATTCTGAACCGTCTTGCCAAGAACGACTATCAATTCCCAACCACCCGAAGGGGAATAGTCAGACGCAATACCACAATAAGCGAGCTTGATTCATCGGGATCAATTTCTGCACAATTGGCCGCTCTAACCAACTTGGTTAAAAATATGAGCTGACCTAGCAACACACAGGAGATCAAGGTAGTAAATTCAATTTGTGATTTATGTAATGGTAACCATGATTCTTCTGAATGTTCGCAGAACCCAGAATTTACTTTTACATGGGAAACTACAACCGAAACAACAATGTGATGTCCAACACATACAATACAGCCTGGAAGAAGCACCCTAATTTTTCATGGAGCAACCCAAACAACGCCGTTAATCAGAACAGTCAGAACACACAAGCATTGGGATTCCAACAGAACATGCCACAGCAACAGATACCACAACAATCGACACAATCCAGTTCTTTGGAAAATTCTCTCAATACTTTCATGTTAAAAACTGAATCTTATATGGATGAGAATAGTAATTTCATGAAAAGAACTGACGCCTTTATCAACAGGACTGAGATGAGATTGCAAAACCAAGAGGCCGCCCTAAAGTCATTGGAGACACAAGTAGAGCAATTTGCTCAGAACTTGAACACAAGACCAATGGGTGGTTTGCCTAGCGATACTGAGGTCGCCAAAGGAATAGGCCATGAGCAGTGTAAAGTAATCGCCAGCCGGAGCGGATGGAAGCTTAATGATGCACATGCCCAGCCAATAAATTGACCAGGAGAGAAACCCCTTATCCAGACAGATGAATCCAGCAACAAGACCTCCAATAAAAATGATGAGTCAGAAATTGCCAAGGCAACTCCACATGCCCATGCCTCGGCAACCAAGCATGCCTCGGAAAGTCCTGATGCATCAGAAATTCCTCAAATCAAATTCCAATGCAAAGAACGGATTGAAGACATCCGACTTCCACCACCATTCCTACAGAGGTTGAAATGGAAAAATCAAGAATACCAGTTCAAGAAGTTCCTTGTCATCTTGAAGCAAGTCCACATCAACTTGCCATTGGTTGAAGCAATAGAACAAATGTCGAACTATGGTAAGTTCCTTAAAGACATTGTCTCTAAGCGAACAAGGCTAGGAGAGTTTGAAACCGTTGTTGTGACGGAAGGATGGATGGATATGCTACATAATCGTATGCCACCCAAGCTTAAAGATCCCAACATTTTCACAATCCCATGTTCGATCAAAAACCACTACGTCAGGAAAGCATTGTGCGATCTTGGAGCAAGCATAAATTTGATGCCAAAATCAATTTTCTAGAAATTAGGAATCGGGAAGGTAAGGCCTACAACAGTTATGCTACAGCTTGCTAACAGATCCTATGTGCATCAAGAGGGAAAAATCGAGGACATACTGCTAAGAGTTGATAAATTTATTTTCCCTCTGATTTCATTATTTTGGATTGTGAAACAGATGAGTTCACACCCATTATTCTTAGGAGACCCTCTTAGCAATGGGAAGAACCTTGATCGATGTTGAAAAGGGAGAACTCACGATGAGGGTGAATGACCAGCAAGTCAAGCTGAATGTATTCCAGACCGTGAAGCATGTCGACGATCCAGAAGAGTTTGAAGAGCTGAACGATAACGAACTTGAGGAAGCCAATTGGATGGTAAGTCGTCCAGGTAAGTATTTTGAACCATTGGACTACTCAGGTAAGGAGGGTAAAATTGAAAAACCCTCTATTGAGCAACCTCCTATTCTTGAATTGAAACCATTGCAGTGTAACTGAAATATGCTTACTTGGGGAACCATAACACATTACCCGTAATTATTTCTTCTAAGTTGTAGCCTGAACAGGAAAAGAAGTTGATCGACATATTGATGCTACACAAGAAGGCAATAGGATGGACAATTTCTGACTTGAAAGGAATTAGCCCGACAGTGTGTATGCACAAAATTCTATTGGAGGATGATCATAAACCGACAATTGAGGCACAAATGAGGCTTAACCCTACTCTGAAGGAAGTCGTGAGGAAGGAAATCATTAAATGGCTTGATGCCGGTATCATCTATCGTATCTCTGATAGTACATGGGTAAGCCTAGTACAATGTGTACCGAAAAGGGAGGTATAATCGTGGTGAACAACGAAAGCAATGAACTAATACCAAGTAGGACTGTGACCGGTTGGAGGGTTTGTATGGACTACCGTAAGTTAAATAAAACCACTAGGAAAGATCACTTTCCTTTGCCATTTATTGAACAAATGCTTAACTAACTTGTAGGTAAATCTTTTTATTGTTTTCTTGATGGTTACTTAGGTTATAATCAAATTGCCATAGCATCGGATGATCAAGCAAAGACCACCTTCACATGCCCATATGGTACCTACGCTTTCAGAAGGATATCGTTTGGATTATGTAATGCTCCGGCAACTTTCCAGAGATGTATGATGGAATTTTTTTTTTCGATATGGTAGAAGACTTCCTTGAGATTTTCATGGACAACTTTTCTATCTTCGTCAATGACTTTGACAATTGCCTCGGTAATTTGGAGAAGGTGTTGGCAAGAAACGAAGAATCCGATCTAGTGCTCAATTGGGAGAAGTGCCATTTTATGGTGGATGAAGGTATAGTGCTCGGTCACAAGATCTCCTCTAAAGGAATTGAAGTCGACAGATCCAAGGTGGAAGTGATCGAAAAATTACCACCATCAAATTCAGTCAAAGGAATTCGAAGCTTTCTCGGTCATGTAGGTTTTTACAGGAGGTTTATTTTATAATTTTTCCAAAGTCTCTAAACCTTTGTGTAACTTGCTTGAACAGGACAAAGCCTTTAATTTTGATGACTCGTGCATCCAAGCATTCAAAGCCTTGAAGAAGCAACTTGCCTCAACACCCATTGTCGTTCCGCCCGACTAGACCTTACTTTTTGAACTTATGTGTGACGTAAGCGACTTTGTAGTAGGAGCAGTACTAGGTCAACGAATAGGTAAAATATTTTACGTGATTTACTACACTAGTAAAACTCTTAATGAAGTTCAAGTGAACTACACCACTACGGAGAAAGAGTTACTAGTTGTAGTTTTCGCTTTTGATAAATTTCGTTCATACTTGATCGGGACCAAGGTAATTGTTCATACTGACCATTCAGCAATTAAGTACATTTTTGCCAAGAAAGATGCCAAACCTCGTTTAATTCGTTGCATTTTACTTTTACAAGAGTTTGGCATTGAAATTAAGGACAAGAAGGGTACCGAGAACCAAGTCACCAACCATTTGTCACGCCTCGTTTAATCTATGATGCATTCCCAGACGAGTAGTTGTTAATCGCCTAGGTAGCCCCAACTATCGATGCCCAGGCAACTGTAGTAGGGACTGCCTCGGCAATACCCATGGCTACAGGTAGCAGCAATTGCCTCAGCAATTCCATGGTATGCAGACTTAGTGAATTTCCTTGTTAGTGGCATTTTACCTCATGATCTTACTCACCAGGGAAAGAAGCGGTTCCGATATGATGCTAAGCATTATTATTGGGACGAGCCTCTTTTATTTAAACAATGTGCAGCTCAGGTTATTAGGCGATGCATCCCTGAGGAAGAGCAGCAAAACGTGCTTCAACAATGCCATTCATCAGCCTATGGAGGTCATTTTAGAGGCATTCGCACCACGGCCAAAGTCTTGCACTTCGGTTTCTATTGGCCAACGCTTTACAAAGATGCTCAAGAATTCTAAAGAGGTGTGATCGATGTCAGGGAACAAGGAATATTTCACGCCGACACGAGATGCCACTATAGAATATCCTTGAGGTCGAGTTGTTTGACGTATGGGGGATCGATTTCATGGGACTCTTCCCATCCTCATTGCCAATGTATACATCTTACTTGCTGTGGACTATGTGTCTAAATGGGTAGAAGCAACTGCGTTTCCCAGCAACGATTCCAAGACTTGCAGAAATTCTTGTAGAAAAACATATTCACACGATTTGGAACACCAAGGGCAATTATCAGTGATGGAGGCACCCACTTCGACAATAGGATAATTGCCACAATGTTGGAGCGATTTGGAGTGATGCACAAAATTGCTACGGCATATCATCCACAGACAAACGGGCAAGCCAAAATTTCCAATCGTGAATTGAAGGTTATCCTTGAAAAATTAGTCAATCCTTCTCGAAATGATTGGTCTACCAAAATTGATGAAGCACTATGGGCCTATTGAACAACATTCAAGACGCCTTTAGGCATGTCACCTTACAGACTTCTCTACGGCAAGACTTGTCACCTTCCGGTAGAGATCGAACATAAGGCTTATTAGGCGATCAAAACTGTCAACATGGATTGGGAGAGTGCTGGACAAAAGCGACCACTGGACCTTAACGAAATTGAAGAATTTCGTACCTTAGCTTACGACAATGCGAGAATCTACAAGCAGAAAACAAAGCGTTGGCATGATAAGAAGCTATTGCCGTGACAATTTTTGCTCAGGAAATTAGTTCTTCTCTTCAATTCTCGGTTAAAACTCTTTTCGGGAAAATTGAAATCGAGATGGTATGGGCCTTTTGAAGTCGTCAAACCTTTCTCCCATGGTGTCGTGATAATCAAGTCCACCATTGACGGACATGAGTTCAAAGTTAATGGACAAAGATTAAAGCACTATGCCGACAACCATGTTGAGCGCGACAAGGAAGTAGTTACTTTAGGAGATGCATAACCATGCTCTCCTTTGGTATTTCTTAATTACTTTTAGTTTTATATTTTTAGACTTATTTTATTTTTGGATTTATTTTTTAGGATAAAAGTATATTTTTAGTTTAATTTTTATTATTTTTATCTTTATCTTTCCATATTTTTTTCTTTGTTTTTTATTCCACAACCACAATCACCACGGCCAAAAAGACAATTCCTCACCAGCTAAGGAGCAAGAAGTGCCAAAGAAAGCTCCAACAGCAAAGCTTGCCCAGGCAACCAAAATTGCCTCGGTAATTTCCAATGTCTCGACAAAACCTGAAGCCCAGACAGCTGAACCCTACTTCAGCAACTGAGGATGCCATGGCAACTGCCGCACAAGAGGCAACACCAACCATACACATTCACCCATCACGAATCGGCAAACGAACCAAGCAATTGGCATGAAGGAAACACATCATTCAAGGTGACAACCTTTCTGACTAACTCATTTGCATTTTATTTTAATTTTTGCATGCATTGAGGACAATGCTTCTCTCGATTTTGGGGGGTATTTGTTTCTAGTTAATTTCATGTTTAGTTGCATTCATCTTTAGTAATAGCATATAGGTTGCATATATTACTTGCCATGTCTTTGATTGGATTTAATTGCTTGAACTTGTTGAATATCCAATGATGAATTTTTGCCACTGCGCTTAATTGAAAGAACCTTTAATTTTAGGATTGCATGAAAAGAACTTAGAATTTTACTATGATGCTAAATATTATTAACACGGTTGTGGCTTGTTGATTGAAAGAAACTTAGTGAACTAAGGTTGCTTAAAATTTGGGTAAATTTCAATTGAAAATTAAAAGTTAATTTCTTACTAGAGGTGCCCGAAACCGGCACTAGTAGTTGCACATTAAAGATATTGCTAGAGGTGCTCGAAATTGGCTCTAGTCGACAAAAATTTTAAAAAAAGAAATTGTTTGCTTTACTAGAGGTGCCCGAAATTGGCTCTAGTAAAAAAGAAAAATAAATACCCTGGTAATTAAATTGATAAAAGCCTATTGTTCACATAGAATCTTGAAAATCAACTTGTACACAATTACGCACACACATTGTCACGAGCATTATAGTTTGGTTCCGGGAAATTTTTGTGCTATCAGAAAAATTAAAAAAAATGTGATCATACTTTGTACCACGGTTCTGAGGTTTGAAGGCAAATTTAAAGCATGTCTTTGATGATTAAAGTCTTGGCAGGTAATTATTAGATTTGCATTGCTTGAGGACAAGCGATAGTTCGAGTTTGGGGGTGTGTCAAGTGTTCAAAAGTACTATTTTTATAACCCTTTTTACTTATATTATTGTTAGACTTAGGTTCATTCTAGTTGCATTAATAGGCATTCATGCATAATTTCCTAGTTTCCTTGATTCATGAGCTTGGTATTACATTTTGTTAGTTTTTCGTGGAAAAGTTGCTGCCTTGGTGTTTTATTTTGTGCAGGTTAGAAGTACCATGACAAAGTGCAAATTGCCGAGGCAATTCAGAAAGAACTTGCCGAACCAGTTGCTCTGGAAATTGCCCGATAAATCTACCCAATTTTGGATAAAGTCAAAATTCAAGGGATAACTCCCCAAAATCCAAATTTTCAAGCAGCATTTAATGAAGATTTAAATTCAGATTTATGAAGAGTTATTGAAGATCAAAGGGAGACTAAATTCCAAGAGTTTTAGGAAAAGTTTTTGGAGGAATTAATATATAATAAAATAGATCTATTTATTTTATGCTATTTAATTCCAACTTAACTTCCTCCTCAAGAAAGACTTTGACCTAGCCATCTCCTATATAAAGAAGCCCTAGCCACCTATTTGGAAGAGAGTTCGATTGGAGAGGTGTGCGATTGGGAGAGAAAATTAGGGCTGCTCGACATCTTCTTATTTTTTCTTCTTTGTTCCATTAGATTCATGTTTAGGGATTTTATTCTTGAGTTTATTTTGTGCCCAACCATGAACTAAACTTATTTGGCTTGGGTTATTGTGCTCTTGTGGTTGTGAGAACGATTGGATTTGTTTAGGTATTGAGTTTGCAATTTTACTTCAAAGTTTGTTTATTCTTGGTTCTCAATTTTGTTTGCGAGTGAATTGGGAGAGGATCTCATGAATTCATCCATTTATCTAATATCGGGAGAGTTGGATTCAAGAAATGAATGAGCATGGTTTTCATACAATCGATCGCTGGTGAAGACTAATTCGACTTAGGGATAAGTTGCGAATTTCAACGGCTAAAAGGAGCGCAAGATAGGTTATTGTCCACCATTGGTTCACGCAGGGATGTATTATCAAGGCACACATAGTTAACATCGTTTAAAGTTAGGGATAACGAGAAACCATTGAAGAACGCTTCACCGAACTTTGAAGGTTGTCGCCCAGTTGCTCAGGCAATCGCAGAACTGCCCAGGCAATTGCAGACTTGCCAAGGCAATCCGACTGGATTCAATTGCTGAAGCGATTGAGCTACTCTAGCACTCAATTATCACAATAGTCCATTCGATCATCACACCAAAACTCATGATAACCCGACCTACTCTCTCTTATTCAATTACATCTTTTTTATTTAATTGATCTTTTATTTTCTTGTTAATTAGAACTCCTACTATCACCTACATGTGTTTTTACTTTTAGTGCGAGAAGTTAGATTCTTGAAGTAGCACCAATCCCTGTGGAGACGATACTCGATACTTATCATATCACTTTATTACTTGCGACGTGTATACTTGCACTGTTTGCGTAGCACTTAAAACATGCAACAGTAACCTATTCCCCACACAGTTGATTTGAGCAACTATCATAGAGGGTGCGACCACCATAAGTAAGCTCAATGGGCTGCCTTTCCCTAACCTAATCACTGCCCTTTGCATCCAAGCAAGGGTTCATACTCGGGAAGGGGACATAATTGTGGCAGCCCGACCAAGGGCTACTTCCTTTCCAAGTGGAGGAATTGAAAGGATACGCCCATGTTGCACCCTCTGCTATTCCATCCGCCTCCCATCTACCCATCACTGACATTGTGGTGGAGACAATCGTTGCCACCACCACTAGAAAAATGCCACCACTAGATGTTGATGCTGGCGCTTCTTCCCACCCTGCTAAGAAACAAGCGTCTGCTCGGTACAAAGGCAAGGGCAACATCATCCAAGAACCACCACACCAACAACTCCCTGGGTTAGAGTTTCTTTTCTTTTTAGTTTTTCACGTTCTGCATTTGCATTTTCTTTTCTTCTTGTTTTTCCTTGTTTTGCTTTATTTTCTTTTTGCATTGGGGACAATGCTCTTCACATGTTTGGGGAGTACATACCCATATAGATTAGGTTAAATTTAGGATAAATTTTAAAAATTATTTTTTTAGAATTGTAAATTAGCCTAATATGTCCAATAGGTTCCTTTTGCTGTGATTCCTTTGATTTTGAAAATTGTTGCTGTGTTGATTATGACTTCCTATGATGATTCTATGTTGATGATTTGCAAGGTGTTAAGAGCTTTCTAGTTTTTGGACTTACTGATAAATCTGTTGTAGCCCTTAAAATCATAAGTTGCATGCAATCTGACACTTAAGAAATCTTAGGGGTGCTCTAGGTCGACTTTCTGATGCTTAAACATGAAATAAAAAGAGAAAGAACTTAAATGCATAATGTAGCAAAACAAAGGCTTAACACTTCATGAAAAATCAAGAAATTAAAACTTGATAATTTAAAAAAATTGTCGAGGGACACTCTTCTATGTATCTTGGTATCTTAGTACACTAGGTGAGCTGTGTCTGCTCCATTTAACTTTCCCTAGTAGGAATGATAGTACTGGAAAAGAGTGAACGAAAGTATTCATGGGATGACACTACTCGTAGGGCTCGGGGATAGGCTGTTTGCTCTGCTCCATCTTCAGGCACTGAAGGGTTAGTGTGATAAGTTGAAGCCCCAAGGTTACAATTTTCAAACTCAAAAGAAAAAGGAGTAAGAATATGCTGAAAAAGGAAAATCACTATGTCGAGGCAGAAAAAAGAAAGCAACCCTTAAGCTTCTCTAAGACTATTAAGTGATGAATGCATGTAACCAAGCACACACTGCACCTACAATAGATTTCATTTTTTGAATAAAACTGTAAGCTCTAATACACTTTCTTATCATCAACATAGTTGAGGAATAAATTACTGTTGCAGTATAACTTGGAATCACTGTAATCATAGCTTAGTGGAACCTTAGGACTTACGGATTGTTTAATGTTTTTATTTTCTGTTTTAATTTTTCTTGTTTCTATTTTGCATTGCTTGAGGACAAGCAATAGTTCAAGTTTGGGGGTATTAGACTAGTGCATATTAGACCTATTTTATATGCCCTTAATCCTTGTCTTTTACATGTTTTTAAGCTCATTTAGGTTGCATTTAGGATAGATTGTACATAGTTGTATGTAGATAGGGAGTTACACCATATGTGTTTTAATTGTCATATATATTGGTACTTTTTATGGGAAATGTGGTATTTTGTGGATGTGCAGGATGTTGGAGGATTGCTGGAGCAAGAGATGAGCATATTATATGGCTAGAGCTAATAAGGCATAAAGAGTTAGAGATGAATCTACCTTTTGCCCATGTAGACTTTCTCCCAGATACGCAACATTTAATGAAGCGAGAAACAATTGGCTTTCTTTAATAAAGCCACACAACTTTAGGGTACTGAAGCCCTAGTTTCACCGCCTATATAAAGAAGACTTAGACATTACTCAAAGGGAGACGATCGATAGAGAGTATGATTCAGACGACAGTCCTAGTTTGAGCTTACAGAGAACCACCGGGGTGAAGCTGGACGATTCTCTTCAACGAACGATGCCACCGAGAGAGGCTGATGGAAAGGAGGCCTGCAGCACAGTTGGATAGCTTGGAGGGAGTTTTGTTGAGGACGTTCGACTCTTTTTTTCTCTTATTTGCTAAACTGTCGTACTTTATGCTTTTAATTATAGTTGCTTTAGACTTAGACATGAGCTAAACTCTTTTAGTTGGGATTATTGTGTCCCAGGATTTTATGTTTTGATTATTTTATTTCAAATCTTTAGTTGTTTTTATCTCCATCTATTATGTTCATGTGCTTAATGCGTAGTTAATCGTAAGATCCATTCGAGAGAGGCTTGTTAACTATTGATCAATGGCTTAATATTCGAGAGAGTTAAGTTAAACAAACATGACCAGTGGGGCTAAGCTGTCAACTTAGGCTTAATCTGTCTTAGACATAAGTTTAGGGTTTTAACGACTAAAAGGGAATTCTTAACAAATAATAGAGTAGTTAGGGTTAACGTAGACATGTATCACCTTAATTACAAAGTTATTAGCTTTTAGGCATCGAGAGAGTCAGAAGTCTTTTAGAAAATCATGTCGAGTAGATGAAGAATTTAAGGGTTTACGTAGACATGTATTTCCCATCGTTATAGAATTGAGGTAGAAAATCAAGCATATATCCTTAGCAATAATCGCAACCTCCATAATAATTGTTAAGTCGCTGCAACTGTTTGTCTTTATCTTAGTTATCTATAGATTAGTGAATTTTAGTTTACTTAATTCAACATCCACCTATACTTGCAAACACATTCCTAAGTACAACAACTTCATATTTATTAATCAATCCTCGTGGGTTTGACACTCTACTTTTACTTTATTACTTGATACGACGAGTATACATGCTCTAAAGTGCATCATTATTCGACAAGCATCACACTCTTTGAAACATTTACCTACAGGCCAGATATTCGATAAAATTCTTTTGCAACTCCCAAAACAGAATCCACATTGCCCTTAGTAAAAACAAGCAAGTCATCCACAAAGCAAATATGGTAAGCTGAATCCTTTTACATTTCGGATGAAAATCAAACACTCCCAAATTACCAACCCAATTCAGTAAACTAGATAAAACATTAAGCACTAAAATGAACAGGTAAGGAGACAATGAATCACATTGCCTAATACCTTTTGCCCCAGCAAAATATCACACTAATCCTTCATTCAAGTTTACTAAGAACTGAGAATGAGTAATACAAGATTAAATCCATCTCCTAAATATTCCAGGGAATCCCAAAACGTTAAGAATTTGAAGAATAAACCTCCAATCAATAGAATCGAAAGTCTTCCTCAAATCAATAATAAGAGCACACCTAGAAGAAAAATGTTTCTTTCGATATCCATTAACGATCTCTTGCGTTAACAAAACATTATCCACAAGATCCCTACCGGTTAGAAATGCACTTTGATTCAGCAGAATCAAAAAAGGTAATCACTCTTAAATCCTGTTTGTGAGTATTTTTATAATGTATTTGTAATCCGTATTGCAACAGGGAATTGGCCTAAAATTAGTCGACTTCATAGGAGCAACAACCTTAGGTACCAATAAAGGGAATAATTCATTTCTTTCAAGGGCAAATATTTTCCAAATGATTCTTTTAGTCAAATCGAACACCTGAAACCCAACTTCAAAGAAAGAATTAATACCCCTACGGGTTTTTTATTGGCCTGAAATGGATTGAGCATCTCAGTCCTTTAGGCTTTAAGACTCGAACAAAAATAGGAACCTTTAACGGTTCTTAGAAAAAATCAAATGTCCAACAGTGAAACACTACAACTTTAGAGGTTTGATTAATTTTGGATATTTTCATGTTATTTTGAGTTTGGGTCATTTCGTTATTTTAAGTTATTTATTCAAGTTATTTCATGTTTAATATGTTCAATAACTTTTATTAGAATTAATTTAAGAATGAATTTTTTGAATCGGATTTTTGATACAATAACTAAACCATCTAAACCCCTCTAACTCCCTAAATAGGATGATAATATACGTTCAAACTCACATCCTTTTAAATATAACAATAATAACTATGTCAAATCGAATTTTTGAATTTAGATTAAGACGATGGTTTTGTTTAAAATCAATCATGGATTTGGCCATATTTAAATTTGGGTAAACTACCTAGGTGACCATCTAACTATTGGGTCTGACATATTTTGGCCACCGAACTACAAAAAATCAAAATTTAACCACCCAACTATTTAATTGGACCTATTTTGACCACCAACCGTTAAAATCTAACGGAAGGGTGATGTGGTTGTTAATGAAAATTTGTATAACTACACTATTACGTGTTTTGAGTGCTTCGCAATTGGTGCAAGTGTACATATCGCAAGTTATAGTATAGATTAGATATCGTCTCCGCGGGAATTGGTGGAACTCTGATTTCTAATTCCTTGCACTAAAAACATAAATAAATTGTGATGGTAGATGTTTCAAATTAACAAGTAAAATAAAGTGAACAAGAAAATAAAAGAAGATTGTGATTGAATAAGAGAGTAGGCTGGATTATTGTAACTTATGGTGTGATGATCGAATGAAAAGTCTAGGTCGTTGTTTGCTGAGGAAACTTAATTATTGTGGCAATTTGTCAATTGTCGTGGCAACTGGTTCCTCCATTCAAAGCTCGGTGAAGCATTCTTCAATGGCTTCTTGTTATCCCTAACTCGAAACACTAGTCAATTGTGCATGCCTTGGTGATACATCCCAGCGTTAACCATGGGTGAACAACAACCGATCTTACGCTCCTCTTAGCCGTTGAAATCTGCAACTTATTCCTAAGCCAGATCAGTCTTCACCAACGATCGTTTGAATGAAAACCATGCTCATTCGTTTCTTGAATCTAACTCTCCCGAGATTAGCTAAATAGATGAATTCACGTGATCCTCTCCCAATTCACTCGCAATCAAATTAAGAACCAAGAATGAACAAACTTTGAATTTAAATTGCATTTAAAAACCTAAACAAATCCAAACGTTTTCACAACCACAAAAACACAATAACCCAAGCCAATTTAGTTTAGTTCATGGCTGGGTGCAAAAGAAATACAAGATAAAAATTCTCCAACATGAATATAATGGAAACAATGAATAAGAAGAAGATATCAAACAACCCCTAATTTTTTGTCTCAAATTGAACACCCCCTTCAAGGTTGTGACTTGGTTCCTATTTGTAGGAGATGATTTGGTCGAGTTCTTTGTAGATGAGGATGAGTTTAAGTTGGAATTAAATTCAATAAAAGATATAATAAATCTCTTTTATATCTATCCTCAAAAACTCCTCATAAATCTAAATTTTTATCTCCATCAAACTCTATGTGTAAATCCAAGTCATTGGGGTTTATCCTTTAATTTTTGTGCTTATCTTAAATGAGGTGGATTTTATCCAGTCATCAAATCGGCAGCTTTTTCATTCTTATTCTCAATTGCTTCGGTAATTTACTACTTGCTAAGGCAATTAAATCCTCCTCATAAAAACGCACATACTAGCAGCATCGTTTCCACAAAAACCAACCAAAATGTAGTATTAAGCTTATCAATGAAGGAAACTCGGGGATTATGCCTGAATGACTATGAATGCAACTAAAATGAGCCTAAGTCTAACAATAATTATAAGAAAAAGGGTAGAAAATATATTACTTTTATACACTTAACATACACATTTGGTCTTGTAAACACTAATTTTACCCGAGTTTTTATTACTATTACTATTACTATTGCTATTACTATTACTATTACTATTACTATTACTATTACTATTACTATTACTATTACTATTACTATTACTATTACTATTACTATTACTATTACTATTACTATTACTATTACTATTACTATTACTATTACTATTACTATTACTATTACTATTACTATTACTATTACTATTACTATTACTATTACTATTACTATTACTATTACTATTATGGGTTGTGATAAGAAAAAACAACAAATATATATAAAAATAAAGAAGCCCAACTTAATGTCCAAGTCCAATTACAGTCTTTAACCCAATAATAATACATGGCGTGTTAGGCCCAATTAAAGCCAAAAACCCTAAAGCTCTATCTAATATGCTCTTTTTTGCACAACCAAGAGAGAGACGTTGGATCAAGCCAGATCCAATGGTCCAGATCAAGCCCATGCACCTTTTTAGCTAACCGAGTGTGATGCATGCCCCGACCCTCTGACTCCTACGCGCACGTGCAATCGACGCTCGAGACTTTTGGGCTCCCACGCACCACTTGGCTCCATCTGATACTGCTACATCATCCTTTTAAGACCATTTGGACCATCCACCTTCAAACAATATCGACCGTTGAATCAGATCTGATCCAACGACCCATATTAAATCTAACTGAGAGGCTCTTTGCATCCCCTTCGTCCGATGGCCACCACGTGGCATGATCGACCACACCTTTTTATCGCGGACTGAGGACCGCCGTGATGTTTTTCTCACCAGCTCATCAACCACCGCAATGGCAAAAATCATAAAAAGATAAGGATGTCAGCCCCGAAATCATCAACAGTGTAATATTTAATTGTTGCTTATGAATGTAAACCAAAAAACGAATATAAAAATGTACCATCAATGTAATTAGTTTTTCACTTTCAAATCAATACGAAAAAAAGAGTAAAGAATTCCTAGAGGTATCATTAGTCTCTTTCTTATTTCTCTCTTTTGCATGTCATAAATAAACAAAAAGATTTAAACTTTTACCTTTATCGTTGAGTCGCTATCATTCTCGTCCGGGGACAAGTCCGTTGTTCTTTTCAAGATCAAAGGATGAACCAGAGTGAGGGGCTATTTTCTATAAAACAAAGGAGGGTTCGATTTTAAAATGCTCGGGTTTGATTTTAAGTAAAAAAAGGTTTTTGAGTGTTTCAAGGAGTCACCGACGTCGACGATCGACGGCCGGTAACGGTATGCGACGGTCGGCACAACCAGGCCTTGTCGAAATATGGGTTTACCTTTACGTTCGGATGAACGCATGGTGGCGTTCATCCAATTTTCAAAGAAGACTAGTTAAAAAAATAAAAAAAGGCTATCCTTAGGTTCGGATGAACGCACATCGGAGAGAAATTTTTAAGATATTTAAAAAAATAAAAAGGGTGTTTCAAGGAGTCACCTAATTTTTATTCTCGGTTTAAAAATAAAATTAGGTTCGTCCCTAGATCAGACTTAATCTGATTTTCAGTGGTTTAATTATCCTTTCGACCCTTCTAACTTCTATTTTGTTTTAATTTAGTCCCAAATCTAGTGTAATATTCCCTCTTTTAGTCCCTTGTTTTCATTGGTTTATTTAATTTTACCCCTTATCTTTCACGCATACTTAAATTCCAGTATTGTTCTTGCTTTTTTTAATTTCAGTTATTTATTTCCGCTTACATGTGTTCATTTGTTCGATATATGTTGTTCATTTTTGTTGTTTATCAACGCACTTTAATATATATACATATATATATATATTCATATTATCTATAATTATATATGTTATATGGTGTTAAGTTATATTATATATGTTACAAATACTGTTTATATATATATATATATATATATATATCAGTATATATGGGATGTATATATATATTACATTATTTGTGCTATTATATATTACATACCGTCTATATATATATATGAATATATTATATTATTTATATTATAGTGTATATTACTATATTATATATGTTACATATAATTTTTTTATATATAGTATAGCATATGGTTTATATTTACATATAATGTTTCCGAATGTAGTATAATATATATGTTATAAGTTTCAGTATACGTATACATATATGTATACTAAAGTTTTGATTATATATATACATTATCTTATATATTGTTATATGGTATATATTATGGTACGTATATGAGTGCATATATATATATATATATATATATTATTTCTTTATATATAGCATATTATTACTTCATATATAGTGTCTGCGTCATTATTAATATCGGAATAGTTTCGAATTCTTTTAGTCGTTACAGCATGGCGACTCCGCTACGGACCTAATTTTTGTTTTTACAAAAAAAGAGTCAGACCTAAAAACAATTACTACTTTATTAATATTAGTATTTGCGAGCTAAAGTGACAATTAAGTTAATATTTATTTATAAATGCGAGTTTATTTTAACGTATTTAAAATTTGGTAATAAACATGTTTGTTTTAAGTGGGGGAAAACGCTAGTACTTTCGTGAAGATATAGTTCCTCCATATGGGCCTACCAAGTACCTTCGGGGCTCGAGGACCCTATGTTTTCGTGAGAATATTATTTTCCTGTACGGACATAGCGAATGGGTCCCCTTGAATTGAACCCGGTTGAAAGGAGCCTATAATGGGTGATGATCGGGGGCCTTGCTACCCTTATTAGGGGACAACGAGGACAATTCGGGTACCCTTTTAGTACCAAAGTTGCATGTAGAGAATATAGAAAGTCCACCCATTTTAGAGCCATGCGAATAACCTAGGTTTTAGATGGAATGCAAATAGGTTTGTTTTATTTGATACTTTGTTTAATTTTCCGTTCTACTTCTTCATTTATTTATTTTATCAGGTACTAACTTATTTCTTTTTGTGTTTTGCTTTTGCATATATTTTTGTTGCATCTACATTACATAAAGGTGTTGATTCGAGGTCGATTGCCCAATTAGAGATCTTTCATTATGGATTGGAGGTATCTCAAGAGAGAGGTAATCAACTCGAAGGTCCGACATTGGTCTGAAGTCAACCAAAGAGTTCAAGGTGACAGTCTGCCAAGTGAGCGTATAGTATCAAGGTATACCTATGTGAGCCTACAACAAAAGGATCTTTGGGAATTGAAAGAGATATGAGAAAGTTGGGATCGGAGGTTGCAAAATTTGTTCCATGATAATTATGGAGATATAGAACAATTGATATACATTAAGATGCTCCGAGCCATATTCCAATTTTGGAACCCTGCCTTTTTTTGTTTCACTTTTAATGGGGAAGACATGATGCCCACAATTAAAGAATATTCGGCACTACTCAATTAGAAAAATATAGAGAAAGATTGGATTTATGCTAAGCCATCGAAGTTTCAAAATTATCCCACCAAGATCAAGACTTTAGCCGGAATTAGTAAAGATTGGGTAAAAAAGTTTAATTCAGAGGCAATGGGACAATACTGTTTTTTTCATGGGAATGCATTCGAGATATTATACTTGCACACCCGAATGAGGTTACGAAGATGGACTTGTTTGCTTTAGGGATATATGGTTTGATTATTTTTCTGAGGGTTTTGGATAATATTGATGTGGCTATTTTGGATTTATTTGAACACATAGAGAGGAAGGTAAATTTGGTATCGATAATTTTAACCAAAACTTTCATTTCATCGAATTCTAGCGGAAAGCATGGAGAGTGGCATTTTAGGGGTTCCGCTCAATTACTTCAGGTTTGGATCCAAATTCATTTTTGAAAACTTCGAAGAAAGTTCTACCAGGTATGTGTTTGGAGGGATTTTCTCCTTTGCGAGAGTATCTAGCAAAAGAGTGGCGAGAAGATTTTAACAAGAAGAAGTGGACTAAGATTTTCAAGAATCTTCGGGACAAAGACATAATTTGGCGGGCACCTTGGCTAGGTAGTATCATCCATTTCTTGTAAAAATGTGGAGATTACAATTGGTTAATGATGCTAGGTCTGTATGGAGGAATAGCTTGTGCCCTTTTGTTGGTACCAAGACAGTTTGGGTCTCAACAGTTTGTTCATGTTACTTCGAGTTTGAGTCAGGCCTAATTTGCTTTCAAGGGTGAATTTAGGGCAAAAGTTCAAATCGCTCATAGGTCTTGGTGTTAGAGTATGCCCAAAGACCAATCATAAGATGACTGTAAATGACATTTGTTTTTACCTTGTTTATTCATAAAGAGGCATTGCCATTATTATTTTCAGTTATAATTTTACGTGCATAAATAAACTGAATTATAATAAAGTCCTTAGAATAATATGATTATTCTTAAATGTTCTTAGTTGAGTATTATTGTGGGAATGGAAAACAATAATACATTAAGACTAATATGTAGTTGATTGATGACAAAGTGTTGTCATTTACATGGAGATGTCAAAATCAATACATAAGTATGTGTTAGAGAACGACATACTGGACTGACCCGCTATGAGCATGTTTCTTGGATTATTATGTGACAGTCACAACATTGCTCTTAGTGATAACTACATGTATGATCCTCATTGCTTGAGATTATCATTATTTCAACATTATGAGTGACATATTTTGATACAGTCAAACGTGTGTCGTAAATGACTACTCTATAAAGACTACTATTGGATATATCACAATTTATGTAGTGGGATATGGTTGATCAAGATAGGATTTGTCCATCTTACATAATAGGAGTAATATCGTAGGCCACTTGATTGATTGAGACTAGAAATGCATGGTCATGCTCGAATAAGTTGATATGAGATATCATAGTTATTCGTTTATAATAGTCTACTCAAGATATCAAGAAATATTAGATGGACTATACAAGTGTGACTGTTTCATGACTTGTGTCTAATCTAGATATAAAGGACAAAAGGATGTAATACATGAAAAATAGTTAATCACGAAAAAGTTATGTTGAATCATGATTTCTTGTAACTTAGGTGACAATGACATATTGCTAGATGTCACTCATTGTTTGTAATATTAAAAATATTCTAATATTTACTACTAACGTTACATGAACCTACAGGGTCACACCCACGGTTGAAATGAGCATATATTAAACGAATTATATATGCACAAATTTGTTGTACACGAATTTATTTAAATTAATATATATTTGATATATATATATATATATGATTTAACTATTGGATAAATATTAAAAGAAAATAATTATTGTAATTATGACTCTTTTAATATATATAAATAATATAATTCGATTTAAATTAATGTATATATTGAAATCCTAATTAAAGTTGAATTGGGATTATTTATATATATATATATATATATATTAATATATATATATATATTAATATAAATAATTAGTTGAATTGAGATTATATATTAATATATATTGAAATCCTAATTAAGTTAAATTGAGATTATATATTATATATATATATATTGAAATCCTAATTAAAGTTGAATTGTGATTATATATATTTAATATATATATATATATATATATATATATTGAAATCCTAATTAAGTTGAATTGTGATTATATATATTTAATATATATATATATATTGAAATCCTAATTAAAGTTAAATTAGGGTTATATATATATATATTGGAATCCTAATATGAGTTGAATTAGGATTTCAAAGGCTATATAAAGGCATGAGAGATATAGAAATCATTAATGCTTTTGGAAAACCCTCTAAATAGTTTAGAGAGTTTTATATGCTCGTTTCAATTGGTGAACTACGTAGAAGACGGAGCGTTATCGTTGCGGCTTGGGAATCGACATTGTTGAATCGTGATTGGATATCTATCTCCTCCAAATTTAGAATTCCAGATTTAAATAGGTAATTCTTCACCCTTATTCACCCCGATTCGTTCCTCGTACATGGATCTCTGGTGGTAATCGTCGGATAATTTTTCTGCTGCGCCATAGGGTGTACCGGCGTGACCCAACAGTGGTATCAGAGCCACTTGTACGATACGAATTCAACTTTTAATTACTTGGGTGATGTAATTGTATGAGATACATATTATTTTTTATTAATTTAGCAAATATATGATATTTGTTCGAGCAAAACTATTCAATCACGGTTAATCTATTAATCTAGTTAAAAATGTTCTAAGATCAGATGATTAAGAGTTAATCATCATGATCTTTGTTGATAGGGGTCGAAATATTATATGCTAATTGTTAACATATTCAAAATATAATTTTAGGTTTTTAGATGTTAAGTGTTAACATACGCGAATATTAGACTAATGGTTAGTCTATAGATTTCCTGCGGGAAAGTAAGAAGAGTTGTTCCAGTAAAAAGCTTATGGATTTTAAAATCCTGAAAAACACGATAATGTTGATAAAAGTTAAAAAATTGTGGGTTTTTTACACAGAAATTAAGATGCTAATCTTTTTAAAAAAATCCCTATCGCTAACCAAGCAGCGGCAACCCCACCGACAGCTACGTGGCCGTCGAAACCTTGCAACACATGCGTAGGAACAATCTAGTAAGACTTTAATAACAAGCCGCGTCTGTAATACCCCTTTCTCGTATTCATAGCTGAATATGAGTCAGAGATATCACAAAACATTTGTAAAACCCTCTACATTTGTAACTCGGTAAAATTTTGTTTCTTTAAAAATGTTACAATGTATTTAGTTTTTATTTACAAATCTAGTTATTCGCGTAAAGTTTAAAAATAATATTTTCATCTTCAAATCGAATTTATTTTCAGGCAGCAACTTATCAATTTAATTTGTCTTGATATAATTAATAAAACTACCTGATTTAAAATTCATCCAGATACCAAATAAAATACAAATTCTATCAGAGCAAGCATATCCTTTTAATATACATGTCAACTAGTAAATATCAAATAGTATCAAAAGATATCTTACTGATACTGATGTACCTGTTATTGACTGATGATGTCCGGATATGTTCCTTACTCCAACCATTTCTTCTTTCCTACATGTAAAATAGTTACACGCTAAGTATTTACTTAGTGAGGCAATAATTCAAATTTAAGTGCAATTGTCATAATATCAATCTCAATATTAATTATTAATTATTAATAATGCATATGATCACCTTACCATTACATGCTCATTAACATAATTAAATATGTAACATCATATATGTATATCAAAGTGATAAGATTAGATCTTACCAATATTGGTGCCATTTCCATCCGTAAGCTTTCAATGCTTACCAATACCTTTTTCCAACTCTGTCTGCAAGCTTTCAAGCTTAACATTCTATTTTTTTATTTCAATTCAGTTTACTTAGCCCAATGTATCGAATTAAGAGATTCTATGTACACGAGTCATCCCCCCATACCCAACATTTCTTGAGTATTTATATTATTTGCACTCTACCGGGAGTGCTTAGCACCGAAGTGCTTTTGTATACTTACCGGAGTATACAATATATCCCTCATTGAGTTTTTATGAAATTACTCCGAAGTGCTTAGCACCCGTAATAAGTTTGTATACTCAAACCATGCATGAGTATACTTCTCAATGAGTATTTATAAAATTTGCACTTTACCTGAAGTGCTTAGAATCTTTATACAGTTGTTTATGACTCTATGGCTAGCCAACTATACCTTTGAACATCTATATCATACTTGGGCTTTATATCATCAAATATTTCATCCATGGCAATGTATATCAATTTATATTAACATGAAGCAGTTCATAACCGAATAACATTAATAGTAAATCATAGTAAATCATCATCAATAACTAGTGATCAATGCATTTATTTTCAACCTTTGACATATTTAAAGTATGTCAAATGTATGATCAATGACATAATTATCATGATAATATATAAACCAGGTAGACTCATCCCAAGTCTTACCAGTGATGTATAAAACATTTATGTATAATGTTATGTATGCATTGCACTCACCTGGGCCATGTATTAGTAAGCCTCACTAAGTCCTCTTCGATCCTTTCCTTCATTGTACCTTGAACCTCCCTTGATTCGAACTTCATAATTCAAATAAGTAAAATATTTGTTAGATCCCAATCTAACAATATGTTACATATTGTCCAATATAATCATTCGAATACAAAATCTCCAAACATTTTCTTTTCTTCCTTGTATTGTTCAAAAACTCATTATGGTCCTTAGTGACCAATTTGAACTTTCATTAACCCTTTTCAAGCTTACTAATCAACCTTAGATACAAAGTGTATCAATTCTCATTTTCTGGCTGTTTGCAGTACCTCCCAAGAAATATTTATATAAAATAATCTACAACTCAAAATTCGATTCTGTTTGTTCTGAAAGAAACTCGATTCAATAAGATTTTCAACCATATAAATTAATAGCCCAAATTCAACTTGTACGATTTATGGCGAATTTTCAAAGTCAATTTACAGTATTTAATTTCGGAACAGCCTGCTATATTGTTTTTTGACCTTTCACCACTTAAAAATTCATATCTTTTTACTTAGAACTCGAAATCAGTTTCCGTTTGTTGAAAATGAACTAGACGGACAAATTTTTACATCGGTATAAAATTCACTTTCTAACCATTTTTGTAGAATTTATGGTGAATTTTCAAAGTTACTTCCATAAACCAGTTTTTCTACACAACTTCCATAAACAACTTCAATTTTTATACTAACTTCTCCTTACTTCTCTACTTTTCAATTTAGTCCAATCACTAATTTTAAACCACCAACTCATCACATTCTTCACCAAATAATTATTCACAATAATTCTCCCTAATTTTCCTTATTTACCGAAATAGGTACTAAAATGCAAAGATAAGGATTCATGCTTCTTAACTTTGCAATTTAGTCCTTAATTCAACATTACTACCTTAATTCCATCATTACAACTAAAAAACAGATTTAGCCCCCATACAAAACTTTCATTTCGATTTGGTCACTTAACTTTGACAAATTGTCAAAATGCTCATTAATTCAATTCAACATCAATTTGGCATTCTAACTTCATTTTCTTATCTATAACATCATTAATAACATAAATACACTCCAAATTCTAAAATTCAGATTTGCTCCTTCAACTTTTCAATTTTTCGAAATGGTCTCTACACAATTTAACTTAGGGTTTTGCTTCCAAACAACAATTCAAGCTTACTAGATCATTATTTCAACATCACAAACCCTAAATTAAACTTGAATCCATAAACCCTAATCACCTTCATAATAATCAAAACATGTAAAACTTAAATCCCAACTCGATATCATGATTTTTAACATCATACTAGCTTGATTTCAACTTGAATTCAATCATGGAATCATAAAATATCAAAAGCCCCAATTTGATCCATAAACCCTAATTTCTATCTCGTGTAAATTCTCATCAATCAAGAATGGATTCCATGAATTATTGATATCAAAAGATAGAGCTTAAAGCGTAGAACAACTTTGTAGTTGAAGAGATTACCTGAAAACCGAGTTTCGGGGCTTGAATCGGGCTTGGAAATTTTTTCTCTTTCTTTCCCTAGCCCTCACGTTTTTGGCTAGAAAAGATGAACATTTGGTTCATCTTTTTACCATTATTTTACACATATATCTATTAAATGAATATTAAATTCTTTTAATAGTGAAATTATAATTTTGCCCATTTTATCCAATGGTTGAGATTGATTTTATCATCAATCAAGGGCCAAGATTTAATATTCCATTTTCTCTTTCCAAAATTGCCTTATAACTTTTTAAATATTTCAAAATTGCCATTGGGGCCAAATAACCAATTTGCCCCCCAACTAGTTTTTATTTACTAGTTTGTCATTCTTGTAAAAATTCAACTAAATCTAGTTGGAATCCAACAAACTATAATAAAATATTCATAAAGTAATACTTAATCAACTTTTAAGCTATTATCTTAGTACTAAATGATCCTTAATCAACTTAATAAATTTTTGGGTATTACAGCGTCGTTATTATTTTTGATATGCACGGTGTTTAGAATGCATAGTTATAGCCCAATAGCCCATTTAGTTTTATTTATAAGGTTTTATAAATACGGCCTACGTATCGTGCCTTTCTCTACTTCTATTATAATTCTCTTCTCATCTTACTCCCTCATATGTAAAACGAGTTTCTGAAATTGTAATCTATACGAAGAAGCATGGACCAGAGGAATAGAAGTGTGGGCCGACAGAAATATGCTTGAGAAGTACTTTTATCCTTAGAATAATTTGGTTCTCCCATTGGCTTGGGACGTGCCACCTTAGGATATGGGCTATAACTATTGCATTCATATTTACTATTTTTCATATATGTGATAAAACGAATGTATGAGATGCATGCTAGTTAATTGATAAGATCAAATGTTAAATGGTGAGATAATATTCACGAAACCTCTCAATAAAATATTAAGTTTTTTATGGATTCCCAATGTTAACCCTCGTTAAATTCTAGATCATTACAATGTAGGTTCTGCTAAAGCGAGGTACTTGTATCTATCTTGGCCAAACGCGAAGAATAAGCAAGTAATATTCATTGGTTGTAATATTGGTTAAAGACTTGACTAGGTTACTCTAGTAGGATTAGAAACCTAAAGGTTAGTTATTTGGATAATCATAGAATGGTTATGAACAAGAGTTGTTCACCAAATGAAGGAGTTACATGAGATGTAATTAGCAAGTGTTGCTTACCTAGATAGACCATAATCTTTAGAGAAAAGCCAAAGTTGACTTAAGAGAATATGAAATTTGGATCCTTGCTCACTAGAAAAAACTTACAGAAAGTATTTTCAACATTAATATTTGAGGGTTATTAATTTTAATAAAAATAGTGGGGTATCAAGTCCTTTTATAAGCAAACATGGTAAACGTACTCAAAATTCATATTTTATTGTTGTAGACTTATTATACAAATTTGTTATCATTGCGATCAGTCATTTAGAAGGACAAGTTAAACGATGTAAACTACCTTGACTGGTCACTGGAAGGAAAATGTTTCCATTTGTAAAAGACATGTCATTGTAAAAGGAACTGCCCCATTTATCTTGAAAAGTCAAGAAGGCAAATGAAAGCGGGGCGTCCGCCTCGAATATTTATGTTATTGATATTAATTTATTAACACCTACTTCTTAGGTATTGGATACTGGTTGTGATTCTCTTATTTGTACATTTGTATAAAAGAGTAGAAATTTGAGAAAATGATAGGTGGACCTACGGGTTGGTAATAGAGCAAGAGTTGATGCATTAGCTATAGGAACATATACTTTATTGTTGTCTAGTGGACTTAATTTATGTTTAGAGGATTGTTATTTTGTGTCTAGTTTGACTAAAAACATCATTTCGATTTCTTGTTTAGACAAGATTGGTTTTGATATCATTATTAAGAATAATTGTTATTCTTTTACCTCGATAATGTTTTCTATGGTGTGACATAATTAATAATTGGCCTCTATACTTTGGATCAAGAGAATTCCATTTACAACATAAATACAAAAAGATCAAAACAAATGACTCTAATCAAACTCATCTTTGGCATTGTCACTTGGGTCACATAAGTGAAAAACGCATTTCAAAACTTCATAAAGATGGAATTTTGGATTCATTTGTTTTCGAACAACTTGATGTATGCTAGACTTACTTATTGGGAAAGATGACCAAAGCTCCTCCTAATGGTAAAAGTGAGCGAGCAAGTGATTTATTGGGGTTAATACATAATGATGTATGTGGACCAATGAATACACAAGCCAAAAGAAGGTTTTGAAAACTTTATTACTTTCACAGATGACTTTAGTAGATATGGGTACATTTACCTAATGCATCATAAATCTGAAGCCCTTGAAAAGTTCAAGGAATTTAAAAATGAAGTACAAAACCGACTAGGAAAAAGCATTAAGGCTCTTCGATCAGATCGAGGAGGAGAATACTTAAGCTTAGAGTTTGGTGACATTCTTAAGAAATATGGGATTGTCTCACACCTCCTGGTACTCCACAATGGAATGGAGTTTCTAAAAATAAGAAAATGAACACTATTAGACATGGTTCGATCAATGATGAGTCACGTTGATCTTTCAGTTTCTTTTTGGGGACATGCGCTAAAAATAACTGCTTTCACACAAAATATTGTTCCATCTAAATTAGTTCAAAAGACACCATATGAAATATGGACTTGGAAATGTCATAGTATGTCTTTTATGAAAATTTGGGGATGTGAAGCTTATGTTAAACATGAGATGTCTACAAAGCTCGAACCCAAATCTCATAAATGTAATTTTTTGGGTTATCCTAAAGAAACTAAAGGATATTATTTCTTCAATCCTACCGAGAAAAAAATGTTTGTTGCTCAAACATGAATCTTCCTAGAAAGATAATTTGTTTTTCGAAAAGGAAATGAGAGAAATATTAAACTCAAAATTCGAGATCAACCACATATCATTGAACAAGAGATTGAACAACAACAAGTTCCGCAAGTTGTTGAGGAACATTCAACAGTTTTGGAAACACAACCACTGTGAAGATCTTTGAGAGAATGCAATATGCCTGAGAAATATGGATTTCTTGTCACATTGCATGGTGATGTTCTCTTCATGGATCAAGATGAGCCTACGACTTATCAAGAAGTAGTGACGGGCCCAAACTTTGAGAAATGGCTAGAGGCCATAAAATTTGAGATGGATTCCATGTAAAAAAAACATATTTGGACCTTGGTTGACCCACCTCTAGGGATTAAGCCCATATGGTGCAAATAGGTTTTCAAAAAGAAAACCGACATGGATGGTAATGTACAAACATACAAAGTGCGATTAATCGCTAAGGGTTTTGGTCAAATTCATGGTATAGACTATGATGAAACCTTTTCACTTGTTGTTATGTTTAAATACATTCAGATCTTACTTGCAATATCTGCATTTTATGATTATGAAATAAGGAAATGGATGTTAAAACCGCTTTCCTTAATGGAAAACTAGATGAGGATGTGTACATGACACAACCAGAAGGTTTTGTCGATCCAAAACATGCCAAAAAATAAGCAAGCTACAAAGGTCCATTTATGGATTGAAACAAGCTTCTCGAAGTTGGAATCTTCATTTTAACAAAGCAATCAAAGAGTTTGATTTTATCAGAAATGAAGATGAGTCATGTGTTTTCAAGAAAATTAGTGGGAGCACTATCATATTCTTGGTACTGTATGTGGATGACATGCTGATAATAGGAAATGACATGTCTAGCTTTCAGTCTATGAAAACTTGGTTAGGAAAAATGTTTTCCATGAAAGACTTGGGTGAGGAAACATATATATTAGGATTCAAGATCTATAGAGATAGATCAAGACGACTGCTAAGACTGAGTCAAAATACATACATAGAAGAAGTACTGAAAAGATTTAGTATGGAAGAATTTAAAAAGAGGTTCTTACCTATGAGACATGAAATTTTACTCTCGAAGGAAATGTATCCTTCAACACCTCAAGAAAGAGAGCAAATGAGTAAGATTACATATGCTTCAGCAATTGGATCTATCATGTATGTCATGCTATGTACTCGTCCAAATGTATCATATGCTTTAAGTATGACAAGTCGATACTAGGTAGATCTCGGTGAAGGTCACTGGGTCACAGTTAAAAACATCCTTAAGTACTTAAGAAGAACTAAGGATACATTCCTTATATAAGGAGGTGAAAAGAGCTAAGTATAAAGGTTATACTAATGTCAGCTTTCAAACCGATACGGATGATTCATGATTATAATCGGGTTTTGTGTCCTACCTTAATGAAGGTGTTGTGAGTTGGAAAGGTTCAAACCAAGATACAGTAGCTAATTCTACAACAAAAAGCCGAGTATATTGTAGCATGCGATGCTGCAAAAAAGAGTGTTAAGATCAAGAAATTCATATCTGAACTAGGGGTTGTGCCAAGCATTTTGAATGCTATAGATCTACGTTGTTATAACAGCGGAGCCATCACACAAGCAAAAGAACCCAGATCTCTCCAACAATCTAAACGCATACTTAGGCGTTACCATCTTATTCAAGAAATTATAGATCAAAGAGATTTGGAAATATGTACAGTACCAACAGATGATAACATTGTCGATCCACTGACAAAGCCTCTGACGCAGCAGAAGCATGACCGTCACACTAAGTCACTTGGTATTAGATACATTAGTGATTGGTCTAGTGCTAGTGGGAGATTGTTAGAGTATGCCCAAAGACCAATCATAAGATGATTGTAAATGACATTTGTTTTTACCTTGTTCATTCATAAAGAGGCATTGCCATTATTATTTTCAGCTATAATTATGTGTGCATAAATAAACTGAATTATAATAAAGTCCTTAGAATAATATGATTATTCTTAAATGTTCTTAGTCGAGTATTATTGTGGGAATGGACAACAATAATGCATTAAGACTAATATGTAGTTGATTGATGACAAAATATTGTCATTGACATGAAGATATCAAAATCAATACATAAGTATGTGTTAGAGAACGACATACTGGACTGACCCGCTATGAGCATGTTTCTTGGATTATTATGTGACAGTCACAATATTGCTCATAGTGATAACTACATGTATGATCCTTATACTTGAGATCATCATTATTTCAACATCGTGAGTGACATATTTTGATACAGTAAAACGTGTGTTGTAACTGACTACTCTATAAAGACTAATATTGGATGTATCACAATCTATGTAGTGGGATATAGTTGATCTAGATAGGATTTGTCCCTCATATATAATATGAGTAATATCGTAGGCCACTTGATTGAGTGAGACTAGAAATGCATGGCCATGCTCGAATAAATTGATATGAGATATCATAGTTATTCATTTATAATAGTCTACTCAAGATATCAAGAAATATTAGATGGACTATACAAGTGTGACTGTTTCATGACTTGTGTCTAATCTAGATATAAAGGACAAAAGGATGTAATACATGAAAAATAGTTAATCATGAAAAAGTTATGTCGAATCATGATTTCTTGTAACTTAGGTGACAATGACATATTGTTAGATGTCACTCATTGTTTGTAATATTAGAAATGTTCTAATATTTATTACTAATGTTGTATGAACCTACAGGGTCACACTCACAGTTGAAATCAGCATATATTAAAAGAATTATATATGTACAAATTTGTTGTACACGAATTTAGTTAAATTAATATATATTTGATATATATATAATTTAACTATTGGAAAAATATTAAAAGAAAATAATTATTGTAATTATGACTCTTTTAATATATATAAATAATATAATTCGATTTAAATTAATATGTATATTGAAACCCTAATTAAAGTTGAATTGGGATTATATATATTAATATATATTAAAATCCTAATTATTTGAATTGTGATTATATATATTAATATTTATTGAAATCCTAATTAAGTTAAATTGAGATTATATATTTAATATATATATTGAAATCCTAATTAAGTTGAATTGTGATTATATATATTTAATATATATATATATATATTGAAATCCTAATTAAAGTTAAATTAGGGTTATATATATTAAAATCCTAATATGAGTTGAATTAGGATTTCCAAGGCTATATAAAGGCATGAGAGATCTAGCAATCATTAATGCTTTTTGAAAAACCCTCTAAATAGTTTAGAGAGTTTTATATGCTCGTTTCAATTGGGTGAACTACATAGAGGTCGGAGCGTTAGCATTGCGGCTTAGGAATCGACATTGTGGAATCTTGATTGGATATCTATCTCCTCCAAATTTAGAATTCCAGATTTTAAACAGGTAATTTTTCACCCTTATTCACCCCGATTTGTTCTTTGTACATGGATCTCTGGTGGTAATCGCCGGATAATTTTTCCGCTGTGCTATGGGGTGTACTAGCGTGAACCAACACTTGGGACCATTGTTACCATATGAATGTGGAAGGAGATAGTAAGTGCATGTTCACTCTTGATTTTGATTTTTGGAGGCATGTGAGGGTTAATGATAAGATTCCAAAGCCAGACCAAGGACCAGCTATGTCACTCAAAGAACACATGAGAATAGTTCTTTCTAAAGCTGATATCTAGAGGAATAAACTATAAGAGGTCAAGAAGAAGATGGATGTCTTACAAATCGAGCATGCTAGTGAGCTTTATAAGGTAAGTTTGTACGTAGATATACGTGATGGAAAAATCAAGAATGAGTAAGGAAAATGCAAATTTGAGCGAGAAGAACACCCTTTACCAAAATGATTCTATTAAGCTCCAAGCTTTGGTGCAAAATACCAACCGAAAAATATTTCTAGTAGTTGATAAAGAAAGAGAAAACAAAATACGGTTGGTCGATGAGGAAAGAGAAAAGAATAAACAAGCGATCGAGAAAGAAAGGGAAAGCTACAAGTTGATCATCGAGAATGAGATGGTCTTTCAGAAGTGCAATCAACCGAGAAAGGGAGAAAGCCAAGCCCGAGAAAGAAAATGGTAAATAAGTAATAGATTGGGAGAGGGGAAAAATGCCGCGTGGAAAAGAAAGTCTCACGATAATAAGAACCGACTGCAAGAGACGAAAGGTCTATAAAACGCTACTTTTGAAAGTCTGAACTAGAGTCAAGCTCAGAATGCTCGGGTGGAAGCAATAATAGTGGAGTTGGATCAGTCATTCCAAAAGTACTACGGTCGAAATGGCTTTCTTGAACTTCAGGTTAGTCATCACAAGAACGAGATGCTTCGAGCTTAGATTGAGTCATTAGAGACTACAATTCAAGATTACTTGGGTTGACTCATGCTCCTTGAGAAAGTCGTGGAAGGTGGAGATAATTATTGGCTAAGGCGACTTCGTGATACTACCCGAATAATTCAAGATCGAGATCACTACAACACGAATTTGATGATTTAGGTGCAAGAGGTAGCCCAACACGTGAGGACTCTAGCCACAAAAATTGAAGCCCTTCGCCCTTTCATTACCTCAGAGATGGATGAGGCACCAAGATTCTTTCAACTACTTAAAGCCATCAAAGAATTAGGAATTAGGGCCGAGGCCTATCTGTAGCGGTTTGTTTTATCTGCTTTGTAATGAGAACCTCTTTAATTTCAATGAAAGTTGTTTTAGGGTGATCGCTTATAGAATCAACACCATCATTGCTTTTATTCTTGCATGGTAGCATTATTAATTTTTGTTTCATAACATACCTTTTTATTTACAACATTGATATTGTTTAAATGTTTAATTTTGTTTAAATAATGCAATCATTGCATCATATTCATTGCTAATTGAGAGGTACATTCATCTCAGAAAGAAGAAGGAACAAGAAAATGATTTCTTACCAGTACAGCTTCAAAACCATGAATAACCTAGTATCTAGGGTGGATAAGCTCAAAGAGCTCCAAGAACATTTATTTGGGACTCAAAAGGAGATAATGGCATATGTGAAGAAATTTCAAGATGAAACAAGGGGAAAATCAATGATCTAATGGGTATGATAGATATTATAACCAAAGGAAAAGGGTTTGGTAGAAGACACTTTCGTGCAAAAAGAGATTAGAAAAAAACTAGGAATCAGGATTGCGACTTAGTAGTAGAGAAATTTTTGTCTGATGAAGACCAAGTCATCATCAACCAATATGAGATAGTTCGCACCGGCTTGGAATGTCCCACTGAATTGGTATTGGATAAGATTGAAGACTCTCTCTTGAAAATCTTATATTCGCCAGCGAACGGAGGTCTAGATAAAATAGAGCCATAAGATGGGGATAGTGCAAAATGCAACAAGATGATGAAGATGTCGGGCAATGACATCTAAATTTTCAACTCATCCAACACAGAATCAACCTATGATATCGAATATTCTAAAGCCTCATCAGTTACCAGTTAATCAAGCCTCCGATTCTTAAGAGAAAAAAGAGAAATCGAAGGACTTTTAATTTAGTCATACTCCATTCAGATACCAGGAATTTTTTTTCAAATTGCTACATGCCTGACTGATTGCACCATGCTTCGTCAAACCTCAATCACCTTTGTATTTAAAATGGTTCAAGGAAGAGGATCATTGTGAATTCTATATCAGAATTCAGGGCCATTCAATCGAGAATTGCATAAGCTTTAAGTGTAAAGTTTAGCACCTTCTGGATCTCGAGGTATTAGAGTTTGAGCCAACAGTTCTAGGACTGAAGATCAATCATCCAATTGCAAACCACACTGTGAAATTAGATGAAGGTCAAGATAAAGAAGACAAGAAGAAGATGGGTCTGACCAAGAGGGCCAAACGTAAAGCAAAATTAGCAAAAGAAAGCATCTATAACAAGAAAGGATGCAAGGGAAGAAACCCATTGAGGTTTTCCAAATGTCCATTTCAGTTCTACTTCCCTATCTGATACAAAGGCAATATTTTGTCCCTAGGCTGATGGAGGAGATGCCATATCCATTTCTTTTTAATTACAATCCAGACAGTGTTTGTGATTTCCATATGGGGGCATCAGGGTACCCTACTAGGAGATGTTGGGTTTTGAAAGAAGAAATAGAGAATCTGATTGGTAATGGAACATTGACACATAAAATGGTGAAGCAATGGATTGAAAAGCGAAGGGGCAAGCTGTCACAACAATTGAAGGATTGAAAAGTCATAATGGAGGAATTATTACTTCGAGGATGATCTAAAGTTCTAGTGCATGAGTTCCCCATCTTATCCATGTTTTTCTTCATGTTATTTGTGTTGATTTTTTAAGACTTCCTTGTATCGTAAATTCCCTTTTGACAGTAGTGTACAAAACCAATCCTACAGCTTAAGTCTGAAAGTAGTAGGAATATTTTTGTAAGGGTATATGTCATGTTTATTTTCATTTCAATGAAAATGCATTTATAATAAGTATACAATGGTCTCGAAACCATGAATATATATATGTACCTCTTCTTACCTCTGTAGGTCCTTGAATCTCATTTGCATGTTGCGACATTGATTCTAATGCAAAGATCATGAATGTTGTGATAGCGATGAAGTGTGTTTTCTTACTCAGCCTATGTTGGTCGGTAAAGTGTGAAAAATAAGACTACTACTCTTTTGATGATGTTCGATGATGAAAAAATCTCCAAAATTCATAAAAAAGTGAAGTGAAGTAGGAAAGTATAACCAAGTAGAGTTGCTTGAAATTGAAGTTCTAAGCGTAGTCTTCTATTCTCTAATAAGAGTACATGGATTGTAACTAGCGGCAAAAATAATAATAATAATAAAACTAAATAAACACAATGAATCTCGGAGCACTCTGATAGAGCCGTGGGGTTGACAAACCTAATAAGGAGCTATGCTTCACTTGTTCAATACCTTAGCGTCAGAGATGAATACTTGAAGATACAAGTATAATAATATATAAATAACTAGCTGCAATCAAAACCACACACATGCGCTTAGAATTTTATTCTTAGAATTATACTTTTGCACTCCACTAGTTAAACAAGTCCAGGAAGCTTTAACACATTTATAAATGGAGAAAAATAATGAGAACTAAAATGAGTAGTTTTCAAATGGATTAAGCAATACGATAATCATGAGGATAAACCAAGCGATCTAGGAGGAATTCACATATATGCTTGAATTGATCATAGGAGAGTTGAATCTGAGATGCTCATGCACTTGGTATCCAGGGCATCCTATTCAGTTTTCTTTCTTTATAATAAAAATTGAGGTTTTCTTGATCTTGCATGTTAATCCATAAAGGCATCTTACATTGAAAGGACGATCACCAAAAATGACATTATTAAGTAGACAAAAAGATTTCTACGTATCGCTTCAGGAGAAAGGTTTTGAATACGGATCTAAAATAGAGTTCTGTTATGATGCTGTGATTGGTTTATGAAAAGGGAGAATGAACCTAAAGAAAAGTTCAGGGACTTGAGGCATGCACTCACCCTAATGTTGAGATAGAGGAAGACTTGCATGATGAGTCAAAAACAGAAATTGACCTCGACATTCAAGTTTTCTATTGAAAGAGGTATACCGAGGTTTAAGCAAAGAAAAGACCTTAAGCACCAAATTCTGAGAGTGCGCTGAAGTAAGAAGACAAGTGTCATCTATATCAGAACTCAAGCTTTTCGAAGAAAAGCAAAAAGATTACGAAGCAAAAGGATTGTAAGGTGAAAACCCGAAAAGGCGCTTGAAAAAAAAGAATAAAAAGAAAAAAGTGAAACAAAACAAAGTGAAAACCCGAAAGGGAGCTTTGAGAAGCAAATCTAAAGTAAAAACCTAAAAAGGCGTTTTAGAGCAAAATTTTATAAGCTTGAAAGAAAATAGATAAAATGGTTGAACCCGAATGTGAGATGGGATACATCCGCTACAAAGAACCAAAAGAGTGAGGAAGCAAGTAGAAAGCCAAGGTTGATCGACCAGAAAAGTGAAAACGTTCGAGCAATCTGGAGATTTTGCTAACCATGCATCATATGTAGTTAGGCATCCCTAAGTTAGGAGCATCTAACTCATACCATCAAAACATCTTGTCTATTTTCTTGACAGGTACTAAAGAAATTAGCAAAAGATTAGATCTTTCACTCCATGTCCGAAGAAGTAGATCTCAAACAATGAACATCTTCTCATGCCAACACGGCAAGAAATCGGGGCATTATTTCAATATTTTCCAAGGTTTAGCTTTCTGGGAAGCAAGGGAAAAGTTTTATGGTGCTCATGACGTAAGAAAACGGGGTACCATTTAGGAGTGAAAAGTTCTATATAGGAAGAACATGTAATTCCAGGATTTCAAAGCCAAAGGTTCTATATAGGAAGAACCCGAAGCTCCAAGATTTCAAAGCCAAAGGTTCTATATAGGAAGGACCCGAATCTCCAAGATTTCAAAGCCAAAGGTTCTATATAGAAAGAACCCGAAGCTCTAAGATTTCAAAGCCAAAGGCTCTATATAGAAAAAAACCCAAAGCTCTGGGATTTCAAAGCGAAGAGTTCTATGTAGGAATGACTCGTAGCTTTAGGATTTCAGGGCAAGAAGTTATATATAGGAGCGACTTGCGATCTAAAAAGATATCGATGAGGACAAGCTAAAGGTTCCGTATAGAAAGAACTTGCAATTCTGAGGTTTTAGACGGAGGAAGAGTGCATCAGTTCCATATACGAGGGATTCGTGGCTCCGAATCTCTTAATAGAGAAGTAGGATAAAATTAGTGCTTATAATCTTTGTTCTATTCTTATTTCACAAGAATGAGCAAAGAGGGGCAGCTGTAAACACTAATTTTGTCTGGGTCTGTTGACCCGAGTTATTATTATTATTATTATTATTATTATTATTATTATTATTATTATTATTATGGGTTGTGATAAGAAAAAACAACAAACACATATAAAAATTACGAAGCCCAACTTAATGTCCAAGTCCAATTATAGTCTTTAACCCAATAATAATACATGGTCTGTTAGGCCCGATTAAAACTAAAAACCAAAAAGCCCTATCTAATATGCTCTTTTTCTGCGCAGCCAAGAGAGAGCTATTGGATCAAACCAGATCCAACGGTCCAGATCAAGCCCAGACACCTCTTTAGCTGACTACGTGTGATGCACGTCTCGTCCCTCTAACTCCCACGCGCGCGTGCAATCGACGCCCAAGAGAATTGGGCTCCCACACGCCACGTGGCTCCATCTGATGCTACCATGTCACCCTCTTAAGGCCATCTGGATCGTCCACCTTTAACCAATCTCAACTGTTGGATCAGATCTGATCCAACGACCCAGATTAAATTTGAACAAAAAGCTCTTTGTATCTCTTTCGTTCGATGGACGCCACATGACATGATCGACAACCACCCTTTTATTGCAGACCAAAGATTGCCATAACGTCTTTCTCACCGGCTCATCCACCACCGCGCAGGATGTAGCGACCTTTTTGAAAATTGGCTATGAGGGCCTTTCCACATTTTTGAAGATAAAGAAGACTTGGAGTCGCCACCGGTCACTTGAATAAGGTAGATCGGACACCACAAAACCAGAGATTCACGAAAGGGGTTCAGGAGTTGGTTACATGTGGGGAAGGATCAGTACCCCCACAACGCCCGAAATCGGTACCAAATCAAATGTTGTTGTTAATCGTTGGAAATTATTGAAATTTAAATTAACTTTAATTAAATGTCCTTACTTGGATATAAACCTTAATAAGTGGGTTTTAAAATTTGGTAGGCCTGAATTAATTTGACATTTAATTAATAGGGGTGACGATACAACGGACCATAGATTAAACCGACATCGAATAAGCCTGACTACCGTGTTAATTTAGGGTTCAAACTTCGTACAATCACCTTTATGCATGATGCAAGCATTTAAACATGATGTTGGGATTTTTCAACTTTTAGTTAGTGTTTACCTTCGGACGGTAAGAATTAATTCAAATATTCGGTCAACATTCATTGAGTCAGGACTGTTACGACACCAATATCGAAATTAATGAATACCTCCTTTTTATAATTAAAGATTAATTAATTATCAAGATAAACATGGAATTAAAAGGTTAAATGAATGACAAATAAAATGCATGTCATAAAAATAAGGAATTAGACAAAAACATGGCAAAAATAAAGAAAGAAAGAAAAAATCCGGAAAAGGAACAGATCGAACAAAAGAAATGCGTAAAATAAATGCTTTAAAAAGCAGAAAAGTAAATGAATATCCGGAAAGGAATGGAAAAAAAATGAGAAATTAAAAGCAGAAATTAAAGGTTAGAAGTTAGATGTTAGGGGTTAGTTGGCTACGCTAAACGGACCATAAATAATACGGATCATACCTGTTGCAAGTCACTGTAAGGCCGATTCGAACAAAGATTAAAAGCAAGAAATAAAATAATATATATATAAGAACAAAGAAACACATAATAGCGTAGTATTAATGTATTCATATATTATAAACTAATACATATAGTTATATAACTAATACGTAATATATGGAACATAAGTACTAATATATATGTATTTAAATATTATAAGGTAACTAAAAGAAAATGAAATGAAAGTTGAATATATATATATATTATACCATATGTAAACTACATACATATAATATAGATACTATATAATATATAAGAGCATATGTATAATATATGTTATACGGTAGGCATGTATATGTATATAAAAGGAAGATAAAAAAAATAAAGTAAAGAAAGGGGAAACACGACATTAAGGGGGGAAACAATAAAGTAATGAAGGGATTTCAAAACCCACCTCAGTTTCATGAAAGGATATGTTTGAACCAAAACTTTGACAGCCGAGTACCCAGACCCCTTTGCACCATCGATGGCGGTGTGGTCGCTCCGGCAAGTTTCACCGATCGTCGTCAACACCAGTTGATTTCTCTCGTTCCCCTCTTCTTTTTTCTTAGTTCGATTTGACCAGAAACGTTCCCAAACGTCAAGAAAAATCCTCAAGACCGCCGCCCTTCGTTGCCGCCGATCTACGCCGTCAGCCGTCGGATCGATGTGGTTTCGAAGTATGATTCTCTCTTCGTCGAGACGATTCTCTCCACCGTTGGGATTGTCCGTCAGAGACCTCCCGATCGCCGGAAACTACCACGGTCGAAGGTAGAAGCTCTTCCTTTCTCTCGTTTTTTTTTTGTTAAAAGTTTTTGGTTTGTAGAAATAAACAATAAAGAAAATGGGATCTTGTATTACTTGAAATCAATGAAAAGATTCAACTCTACTTGCTATTGAATTTAGAAAAGAACGCCAAGAGCTTTTGAAAAATTTTGCTTCATATTGATTCCAATCCCCATTGTCCCCCTTTTCTCCCTTACATTGCTTTCTGATTTGGGGTTTTATACCCGAGTTACAAAATTTTTAGAAAAATAAAAAGACTAGGGAAATAAGCTATTGGTTGTCTTCCTCATTATTGTTGTTTTGTGTAGGTGTCATCTGTGGAAGAGAGGGGACCATTATGTTGGTCACGAATGTGTTGTTGGAGGGAGTTGTGGGCGTGAAGGGCAGTGGTATGCTCGGAAGGGTGGCACCAAGGGTGAGGTTACTCGGTTCAGGGGGTGCGGTGTGTTGGGTTTAGATGTAAAAAGGGTCTGATGTTGGGCATGTAAATGGGTATGGTAATTTAGTGGTTGAGTTTTGTAATATGTGTAATGGGTTTAGGAGACTAGTATTGGGCTTGTGGTGTAAAAAGGGTAAACGGGCTTGAGGCCAAATTGTAATGAACATTTTTAAAAATTTGGCTGTTTATTTTTTGGATTTTTTGAATTTAAATTTGGTTATTCGAACTCCGGATGAAAATGGGTAATTACACAGGCAAAAAATCATAAAAAAAAGATAGGGATGTTAGTCCCGAAATCATCAACAGTGTAATCTTTAATTGTTGTTTATGAATGTAAACCAAAAAAACGAATATAAAGAAGGTACCATCAGTGTAATCAGTTTTTCACTTTCAGATCAATACGAAAAAATGGGCAAAAAAATTTTAGAGATATCATCAGTCTCTTATTTCTTTCTTTTGCATGTCATAAATAAACAAAAAGATTTAAGATTTTACCTTCATCGTTGAGTTGTTGTCGTTTTTGTTCGATAACAAACCCGTTGTTTTCCTTCGGGATTAAAGGGTGAACCGGAGTGAGGGGCTGTTTTTTATAAAATAAAGGAGGGTTTGATTTTAAAAATGCTCGAATTTAGTTTTAAGTAAAAAAAAAAAGAGCTTTTCAAGTGTTTCAGGGAGTCACCAGCGACGGTGAACGGCAAGGCCTCACCAAAATCTAGGTTTATCCTCAGGTACGGATGAACGCACGGCGGCGTTCATCCAATTTTCAAAGAAAAAGAGAAAAATTTTGAAGATAATTAAAAAAATAAAAAAAAGTTCTAATTTTCCACCTAGAAGTGTGTTTTATACTCGGTTTAAAAATAAAAATAGATTATTCGCAACATAAAGACCTCCGCCCCTTTATATTTCAGTCGGCAGTCTTTCTGGCTTTTTTAATCACGTTCTCACTCCCTAGTAATTTCCAAAGTTTTCAATTTTGTCCCTGGATCAGACGAAATCTGATTTTCAGTGGTTTAATTACCCTTTTGGCTCCTCTAACTTCTGTTTTATTTTAATTTAGTCTTAAATCCAGTGTTATATTCCCTCTTTTAGTCCTTTGTTTTCAGTGGTTTATTTAATTTTACCCCCTTATCTTTCAGGCATACTTAAATTCCAGCATTGTTCTTACTTTTTTTTAATTTCAGTTATTTATTTCCGCTTACATGTGTTCATTTGTTCGATATATGTTGTTCATTTCTGTTGTTTATCAAAGCATTTTAATATATATACATATATATATATATACACTATCTATAAGTATATATGTTATATGGTGTTAAGTTATATTATATATGTTACATATATTGTTTTTATATATATTAGTATATATGGGATGTATATATATTACATTATTTGTGCTATTATATATTAAATACCGTCTCTATATATATGAATATATTATATTATTTATACTATATTATATATTACTATTATATATGTTACATATGATTTTATATATATAATATAGCATATGGTTTATTTTTACATATAATGTTTCTGAATGTAGTATAATATATATGTTATAAGTTTTACTATACGTATACATATATGTATACTAAAGTTTTGATTATATATAAATCTACCTTATTATAGTTTTATATGTAGTTTCTTTAATATATACATTATCTTATATATTGTTATATGGTATATATTATGGCACGTATATGTGTGTGTATATATATATATAGTTCATAATTATTTCTTTATATATAGCATATTATTACTTCATATATAATGTTTGCATCATTGTCTTATGTTTATTTGTTCATACATATGTTTTATTATGATCGCACCCGGAATAAATTGTCAATGTGGTGTTCTTTTATTCAAGAGTAAACGTGGTCAGTACTAGTCGTAGTGGTGGTAGTTTTTTTGTTTACTCTTGAATAACGGGCCCTTAAAATTTACTCACATGTATAATCAAATTTCGATTTAAATGTCACTTTAACTCGCAAAATCTGATATTAATAAAATGGTAATTGATTTGGTACCAAGTTTGGGCGTGGTGGGGGTGCAAAACCTTCCTCACACGTAACCGACTCCCGAACCCGAAAGAAAATCTCTAGTTTGTTCTTTGGTGTCTGCTCTACCTAACCCAAGTGACCGGTGGCCCTAATTTTTATTCCAAAAATACAAAATTTTAAAGAAATCCCCCAAAATTATTTTTTTTTCAAAAAGTGGGATAAATTCAATTTTTTTAGTCGTAATAGGTCCTGTTAGTTTCTTATTCTATCAATTTGATCCTAATTTTATATCTTAATTTTATTTTTCTTTACCAGAAAGCTTGCCTGACTCTTTGAAAAGAGGCGAGTATTATAGGAAACATTATACCAACACTAAATGAATGCTTTCTATCCGATCTATAGTCTTTCAAGTTCGAACTCGCGGCTACCTACAGATTATTCATCCAAGCTTTGTAATAAGCTTGGACAGATAAATCACATGCAGTGGAATGAACTTACTTTCTAAATAAACGAAGTGACAGTCTAATTCTGAAAAAGGTAAAAGTAAAACAAAAGGTCAAACACAGTTATATTTACAAACGATCGTATACCCAGCATAAAAACAACAAAATCAACAAAGTAAAACAAAATTGCAACCATCAAAATTCGAACTATATTTAGACAATTAAAAACCCAAATCAGACAGGAGACTCTAATCAAGGCAGTCGAGCTTCTTCCAGAATTATGAAAATTTGGTGATTCCCCGCATGAAGCAATCTTGTCCTACCGGCGGGCTCTCCTCCATCGGTGGAATCTTGATGCAGAAACTACTGCAAGGATTCAAAAATAGTTTGCCATTTTTCTTCTGTATTGTGGAGGTGAAGCAAGCCCCCCAAACCTCCGTAGCCAAATGGACAGTTCGTTTGTCCCTAGGAATAACATAGAAGAAGCTGTACTGTTGTTAATGATACTATTAAGAAAAGTTTCTTTGAAAAGAATTAAATGGGATCCGTCAATTCTGGATCATCTGTCATTTGCTCTCTCCATGTGTGGGGATTTGAGAGTTTTGGCTAACCAATTAGAACTTCTTCCAGGGATTATTAATCGCAAAGAAAGATATAAATTTCTAGCTCTATATTATTACGGAGCAGATGAGGATTCGGTTGCTTTGAACCTACTGCTGAAATTGTTGCATAGTAGTGAGGATCCACACTGTGTTCCAACATTGTTAATGACATCGAAAATTTTGGAGAGAAATCTAATCTTGCAGAAGAAGGGATTAGTTTTGCAGAAGAATTTTGACGCACTTTATTATGCAAAGTGTTTGCTAAAACTAGAAGGTGGTTCTAACATCAGGGGGTGGTTGTTGTTGGCTCGCATACTGTCAGCTCAAAAACGTTTCGTGGATGGTGAAACCGTTCTCAATGCTGCCTTGGATGAAACCGGTAAATGTGATAAGGGGGAATTATTTCAAACCAACGCTAAGCTTCAAATTTCTCAGGGATAAATTAAAATTAAGATCAAATTGGAAGAATATGTAACTAATATAGACTAAATGTGTAGTTATATAAATTTTCATTAATAGTCATGTCATCCTTCCATTAAATTTTAAAGGTTGATGGTCAAAATAGGTCCAATTAAATAGTTCGGTAGTCAAATTTTAAATTTTTATAGTTCAGTGGTCAAAATAGGTCAGACTCAATAGTTGGGTGCTCACCCAAGTAGTTTACCCTTTAAATTTCTTTGTCGTGAAATGAGCATCAATGGCGAGAAAAAGGGCTTTCATAAGCGGAGGATTGAAATGAGCATAAAATAATGAAGAAAAAGGGTAAGCATGCAAAAGCTTGATGTTGCCATCTTACTATTTTGGGCGGTGCATCCCTTTCTCCATGCACTCATACCCATTGGATGGTATTTATGCTCTCTACTTGTCCTTTCAACCTTAACTTCACTATCACGACTTCTCTATTTATTTGCATTCTCCATCATGTTTATCACCATTGTCTTAATTATCATTAGAGTTTTGATTTTTAATGCATGCATTTTTGTTATTTACAATAAATGGTATAACCCAAAGTTCAGTTTCGATTTCTATATCCTATAAAATATTTTGTATTATCAACAAGTCTAGAATGTAATAGATAGCCACATTATACTTTTAAAAAAGAATTTGTGATTAAATTTTGAAAATTACATTATTGAAAAGAATAAATATAATTTCGAAACATAGACTATGAAACTCTAATTATCCAACAAAGTATGTTTGATTGGCTTGTAGGAGTTGTCTTTTTTATTTTTTATGTATGTCTCATGATTCATGTTCAAGATGCACAGTTACTCCTATTAATGTTACTTTTAAGATTCTAGATTAGTTTTTCTCTTTTTATAGTTACCTAAAAACCTTACTTATCCAAGAAAGTATGTTTGATTGGCCCGTAGGGAGTTATTTTTTAAGATATGTTTGCTTGGCCTTTAGGGAGTTTTTATTTATTTATTGGGAGTTTTTAAATTTTAAACTATAGAAGTTGTTTAGAGATTGAACTTACGGTTAGCGACAGTTGAAGACATAATACAAATCTTTGATTACTCTAACTGCAGTTCAATCAATTTGGAAAATGTCTTTTTAGTTCCCTTCTAAAGGGGCTTATAGATATCACGGTGTGAATTTCTAATAATTTGAATGAGAATGTGCATTATATTATGTCAAATATAAAATACTGATCAGAAGTGCAGCCATAGTTCACAATGAAAAATTCAATCGATAGTAAGAATATTAAGCTTGATTTATAGAGAGAGGGGTGCCAAAACGAGTCATTCGGGTTGAGTAATTTCAGGTTTGATTTCGTTTGATATAGGTTTGGTTTGGTTCTGGTTTACTTTTGTTCGGTTCTATGGTATATCGGGTTGGGTCGTTATTATGTCGATAGAAGAACGTCGATTTTTTATTCATTTTAATCATTGAATTTTTGGGTTGAGTATGAGTCCAATCCAAGTATATATAAAATATAGGTACATTCATGTAAAAAGTACATTCAATTCGGGTTGTCTTCAATTCGGTTGAATATCGGTTCATGTTTATATTAGTTCAACTGAATTTTAGGTTGGTTTCAATTCGAATCAGTTCATTTTAAGTTTCTGATCAAGTTCGGGTCATCATGTTTCGGTTGATATCAAATTTTAGATCGAATAAATCGATTTGGGTCTAGGGTCAAATTTTCCATGTCTATTTATATATGATGTAATAATATTGGTGCCTTGTTATACTAGATAATAATAAATGAATACATTATTTGAGATCAAATATAAATATAATTACTACATTGTCCTAACCTTTTCATTTTTTTTTTACTTAAATGATAGTAGTATTTACAAGCCCATTAACCATGACACTAAAATAATTGAACCCAACACAAAGGAGAGTAAAAATGATGCATTGGTGAAAAAGAAAAAGTTCCCATCACCATAATTTGGGCATTATCAAGGTTTCTTAAATGAATTAGGCAGCAAGTCAACGGCCCTAATGGCTAAATGGCATTATTTTTAGGATGGGGATTGATGAAAGACCAGACCAAAAGGCCATTGAAGATATGATGATATCGCCCCCACCATAGCTTTCAACCGTGGCATCATGTATGGGACACCGCCCATTCAACCTTCTTTTTTATCTGTTTATGAGGCACATTTTCGTCACTCAATCAACTTTAGTAATTACCCCTTTTCCTCATCACCCGACTTAATTTACTCCGATAATCTTTATGCTAATCTATTGTTAGTGTATCAAATGATAAATTATCGTTTTAGGTATAATGTTATGAGTTAAAATTATGTATTTAAATAATATTTAAAATTTTTAATATTGTATTATATGAAATATATCAACTTAAATTATAATAAAAAATATAAATATACACGTTGGTTTAAAAGTGAAGTTGAGATCATGAAGAAATTGAGATTCTTGACGCCTCATATTAAACTTCATCATATATAAATATCCATCTAACCCTTTACTGTTATTATTGTTTATTATTATTTTACCTATTCAAGTTTTGAAATTTTCATCTGATTTATCATTTTACCATCGTCATTAAATGTGAGTATGTGGATGTATAATCTTTTGAAAGCGCTACATGTTAAAAGAATCACAATTACATTAATACAATTCAGATAACTATACGAACAAGCACATTTGACCGCACTCATCTTTTACCTATTCAAGTTATTTTACCTATTAAAGTTTCGAAATTTTTATCTGGTTTACCATTTCACCTTCGTCATTAAATGTGAGTACGTGGATGTGTAATCTTTTGAGAGCACTACATGTTAAAACAATCACAATTACATTAATACAATTCAAATAAGCTGCTCATCTTAGTTATTTTACCTGTTCAAGTTTCGAAATTTCCATCTGGTTTACCATTTCACCATCGTCATTAAATGTGAGTACGTGGATGTGTGATCTTCTGAAAGCGTTACATGTTAAAACAATCACAATTACATTAATACAATTCAGATAACTATACAAACAAACACATTTGACCGCTACTCATTTTTGTTCCTTCATATTTTCTCTTTTTATCTATGGAGTCTTCCATTTCTCTCTAGGTAAGATTACAATTAAAATTTATCAAAAAAATTTAATAATTATAACCAAATCAATTATAATATATGATTAAATTAATAATCAGAACCAAATAAAAATATTTTTAAAAAAACTTCACATGGTAGAGTTCAATCAACATGAAATTTAACTCAAACTCGTACAATTGTAATCACTCATTTTTGTCCGGGTTTTTAGTATTTTTAATATTGTTGTAATAATATTATTATTAATATAAAAAATTAAAAAAATCAAAAAAGGGAAAAATTTGTGTGGAACTAAAGACTCCACATCCCCCTTTAACAACCCCAATTGCCTATATAAAGGCATGGGGAGGGGGAATTGAAAAGCAATGAAATCGGCAGGGGCGAGCCAAATAAGGGAGCTTAGGCTCCCGGCTAGCCCAGGACCGGGGTAGTGTCCTCGGTCTTAACCGGTTCGATCGGGGTCCTATTTTGGATCCGATCTAGTTAATTTTTTTGGAGAGGTCGTGGTAGATCTCGATGGGGTTCAGTCAGGGTTCGTCATTCGAACTCCTAGTTATGTATATTTTCTTTCCTTTTTATTTATGTTGTAATTTTTATGATTTAATGAAGTAGTAGTTAATTTAAAATTGTGTTTTTAGTTTGTATGTTTATTTATGTTTTAGATTAGTATTTATTATATTTTAAATTTACGTTCTATATTTTATTTATGTTAGATTTGTTTTTATTTATGAGTTAGATTAATTATTATGTATGTATGTTTTAGATTAGTATTTTATTTATGTTGGATCTGTTTTTATTTATGAGTTAGATTAATATTTATGTATGTATGTTTTAGATTTGTTTTTATTTATGTGTTAAATTAATAGTTATGTATGTATGTTTTAGATTAGTATTTTATTTATGTTATATTAGTATTTTATTATGTTAGTATTTATTTATATTTTTATCGCAATGTATTTATTTATATTTGCCATGTTTTTTTTAAGTTTGCATAACGGACATATATTTTGTCAATGCGGTGCCCTTTTATTCGAGCGTAAACGGGGCCAGTATCAGGCGTAGTGATAGTGGTTGGGTGTTTACTCTCGAATAACGGGGCCTTTAAAATTTACTCGCACATATAACCATATTTTAATTTAATTGTCACTTTAATCCGGAAAGTCTAATATTAATAAAGCGATAATTATTAAAGTACCAATTTTGGGCGGTGTGGGGGTGCTAATCCTTCCCCATCCGTAACCGACTCCCGAACCCGACATTTTAAAATCTCTAGTTTTTACGGTGTCCGGTCCACCTTGAGTGGCCGGTGGTGACTCCATTTTTAAATAAAACACGAGTTTTTTCTCGAGTCTTACTTCTTTGTATAGTTCAAGAAAAAGAAAAATTATCAAAAAAATAGAGTTGAAAAAAATTAGAAAAAAAATCAAAAAAATCAAAAGTCGAAAAAAATCAAAAATCGAAAAATGAATTAAAATTCAAAAAAAAAATTATCAACTTTCATCGCCCGATCTAGTCTCTCCGCTGATGAAGTGGCTAGGTATAAGCTATCGTCGTCCTCTGATCCTGCTCTCCGTTGATGGTGTAGCCGGTTCCAGGTCGTTATTATCAAATCTTGCTCTCCGCTGATGGAGTTGCTAAGTCCAAGCTGTAGTCATACTCTGATCCTGCTCTCCGCTGATTGTGTAGCCGGTTTCAGGTCATCATTATCCGAACCGGTCCTCCGCTGATGGAGTGGCCGGGTCCAAGCTCCCGTCGCCCTCAGATCCTGCTCTCCGCTGATGGTGTAGCCAGTTCCAGGTCGTCATTGTCCAATCCAGTCCTCCGCTGATGGAGTGGCCGGGTCCAAGCTCCCGTCGTCCTCAAATCTTGCTCTCTGCTGATGGTGTAGCCGGTTCTAGGTCATCATTGTCCAATCCGATCCTCCGCTGATGGAGTGGCCGGGTCCAAGCTCTCGTCGCCCTCAGATCCTGCTCTCCCCTGATGGTGTAGCCGGTTCCAGGTCGTCATTGTCCAATCCGGTCCTCCGCTGATGGAGTGGCTGGGTCCAAGCTCTCGTCGTCCTCAAATCTTGCTCTTCGCTGATGGTGTAGCCGGTTCCAGGTCGTCATTGTCCAATCCAGTCCTCCGCTGATGGAGTGGCCGGGTCTAAGCTCTCGTCGCCCTCATATCCTGCTCTTCGATGATGGTGTAGCCGGTTCCAGGTCGTTATCCAATCTAGTCCTCCACTGATGTAGTGGCTAGGTCCAAGCTGCAGTCGTCCTCTAATCTTGCTCTCCGCTGATGGTGTAGCTGATTATTGGTCGTCATTATCCGATCCAGTCCTCCGCTGATGGAGTGGTTAGGTCCCAGTTGTTGTTGTCCTACTTATCCGCTGATGGTGTAGTAGGGTTCCAGTTAATGTTCTGCTTCTCCGTTGATAGATCCAACTTTACTGTTTTTCAAGTCCTTTTTATTAATGAAAAAGAAAAAGAAGAAAAAAGAGAAAAAAGAAGAAAAAAGAAGAAAAAATCAGAAAAAGGAAAAAAGAAAAAGAGAAAGAAAAAGAAAAAATGAAAAGAAAAGAAAAGAAAAATAAAAAATTCAAAAAAATTTATCAACTTTCATCGCCCGATCTAGTCCTTCGCTGATGGAGTGGCTAGGTCCAAGTTGCAGTCGTCCTCTGATCCTGCTCTCCGCTGATGGTGTAGCCGGTCTCAGGTTGCCATTATCCGATCCAGCCCCTCCGCTGATGGGGTGGTTGAATCCATGTTACCAACGTTCTCCGATCTTACTTCTCTGTTGATGGAGTAGTGGGGTCCAACATCTATCTTTCGACCCGGTCTCCTCGTCAGTGTTGTAGCCAGGTCATTTTTGCTCTCGTACTACCATGATGAAAAAAACAAACAAAAAAGCAGAAAAAAAAACAAAAACAAAAAACAAAAAAAGAGGAAAAAGTTGTCAGTTTTCTGGTCTTGTCTCTTCGTCAGAGTTGTAGCTGGATCAGACATCAGAACTTTCATCCATCGGTCTTGCCTCCTCGTCAGTGTTGCAGCTGGATCGAATTTTGTAGACCCTGCCTCTTCGTCGGTGTTGCACCCGGGTCAAACTCTCTTTAGATTTTGCTTCCTCCAAGAGTGACAAAGTAGATCAATCAAGACAAGAAAGAAGACATGCGCCAAAGAGAAAGAAGATCTACCAAAAAAGAAGACACGCGTCAAAAGGAGAGAAGTTCAGCCAGATAAGACAAAAATAAGTGCTTTTGATCTTTGCTTTGTTCTCGTTTCACAAGAACAAGCAAAGAGGGGCACCTGTAATCACTCATTTTTGTCCGAGTTTTTAGTATTTTTAGTATTGTTGTAATAATATTATTATTAAAAAAATTAAAAAATGGGAAAATTTGTGTGGAGCTAAAGGCTCCACATCCCCCTTTAACAACCCCAATTGCCTATAAAAAGGCATGGGGGGAATTGAAAAGCAATGAAATCGGCAGGGGCTGGCCAAATAAGGGAGCTTAGGCTCCCGGCTAGCCCAGGACCGGGGCAGTGTCCTCTGTCCTAACCGGTTTGATCGGTGTCCTATTTTGGATCCGATTTAGTTAATTTTTTTGGAGAGGTCGTGGTAGATCTCGGTGGGGTTCAGTCGGGGTTCGTCATTCGAACTCGTAGTTAGGTATATTTTCTTTCCTTTTTATTTATATTGTAATTTTTATGATTTACTGAAGTAGTAGTTAATTTAAAATTGTGTTTTTAGTTTGTATGTTTATTTATGTTTTAGATTAGTATTTATTATGTTTTAAATTTACGTTCTATATTTTATTTATGTTAGATTTGTTTTTATTTATGAGTTAGATTAATATTTATGTATGTATGTTTTAGATTAGTATTTTATTTATGTTAGATCTGTTTTTATTTATGAGTTAGATTAATATTTATGTATGTATGTTTTAGATTAGTATTTTATTTATGTTAGATTTGTTTTTATTTATGTGTTAAATTAATAGTTATGTATGTATGTTTTAGATTAGTATTTTATTTATGATATATTAGTATTTTATTATGTTAGTATTTATTTATATTTTTATCGCAATGTATTTATTTATATTTGCCATTTTTTTTAAGTTTGCATAACGAACATATATTTTGTCAATGCGGTGCCCTTTTATTCGAGCTTAAACGAGGCCAGTATCAGACGTAGTGATAGTGGTTGGGCGTTTACTCTCGAATAACGGAGCCTTTAAAATTTACTTGCACATATAACCAGATTTTAATTTAATTGTCACTTTAATCCGAAAAGTCTAATATTAATAAAGCGGTAATTATTAAAGTACCAATTTTTGGCGGTGTGGGGTGCTAATCCTTCCCCATCCGTAACCGACTCCCGAACCCGACATTTTGAAATCTCTAGTTTTTACGGTGTCCGGTCCACCTTGAATGGCCGGTGGCGACTCCATTTTTAAATAAAACACGGGTTTTATAAAACTCTCCGCGGAAGACATTATTTTCAAAAAATAAAAAACACATCTTTTTTAGCGCGGGAAAACATCGCTACAACAATATATATATTATGCAAGTTGATAATAATTCAATATTGACATCAAATTAAAATGTTATTAGCATATTAATACGACAAATCTTTTTATCTTAAGATTAAAAAAAAAACAAGATGCCTTTCTCATGTAGGTGTACTTTATTTTTCAAACGATAGCATTGTAAGTGTCGATGCTGAATTGCTTGATTTAAGACAGGTGCAAGTCAACACGTTTTAATGGCAAAATAGGTAACAAAAAATAAATAATATGAAACGACTAGTTTAATTGCGTAATCAATGGAAACCACACAAAAAAAAAACTTTCATCAGCCACCACGTTAGGTAATTGCAAGCTAATCAATAAGAATGACATATGGGTATAGTTTCGCAAATTTTGCACCACACTCGCTTTAGTTGAGGCGATGATGAGTATGAGTTTAGTGGATAGTGAGCGAGTGTGGATGTAAAATGTTATATCTGCCGTGGGTAGTGAGTAGATAATGGCTTCGAGACCTTACCCGCATTCTCCGCCTACTAATTACCCCCATATAAATTTTGGATCATTTATGTTAATAGACTTTGATTATGCCTTTTACGATGGTGTTTTATGTCTTAGTTTGTTTTAAAATATACGTTAATCCTTAAGTTTGTAGACTTTGAACTCAATTAATTTAGTTTGAAAAAACGATGGTTTATGATCGAGCTTGAATTAACCAAGTCATCTTACTAATCAACATCTTTGAGTCTTCATTATTTAATAAAGGCTTAAATGAAAAATCAACACCTAAACTATACTTCTTGTTTGCTTTTAGCTCTTAAAATATTTTTTTGTTAAAATAAGTCCCTAAACTATTATTTCTGGTCACTTTAAGTCTGATAGTTATCTAAGTCAAAAAAATTTATTTCAACCAATAAGATGTTGACACATCACGAAAAAATTTTGAGCAATATATAGTTTAGGGATTAAAAATGTCATCGTTTAAGTACTTAGTTTGACCAAAAAATAGTTTAAGGATTTAAAGTAATCGAAAATAATAGTTGAAGAACTTATTTTGACTAAAAAATAATTTACGAGCTAAAACTAAACAAAAGGCATAGTTTAATGGTTTTTCATTTAAGCCTTTAATAAATACTATTACTTAATAGTTTAAAGCTTTGAAAGATGGAGTAGTTCAATTGCCAATCTTGTACGTGTCATTACAATACACAGAGAACATGGGATCGAATAGGTTTAAGCGTTCAATATCCTCTGATTTGAGTGATGATACATCTGGGTGGTATAAATGTGAAAATTAAAAAAAGGAAACAACTCAAGGACTAATGTGAAAAATAGTCAATTTTGAGGACTAAATTTTATCTTATCCATTTTAAATAGTCATATAGACCATGTAGGGCTATTAATTACGGTAATTAGGTAAAATAAAAAGATGGTGGTCCAAATTAACCTTTTGGGCCTCATAGGTTATTTAGAGTGGGGACTCGTAATTTTTCAAAAGGTAAGGCAAGTTGAATTTTATTAGCCAGATACACTGGATTAACGAAATTTCTGAATTTTTTTTCTCTCTCTTCTTTTTATCCGTTTGTTTTAAAGTCTCTTAATAATGGACGCACATTTGTCAATTGTTTGGTGTTCATTTTATTGGTTCATCTACTTAAGAAATATTAAAAAGAAATTTATTCTATTGATTATTTTCAGGCTTTTAAATTCAAAATTATTATTTTATTTTTAAATGGTATTAAAGAGTTGATATACATGTTAGTTCTCAAGTCGATTAAAATTTGTATCATATAAAATATTTAAAATTTATTATTTATTTTATTACACTTATTTAAAGTAGTTGATACATAGGATGATTGGCATATTTCTCCATAATTCAAAACTAACTTAATAGAAAAACAAAAACATTATTATTATTATTATTTAAAGTACATGCGGTAGAGGTGAGAATTGGGCGGAGAATATTCAAAAACCGTAGGAATCCAAACTGACGGGGATTGAGAATAACCGAAATCTTCACTCATTAGGACAAGGATGGGAAAGTTTTATCACTAAAGCTCAAATAAGGATGAGAATGGGGATTGCTATATCCAAACTATAGGGATAACCGAATCGTAACCCTATAAATAACCGTGGGGATCCTCAAAAAAATATCCACAAGGATCCCGATATTTTAAAAAAAATTAAAAAATATATAATCAACTCTCATTTACTTGTATATCTAGCTATCTTATTATCAATATTTCAATCTATCAAGATATTTGTTCTTTTTGTTTAAACCATATTAAGTTTGGCGATATATTTTGATTAGTAAAATAGTAAATTTTGTTGAGATGAATTTTTTTTGAAAACTGTGGGGATCCGATAAGTATGGGGATGGGGACAAAGAAATCTCTGAAGCATGTGATGAGATCTGATGGGTATGTGTATGGAGATTCCCTGCACCGCCCGATTCTCACCCCTGACATGGAGTGAATTTTTTTCCACAAGTATATCTATTTAGACTTTAAAATCTAAAATCTAAACATCAAATTCTAAATTTCTAAAATTTGAATCATAAATGTTAAACTTTAAACCTAAATACTAAATTCAAAACACTAAAAACTAAACCATTAAACTTTAAAACAAGAGAACTCGTGTAAATTAAAGTTTAATGCATAAAATATTTTTCTATTATTAATGACTATTGAAAAAATTAACATACAAAATAAAATCCACACTTGATTTGTTCAATAAAATTTTTAAAATTTATTTTCTTTTTATATAATATATTTGAACGATTCGATCACATATTCACACTATTTTTTATTAAAAAGAATTTCATGATATTTAAATGTTGTATTAAAATGTTGACTTTCGAAAGGTTTAGAATTCGTACTCATAAAGTTATTTTTTTATAATTATATTAATACTATTATTTAAAAAATAAATGAATAGGTAAATAATTCTAGTATATATAAAAAGCATAGTTTTATGGATGAAAATAAATGAAGTATGTGTCAATGTCATATGACTGTGAAAACTGGTATAGAAATACCCTGGTCCTCCAGCAACAAGAGGATTAATGAAGCAAACGTTTTATAATGTTGAAAATGGAAATGATATGTTAATAAAGTAATGGGCATATAGTGACTGGAGAAGGTAATGATGAACAGGGAGATTACAGTTGCTTGCTTCAATATCCATGCCTGGTTATATATATATGAACAAGATGCAGAGGAACATGGGATGGGACCAAAAACCCTAATCGAAAAGGGGACCCACAGAAGAGCAGAAAGGGGTTTGAATAACTAGGAATGGTGGGGGTGGGGACCCTTGCAATGCAATGCAAAGTGATGAGGTTGAAGAAGATGTTTGATTATGAAAACACAAGAGAATAGAAGCCTCCTACTCCTAGTGCAGGCTGCAGCAGCTATTCATGACATTAAAGGAATCCAAAGGGAATGTATATATAATAATAGAACGTTGGGGTTTTAACACTATTGGTTGGAGGAGTAGGAGGCAACCAAATCTTATTGCGCATATTTTTTACTTCCCCTATGCTCTGCAACTGCAATCACATGCTCGCCTGTGCCTGTCTCTTCCCATTTATTGCTCCGTGACTCCATCGCCATGCCTCTCTTTTATGTTGCCGCTGCTGCCCTGCATGCACCATACTTCAGCTCTCTACTCCTCACTCGTATTGTTTCTTAACCCATGCATATAATTCTACACTGTACTGGTTGAGCAACAAGACAACCAGTTTTGGCATTGGGTTTAAGACTTGGCATTGCCAAATATGGGAAGCTCACTGCCCATGCCTCACAGGCTCAGACTAATGGTAACCGCCTACATAACATATAAATATACTAAGTGAAAGAAGGGGGAAACGTAGAACCGAAAGTATGACTTATTGTTATTATTACCAGTTTACCACTATTATCTGTGTCTAAAAAAATCCAATCTTTCGGTGGTGTGAGTAGTGGCCCCAAGGAGTTCGTTAACCTTGGGATTTGTAGCACTATTTGTTTTGGGTTGCCCTAATTCCACTCCATTCTCTCTATATAGTTAATTTATTTATAAAATATCATTAACACAAGTCATAAATATTCCAAAATGAATGGGCGAGTAGTCGCGGTGAAATACTGATTGAAGAGGTTATAAAATTTAAAATCCCAAAATATTATATTTTTTAAAAAATATTTTAGGTTAGTAATTAAGGATTGAAATTTAACTTTGAATATTAATATTTATTATTTCTGATAATATTTTAAATTTTTGTAAGTATCGGTACTGTCATAAGACACTAACATAAAATATTATAAAAATATATAATATTTTTAATTTTATATTTTATATTTTATAATATTTTTTTGTTAATGCTGCATCATATCCTCATTGCACACCTACCCAAAATGTATATAATAGTAATGTGGAAAATAAGTTTACAGAGCCTTTTTAAACACGCTTGCTGTCTCAGTTCTGCAGTAATTGGATTACCTAAAACATAGGGTGGGGATGTGGATCCTAAATTTCAAAAATTTTAAAATTTTATCATCTTTACTTTTTATGATTAATGGTATTGATTTTTTTGTCCCGGAACACAACACGGCTTTATTCCATGGCTTGTAAAAGGAGTGGTAGTAGAAGAAATACTCCTATTGGTGTCAAAAATAATATAAAAATTATAAAAAGTAAAATTAGTATAAAAAGATTAATTTCAATATTTGTACTAAAATAATGCAAATTAAGATATTTAATATTATTTTAGTGTAAAAAATTAACTCCAAATTTTACACCATAATATATTTACACTATTTTAATTTTTTTCTTTTAATTAAAAATAATTTAGTGTTGCTATAATTTCACACTAATTATAGGGGTAAAACTTTGATACAAAAACTTTAATTTTACACAAGCCTTTATATTTACACTATAAAAATTTAAATCTTAAATTCATAATACTAACCCTAAAAACTAAACCCTAAACTTTAAATCCTATACACTAAATTCTAAACACAAACATTAAATTCTAAACCCTACAACATAAACCTTAAACCCTAAACTAAAACCCTAACTCCTAAAACTAAAAAGTACGTATAAACTAAAATTTACACGTTCTGTGTATCAATTTTTTCCCTTAATTATAGTGGATACTGTGGATAATACAAAAATAATAACATGAGAGTTTAAAATATAGTGTTGAATTAAAAAATAAATAATAGTTAAAATACATTATTTTAATAAAATAGTGTGAAAAAATGAATAATGTCGGAGATGCCCTTAAAAGAAAGTAAATTGTATGGGATGGAAGAGGGGAATGAAAAGGTAGTCAACCATGGGAACAAGCACAGGGCTCGAGAATAGAAGTACTGACACACAGAAAGGACCGCTGTCACTCACCCACACCCTCATTAATTACTACTAATTTTCCCTGCTTAAAACCGCGTCACTCTACCAGTGAAGTGAAGAGAAGCTTCTTCTTCACTAAAATATTTCCATGCTTAATTCATTTAAATATTTCCACCAAAATAATAATTAAGGGAAAACCCAAAAGGTAGAAGGCAGTGTGGCGCAGTGTTCCCCTCTAACACCACAATTTATACCTGAATGTCTGACATAGATGATAATAATACTTTTAAGAAATTGATTAAAATATTACACTCGCCTCTATTCCCCCTCCTATTTCACTGCCCAAATCTCTCTACGTTAAAAAACGGCATTTTTATGCCAAAAAAAAACTTATTTTTAATAGTTATTTTAAAAAATATCCACACTTAAAGTTAGTTAAAAAAATAAAATTTAAATTGTCCATGCGAAGAATTTTGCTTTTAAAAAAAATGTGTTTAATATTTACTTTTTACAGAAAGTGAGTGTTATATTAAAATATATAAAAAATTAATTTTTTTATCAATTTATTTATTATAAAACTCGCTTTCAATAATAAGCGAATTTCAGTTGCAAACTCGCTTTTTACAGAAAGCGAGTCTATGTTAAAAATACAGGAAATTAATTTTTTTATCAACTTATTTAACATAAAATCCGCTTTTTATAAAAAGCGAGGTCGCCCTACATGAACTTGGAATTATTTTTTTAAATAATTTTAAATAAGGTTATTTTTCTAAATAATTATTAAAAAAAGTTTTTTTTTTCATAAAAATGCCTTAATAAACTAATCGCTAATTTTAATTTCCAAAATTTGACAGATATGCCCTTATGAAACACAGATGTCCTGAAACTAGTGGATAAGAATTTGCTTTACAACTATATTTGCCTTCTCTTGAATATAAGATGAAACATGTTAACAGATTAATAACAGTGAGGACAACCTTAATACTACCGGCCAAGGCCCATAAAACACAACATATTTGTCACGTTTCATTGCATTGCATTGCATGTCCCAAGTGAGCAAACGTGTTTGAAGCCTTCGTTTATGTAAAAAGTCAGGGTTAGCGGAAAAAAGTATTTAGAGTTGTAAATAAATATAACATTCGACGAATTATTTAAAAATTTTATATTTTTCTCGATTACAAAATAAAATCTTAAATTAGTGAAATTTGATGGTTTGAACCATTGGATGATAAGTTATGAATTTTAAAAAGGGCTAATGCCAAGGTCGTATGAAATCCGTGGAGGGGTTTGATGTCTTATTAACCAAGTTGAAGTAAAAGGAACAAATTGTAAAGTGAAGCAAGCTTAATGAGTCAAATCGTAGAGTCGGACTTAAGTACCAATATTTCATATAGAGTATCGATGTTCATGGTATGGTATCGATGTTTAAATTAACTGACATGCCTTAATAAGGGACAGATGTCCTGGAAACAGTGGAGGAGTATTTGCTTTACAGCTGCAATATTAATTATTTTTAGGCACTTGCATTATTATACTAGTAGTAAATTATATAAAAAAAGATTTTTATATCAAAGAGAATAAGAATTAGGAACGGAATTGAAATTGCAACGAGATTAGTCATAAGTCATAAAACATAATACGACCACAACTATAAATTATAATTTCAACTGAAAATCTTGTATAATTTAAATTTACTATTTCTTAACACAAAAGAAATTCAAATAAATAATATATAAACGATTTAACTCTAAAGTCACAAGTGAACAAATTCAAAATACTAACGAACTCGAATTTGACAAGATTTAAATTTGAAATAACCCAGACCTAAATTTATTCAAAATTTTTAAACTTTAAATTAAAGGGTACAAATTAACTGTATTTAAAAGTAAATCTCGCCCATCCAATCGATAGATCGGAGGGATTTGTCAGTAGTATAATCACACGTATAAATCAAGTAGTTTTATGGATTTAAGGTAATTTCATTCGAACCAAAAATCAGAAAAAGACAAGAAGCGGGTTTCAAGGGGAAAAGGCTGGAAGGACGACACGTGGGAAGTGTAAACCGTTAGATGGGAATGAGAAGGTGGGACTGGGCAGCGGTGGATCATTGGATTAGGAAATGAAATGACATCTGCTTCAGTGAAATGAAAGAGAAACCCAGCGAACTGTTTATAGAAACAAAAGCAAGGCAAGCTTTCTCTCTTGTTTACATTCACAATTAAGAAACCATTAACTATTTCCCCTTTCTGTTTCTGGGTTTTTGTTCGTTCATCAGAAAAACCTGCAAGAAATCAGAGAAAGTCGAGATAGGTTTAAGGGAAGGGAATTAAATTGTGGTTTTTTTTCACGGCAGAAGAAAGAGAAGAAAGGCCATGGCGGCGTTGGCAGGGAAGAGCTGTGCATTCTCGGGTTGTTGTTTTGTTTCTTAAATGCCTCCCTTTGCAACACCGAGAAAAAACAATTAAATTTAAAGCGGAAGAGCCAGACGGTAGCACGAGGGGGGACAGCCTGCTCCTGCAGCGAAATCCAAAAACCAACGAAGTTGTTAAAGAGACGGACGAGAGATTTTATGTAACAAATACCCCGCCATGAATACACGTACGCCATAGGGGGAGAGAATTGGGAAATTAAAAGCCTCTGGGGAGATTTTATGATATGGATTGTCTGTCACAATTGAGGTCCGGAAGAGGTTTAGTGGAGGAAAAATGGCGGGCTTCTTTTCACTAGGAGGAACTAACTCGCAACAAGGCAATACGCCGACCGAAATACAACCTGAGAGCTGGTCTTGGTATAGAAATGAAGATGTTCCTTACAAGGCTTTCGAGCTATGGCAACAGCAGCAGCAGCAAGATCTTTATGTGTCGGCAGCTGGGTTAGGGGTTGGTCCTAGTAGGAGTTCGATTAACTTTTCTGATGATTCTTCGTCGAGATCGGGTTTCATGATGATGACAAGTGGTGGTGGTCGTGGCGGTGATGGCGGTGGTAGTAGTGGAGGAGGTATAAGTTGCCAGGATTGTGGCAATCAAGCTAAAAAGGATTGCCCTCACCTGCGGTGTCGAACTTGTTGTAAAAGCCGAGGTTTCGATTGCCAAACTCATGTGAAAAGTACTTGGGTTCCTGCTTCTAAGCGCCGTGAAAGGCAACAACAACTTGCTGCTTTGCAGGAACAACAACAACTTCAGCTTCGGACAGAGAATCCCAAAAGACATCGAGAGAATCGGTCCTCTTCTTCCCTTGCCTACACTCGTTTACCCACTAACGCGTCAGGTACAGTTTTTTCCTTCTTCTTTTTTCTGTTCTCCCTTTGGTTGACTCGTGAAGAAGATTTCTAGGTTTTTCTTTTCATCTTTTCCTTTTATAAACACTGTTTTTTAGTAATCCTGACGAGGTTTTGACAGTGAAGAAACTATTTTCCTCCTTTCATTGATATTTGTGTATATGATAACCCCTTTGTTTCCAAATACAATCATGATAACCATCAACATATGGAAAACCCAATTTTTTTTCCTGTACTTGTGTATATAATATCTGCTGAAGGGTTGATTTGTTGTTTTTCTTTCTTTTCTTTTTAGGGTTAGAACTGGGGAATTTTCCAGCTGAAGTGAACTCCGAAGCTGTGTTTCGTTGCGTGAAGGTGAGTAGCATTGAAGATGCCGACGATCAGTATGCTTATCAGACGGCTGTGAACATCGGAGGTCATGTTTTCAAGGGAATTCTTTACAATCAAGGCCCCGAAAGTGGCTCCGACATGGTTACACCCTCGGCTGCTGCAGCTGGTGAGAGTAGTTCTGGTGCTGGGGTGGTTCAACCGCTGAATCTCATCACCGCCGCACCCACCAACACAGCTACCATTGTGGCTCCCGCCGGTGGCGGTGCTTCTTCTTCATCGGCGACCGCTTTTTTAGACCCCTCCTCTCTATATGCAACTCCACTCAACTCTTTCATGGCTGGTACGCAGTTTTTCTCAAATCCAAGATCTTGAAAGAAAAAAAAGCACACCCCTCGGTCCATTTTCCCTTCTTCCACGTTTCTTCTTCTTGTTCTCTAATATTGTCACCTTTAATGACATTGATAATTAAGTAGTACAAAAATTTGACATCTACCATTGGAGCTATGGATTTTGTTGAAATGGTTTTGAAGGAAGAAGAGAGAGAAGGAAGTGCGGGAGATGTTTGTTCTTTTTTTTGTAGTACAAATTCGAACGCTTTTGGCTCAAATCATCAAATATAAATTCTTCTAGTACACTGTAATTCTTTCTCCCGAGTGTTCATTATTTTGTGGTTGGTTTTGAACTTTGAGGGGAAGCTGCGTTTTCCCTGTTTACCCGTATGTTTGCCGGTTTCCAAAGGGAACGAATATTGGCTTCTTCGGTTGGACAAACAAACACAAATACCAATCGCCTTTTTTAGTTCTCAAGGTATGGGCGGTCCAGCCATTAGCCATGCATGAATTCATGTCATTCAAATTCCAAAGGTGAAAACATAAAATTCCCAATCTCTTTTTTCCCTGTCTAATTTCACGAGATCATCATTATCATCGTCACCGTTTTCTCTGTCGTTCTTCATTAGATTCAACATTTAGCATTACTGTGACCTGCTTTTGTTGATAAAATGGGAAATATTTGTTATCGTCTGGCTCTTTGTTTTATGGCCTTCCTGCAAACTAACCTGCAGCTGATATATTATTGCATACACGTTGTTTACTGTGTTGTTGATGCTTTTCCTTAATCGAAGTCTAGCGTCTGCTTCTTATGTTTCTTCTCACTTCCCAATGAGTGATTATATGCATTGGTTAAACGGATCCATAATAATATTATAGTAATTGTTTTTGGGATTTGGGAAGGGTTTCTTTGCTCTTACATGCTTTTTCTAGGACAGGTTTATGTAGCATGTTTCATTTAATGCTAGCACGTAATGCCAGCTGCTATGTACTTAATCCTTTACTACTATAATTTAACCTATGTTATTCACACTAGAGGTAAGTGCTGGATACAAGTATATATCTATCATGGATATTTTTGATATTTTAAAAAGCTTCGTATATTTGGACAATCATAATGATCAAACTGTGTCCGAAAATGATTTGTTATGGTGTTAGGCACTTGTATTTTAGGAAAAATGGAGGGTTTGAGATAAGCGATTTAAGTTAATTGCTGTTGATTGTATAAAGCATAAGCTGTTATTCTTTGTTTTCTTTCCCCCCTTTTTTTCTGGTTATTTGCTTCCTTGTGGTACCAATTATAGAGTCAGAAGTGGAAACTTGTTGATCACACAATCTTGTAAAAATAGAAAAAATTTCAGAACTGACAAAATATGTTATTGCTTTCCACCTAAGGAATCTGGTGTTAAAGTACAAGGTTGGAACTATGAGAACCCATTGAGAATGCTCTATGATTCAAATATGGGTGAACTTTACCTTATTTTGAAGCTGCATGAAACCATGAACAACAAAATTATGACCAAAGCAAAGGTTTAGGTCATTTTTGTTTTATATTGATGTATGACCAAAGCTGTTCATGAAATAAAGATGAAATAAACCAGGTTTTGGTCTTTCCATATTTAGTATTTGATGATAGAGTTGTCCATGGGTAGTGTTGGACCAAGCCAGATAGCCAAATTTTGGTTATAATTCATCTGGTATATGTACTTGTAAACAACATTTAATATTGACAAGATATTTGATAATGTTGTTCCATGGACTATTGTTTTTAGTCAGAAGTTAAGTCCCCACTTGCATTGTGACCTGGTTTTGGAGTATGCCTGGATTTGTTCAGTATATAGGAGGAAATATGCAAATGATATATTTATCTGCAGGCTATCCGTATTCTTTCAATGCTTCGATATGCTACCGTGTTGTTTGAATGTTTTGCATTTTGTATTGGCATGCAAAACCCAATGATTGGCGTTTTTAGTGGCCATGTATTTTTTTTTTCTTTGCATGTGTAGGGACTGAAATTAATGGCTTGCATATGGCCAAGGGAACAAGGTGGCTACAACATTAAAATAATGTTAAAACATGAATTCAATCATGTTTACTCTCATTCATATATACTTGATAATATTTCCTGCAACTGGCAGTAAAACCAGGATATTCTCCGTGCTGATCTGTTGTATGCTGATTGGTGATGAGAATTTTCCACTGCTATAAAGCTAAATACTGGGTTGTGTTGAATATCAAAGTTATTCCTTCCCTGAAAAGACCTAACAACAAATGAAACTTGGAAAACAAATCATATATTGTCCTTTTTCCAATGCAGAGAAAACTTGCACTTTTTCTCGGATTCTCATGTTGAGAAGACAAAAGAAATACTACTTTTTACGAAATTTTAAAAAAAATTTATATAAAATGTGTAGTGTAAAATAATTTAAATAACAAGTTTATCTTTAAAAAATTAACTTTCATTTTTATTAGAAAATTAAGAAAAATTAGAAAAGTAATTGTGTTTTATAAAAATTGTTGAATTTTTTAAAATAATATTTTAACTGGAATAATTTTAAAATATGTGACACCTTTACTAGGACATAAAGTAATTTTTTTCAATGTGGTGGATTCACTGAAATAGAGAATACGAGAAGTGAAGAATTCTGGGAATAAATCCGTTGCCAATTTTGATTCAACCCTGATGTTATTTTTTTACTTGATAATCCTGACGTCCACTTCGAACACGAGAGAAATAGCAAAGCATAGAACCGAGAGCCATTTTTGGCGGTTTATAGTTTGAAGTCGATATCAGACCAAGAAACTGCGCAGAGAAAGAGAGCAGCACCAATGATTAAGCATATCAAACAGTGGTTGCTCGAGTTGAAAGCCATAGGAACAGCCAAAATGTCATTTAAGAGCACTGGGATTTGTTGCGACACATCGAGGCACCGGACAGGAGCCCTTGTGCGTGGCCTCTGACCAGTGAGCAGAAAAGACAATTCAGTTAATTTAGTGCATTTGTATTGATGTGGTCCCGAAACTGGCTTTTACGAGCATACTTTGCTCAACTTGCGGTGTGGCGGAAAAAATATGCTAAAAAACAAATGCCATTATAGTGGTTGTGGGATTTGCTGGAGGATTGGATGGGGACAGTCTATTTTTTCTAGAAAAGGGGGATTGGATTGGTGTTATGCTGCAGATTGGTCCTGATTTAGAGTTGAAGTTGTTGTAATCTATAAACAATGAATAAATATAGCCCCATGATGTTGCCTTGCCTCTTCTATGGACCAAAAATCTAAACTCCTTTTGCTCCTTGTCATCTTCCAACTTGTCCTAAAATTTTGCTTGCATTCGGGGTCCGACGTTTGGAGCTGACAAAGGATAAGACTTTGTTCAAACTTTAAGCCACCAAATTAGAAAATAAATAAATTGCATTAGAGTTGGAATATAATAATCGAGTCTTCATACCATCAATGTCACATCCGAAAGATTTTGCACAAATCAATTGACAGCAGCTCACACAGCAAAGTTCCCTGACCTGACAAGCTTGGGCTAAACAGGACCGTAAATGGGTTTTATGAGGCTTTTGTACGATTTGAGTTCTGTTTGGCCCATTAAGAAACATTCCCAGTTATGGGTATTTCTTATCTGGTCCAGACAGAGAAAGTAAATGTGTAGGGATTGTTGCAGTTGTTTATGCTCGGCAAAATGCAAAATGCAAAATGCAAAAAAAAATGTGACATAACGTTTTTATTTTTTAAATCAATTTAATTTAACGTTTATTTTGGGTCAAAATGACCCATCTACGGATGAAAACTGTAACTGACGATAAACAACTTGAAATGATGTGACAAATCTACGTGATAGTGCACGCTACGATTGTAGGAAAAATATTTGGTTAAACCGAAAAAATGACTTGCTTGAGGCATGCACTAAACATTGTCTTTAAGAATATTTCACGGTGAAGCGTACCCTCCAAGATTCAACAAGCACTTCTGTCGAAGCAGGTAACAGAAAGAGCAAAGAACCAATGAATACTCAGTTTCAAAGTGTGTTTCAAATGAGAGAGAGAAAAAGAAAGTAAGTATATTCTACTCTTGGGATGATTTTTGAAGGCATATGTGCATGGTATTTATAGTACCATGCATGTCCAAAAGGGCATCTAAAAATAACAATTAGTCAAAAATAAAATGAACGGTTAAGAATAAAGATATTTTATTTAAAATGAACGGTCAAAATTAATCAAAAAATGAATGGTTAAAAATGAATATACTTTTATTTTAAAATGAATGGTTAAAAATTAGTTTTAAATAATAATAATAAAAATGGATCGGGCCTCTAATTCATGGACATGAGAAAATTGACTGATTTCAACTGAATTAGACTTCTTGGCCAAACCTCGTGTACGCGCAACCACCATCATACCTTTCTCTTACAAGCTCAATACCAAGTCTTTCTATTTAAACTCAAAACAAATAATATAAAAGAAAGATGTGAGATTCTTTGAAATATAGTAAATAATCTTATATTTTTACAACAATCCCCACATATTTCAAAGAATGATAAAAAAGTTTAGCTGAGTATTATGACATAACGTATTCATTCTAGTGTCTTTTTGGATTATGAACCAGAATTTAAAAAAAATGAGACACAACCTATTGAGTAATTGATGAAAAACGTTTCTATGAACCAATAACTCATTATTGCAAGCTAACATTCTCATTAATCACATTATATCTATTATTTCTCTTTATCGCGTTTGTACGCTAATAGACCATGCGCGTGCCTAGATTTTCATAAGTGCTCTAGAGACTTTGCCATAAATCTCATAGAAACGGCCCCACTTCACACTTATATAGGTCAAGCCATCAAGTATATTCTATAGGTCAATACACCACCTATAAAAGCTATGAACTTGATTAAGAGTTTTACTCACCCTCACCATCCTTGCAGTTTTTAGCACTATTTACACTATAGGAAGGGGCAAAAAAATAAGTCAATCACAAAGGTTGGGTTACCATCATTGTTGATTTCTTATATTGGCATAAGTCCATTTTTCCCTTCGATGTTTCACATAATAAGCTTTTCCTACAAGATCAATTAATGACTTGTTATTACCCATATGAACCTTCTTCGTGGGATCGCCAATCACAAAGGTTGGGTTACCATCATTGTTGATTTCTTATATTGGCATAAGTCTTTTCCCTTCGATGTTTCACATAATAATTTTCTCCCCAAGGGTTTAGTTGAATGATTTGGCCAAAATCATTTCTAACTTCACATAATCAATTGATATTACTTCATCTTTTTGCAGCTACTTTATTACCTCATGTCATTAGACAAATATGTCTTGTTTAACCATTGAAAGTTTTTATTCTTTGCAATGTCTATTGCTACTTGGCAATCACAATGCATTGGCACTGTCTATCAGTTTTGTGACTAATGAAATACAAGCTAAGGGTTTTTTCAACCACTCAACTTCAAATACATGCTAAGAGATTTTTCTACCACGCAGCTTTATTGTTTAGGCTAAGAAATTTTTCTACCACTTAGTTTGTTTGGCTAATTTTCAAGATATGTTATACCTCTAAGGGTGAATGCATAACCACTAGTAGATATAGTCTCGCGTGAATAAGATATTTAATTGTCATCACTGCGTACTTCTAATACAGTGGGTACGCCAACAAGTAGAATATCATAACTCATGATCTCCTTTTTGATATCTCATTAACTTTGCTACAACACTCAACAATAATAATTTGAGTTATGTGTATATTAGCTCATTTGAAAAATAACATGTGTCATTTAGGTCTAGTAAAATTCATCAAGTGCATCAAAATTTTAATAATTTTGTGCATACTTGGATTGGGCAACATGATCACATGTATCTTTTCTCATTTAAATATTAGCATCATAAGAAGTATTTACAGGTTTGGTATCAATATATCCAAATTTCTTAAAAGAAAATTCAACATCATGTTCTTGTGATAACATACTGCTACCACATTTCCTTATGATTTAAATACTCAATATGACATTTGCTTCATTCATGTCTTTCATTGAAGCAAGATACCTCTCAGTCTCACATAATAATTACTAAGATAAACATTTAATTAATACATAATAATCACAAAAACATCATCAATCAAATTGGTACAAACAAAAAACATTATTAAGATAAACATGCTATCAACACAAACAAATAATCGCTCGTTTTTTTCACTTATCACTTGATTGAATTTCTCATTTCACAATTTTAGAAGTTTGTTTCAAGACATAATAATTTGAGAAATTTACAGACTTTAATTTCACGACTTGATTTAATGCATTCTTTAGGTTATTCAACATATACTTTTAAATAACCAAAAACATGATTTAACATTCATTTGGCTGATAAAAATTGTGTGTTGAAACTAGAACAAAAGATTCCAATGAAGAAATCCTTGTAAACGGAGCAAAAATATCAAAACAATATATATTGTTTTAAGTAAAACCTTTTGCAATATATAATTATAAAATCATTTTTCTTAAAATTTTCTTGTAAAAAGAATTTGTTTGCAACCGATATGTTCTGTTGTATGAAGTAAACAACTAATTTACAAATGTTGTAAAAATTAGTTACATTCAACACTAACTACTTGTCCTCGAAAGAAAATCATGGTAACAAGAAATTGTTCTACAAATTGTTCTCAAATCTTTATGTTCACAATCAAGTTTTCAAATCAATTTGACTCATAGATGAATTAGAAGAAACAAACGTGCAATTTAATGGTCTATTTTCTTTATACTACACCATTTCATATGAAGAGATAAATAACATATTATGATTTCTTTTCCATTATAGTAATTAAATAAAATAAGCATCTCCTTTATCTTAGCCATCTTTTGATTCTTTTATTCCTGAAATAAAATATGATATAACTCGAAAACACATATCACTAAAAATGACATAAATTATTGTCATTGTTTGCTCAATAATTTTGTTTCAATTAAATTGTTATTATCCAAAGTATAGAGTATATATGCAACACTGTGAACATGAAATTTAATAATTTAGAGCTAATTATTTTTCCTTACGAACAAAAGGCATAAATTTGACATGACACCCGCACACTTTAAAATATTTTAAGAACATATATATTTTATAAATTTAAGGCGTCTCTAATCATTTTCACATAGAAAATCCAACATACACATTTTACAAGTTATATTAATATTAACATGCCAAATTAATCACAACAACAAAAATTCTCACATTAACATGTCACATAACATATCACATAGATCATCATGACATTTTAATAAGAAAGAAAATATAACTAGCATGCATAATAACTTTGAATAAACATATTATAAAACTTTTTTTCACAAAATATATTCTTATTTGTCACATTTGAAGGAAACTTAGGCTAAGGTATTTTGCAGATTTAACTTTGAATAATACCTTGCCTCTTCAAATACTTGTGCAGTTTTAAACGGTCTTTAAGATAGACAGTTTCTTCCTCTTCCTTCGTATGAGAGTATGACAAAAATATGTGTCTAGTAGCACCATTGTCTATCATCCACTCTTTTATATTCATAAAAGTAGCGACTTTGAGAAATGACCAAAAAAATTATCTCATTTGCTTCAACCAAATTAAAATTTTGCTTAACAAGATTTCCCTTTTTTTTCATTATTTCATCTGTTTCAACCAAATCAATATTTAATTTAATAGGATTAACAACGTTTGTTTTAACCAAATTAATATCTGGCTTAACATGATTAACGACCTATGTTTCGCCCAAATTAATATTTGGCTTAACAGGATAATCATTTCTCATTGAAATTTATGCACCAAGTTATACGGGGGTTCAATGTGTCATCATAATTGGAGATAAAATTTGTGGGTATAATCAATAAATAATGCACCAAGTAGGTTCCTATGAAAGAGAGGTAGTGTAAAAGACACTCTTAAATACCAAGTCTTTGATAGACCAATCCTAGACATGCACTTTCACATTATACCAACAATCAATTATGAAGTCTGCCACATATAAAATAAATTTCCTTTTCCTTCTTTTTCAAAGTATTATTTTGAGTTTGTAACCAACTTCAATCATACTTAAAGCTCAACTCATAAATTTGTGCAAGCCTAAATATTAGGCATAAGATTTTTTTAATAATCCAACACCATAGATTAGGTAAATTAAATTTATTGTTTAAACATGTCCACAAAAATTCATAGATAATACATACCTATTTTAGTAACATTGAGTTAAAACTGTGGATGTACACACAACAACATGACAGTAAGGGGACACATCAAAGTACTGCATGGACAACTTAACAACAATAACACCAACACCAATGAAAATTTTTGTTAAGAGGTCGCAAATTTTTTCGTTTTAAAGAGGCATCAGGTACTATCCTTAAGATTATAGGAAAAATATTTGGTTAAACCGAAAAAATGTTAAAAAATGACTTGCTTGAGGCGTGCACTAGACACTGTTCTTAAGGATATTTCGCGGTGAAGCGTACCCTCCAGAATTCAACAAGCACTTCTATCGAAGCAGGTAACAGAAAGAGCAAAGAACTAATGAATACTCAGCTTCAAAACGTGTTTCAAATGAGAGAGAGAGAAAAAAGTAAGTATATTCTACTCTTGGGATGATTTTTGAAGGCACATGTGCACGGTATTTATAGTACCATTCATGTCCAAAAGGACATCTAAAAATTACAATTAGTCAAGGGCAAATCAGTCAAAAATAAAATGAACAGTTAAGAATAAAGATATTTTATTTAAAATGAATGGTTAAAATTAATCAAAAAATAAACATACGTTGTTCAAAAAATGAATATATTTTCATTTTAAAATGAATGGTTAAAAATCAATTTTAAATAACAATAATAAAAATAGATCGGGCCTCTAGTTCATGTATATGAGAAAATTGACTGATTTCAACTGAATTAGACTTCTTGACCAAACCTCGTGTACGGGCAACCACCATCATACTTTTCTCTTATAAGCCCAATACCAAGTCTTTATATTTAAACTCAAAACAAATAATAAAAAATATGTGGGATTCTTTAAAATATACTAAATAATTTTATATTTTTACAACATAGCAGTGTCATACAAACAAATATACTAACTTTACATAATGACACATCAATCAAAAATATTTTAATAAAATTATATAAAATATAAAATATATTTTTTTCTATCTGACGCGTCATTCTGTCAAATCATTTCAAGTTGTTTATCGTTAGTTGATTATGAGTTTCGTCCGTTAAATGGCCATTTCAAGTTGTTTATCGTCATTTGACTAATAGTTTTCGTTCGTAAAATGATCATTTTGACCTAAAATAAAACGTTGAGAGTTAAATTAGTTAGAAAAATAAGAACCAAAATAACTATTTAATCAAACATTGATGACAATTTTTTTTTTGATTTTATGCCCTAGGGAAAAATTATTATATGGTGCCAGCTCATTATATCATCCGTGGTCATATCCACAAAAAAACAACCAACTAGTTTCTTTATTTTCCATGTCATTTTTTTAAAGATGAATCTTTACTTTTTTGCCATGTAAATAAGGAGTGAGTGGTTACATAAAAATCAATTAGGAAAGAAAAAATAACATGGAAAACAAAAATTAATTGACTAATTTTTATTAAATGAAGATCACAGATATAATGATGAGCCGAGACCATGTAATAATTTCTCCTCGTAATGATTCAAACAGGAGACAAGAAGAAGCAATTCTATTTCATCAAATGGAATGACAAAGTCGAGAACAATGTTTCCTATGTTGTCAAAAGCCGACAACAACAATCTGGTTCTCAGTTCTCACAGGTAAAATATAATCACCAAATTAAAATCACGACGGAAATGGGAAAAAGAGTTTTAAGATGGATTAGATGTGGAGTCCATGGAATCTGATTTATAAAGCTTATTGTAAGTCTCAAGCTCCTTGTAATACACATCCCAAACGCATCGCACGCACCCGCTCCCACAACAATCTCCAGGCTCGGGCTTCTCCGGCGGCGGCGGTATTCCTTAGCCAATTCCTCCCCTTTACCTTCTTTCTTGTTCTCGTCGCCAGTACCGCTTACCCGCGTCTCTTCCAACTTGGTGGCCATGGGTTTGAATCGACGAAAAGCAGAATACTTTAGAAAAGAAAATCTGAACGAACTGCATTAGGGAAGGAGAATCCAGCAAACTGATGGCTAGAGGAGGGGACACCAAAGCCTAATAAAGAGCCAATCGTTACTGAAGACTATTTTGTCCCATTTCAGTTCAAGTAGTCGTTCCCCAACATTTGCTCCACCACCAATGACCTTAATGGCTTTGTTGTCCAAGTATTACGGAATGGTTTGAATGAGAAAAGACAAGCATGCCGGTACCAGTTTCGACTTCCGATGGTTTTAGCTATTAGAATCAAATCATAAATTAATATGAAATCTAAACCCATGATCTATCATGTCAAATTATCAAGAACAGTAAACTGAATGCGAAAGCGTACCTGATTATATCTGATATATTAGAATCCTTGAATCTGGATCTTGAAATACTAAATCTATGGTATTAATCTTCTAAGAGGATATGTTTTCTCTTGATGTAAAAATCTTTTACGGGGAATGAGAGAAAAACAAGTTAACCTATTTCTTGGGGATCACTACATCTTTATATAATTGATTTAATAATCAACTATTAAGTATTTATAACTCTGCCCCTCATCAAATTATAAATACATCTGATGGTATCTACACTTTTATTTCCATGACATTTTAATACCCATGCACGCCTAACATAATTGATCACTTAATTTTGTGTCATACTTTATAATAGCAGTATACATTATACATATGTGCCCACAGATACGGATTTTAATCCAACAATCTCCAACTTGGGCAACATATGTTTCCTGAAAAATGTATAACCTTATGAGCTCAAAATTTTGTTATTATATAATAGGTATTCTATAACAATCTCATCCATCAACTATATCCATATAGGATCAAAGCAGCCTTTGTCGTATCAATCATGACAAGACCCATCAATGGTCACGTATACAAATATAGTCAAATTACATAGATCAATCATGGATGCGTAGCATGGAAAATTACATGAAATGTGAACCAAACATGTCTATTTCCAACTGTTCCTCCTAAACCTTAGTGAGATCAAACTTTACTGAATTCAGAGTGTGCATAAACCAAAAGAACTTTATTTCTGCAGAAAATAATCTTAAAATAACTTTAAACTGAAGTAACCGAAATTGTGTCTAAACCAAATGAGCATTTTTTAAATTACAAACTCCCACTAAAACCGAATATCCTTAAATAACATTACACTCACATGAGTAGTGTGCTCATGAAAGACCTAGGGTTATAATTTCTTAAGCGCTCAATTATGGAGTTTGTACCAGCATGCTCTATAGACACACAACCACTGAATTTTCTTTAACAACTAGGAACTTAATATTTACGTGCTTCAAATTTGAAGTGTTCCTATTGTTTATAGAATAAATGAATTCATATTTATTGTCACAAAATAACTGAAGTGACCTTTCTATTCAATCTATAATTAGCAGCTCATGTGACAAAATTCTTTTGCATCAATATTCTAATAGAATCGAAGTCTGTAAACTTGATGATCTCTAACTTGCCAGAATTCCGATATGGGAGCATGTAATTTTTTTTGTTCTCTAAACACATCTCATAACCCTATTGGCTGCTATCTAATGGTTCAAACTAGATTTGCTTAAATATCTGTCTAACATTCTGATAATGTACACAATATTCGAACGCATACATACTTGAGCATAATTTAAATTCTCAATAGATTATGCACATGGAATCTTTTGTATTTTCTAAATTTCAAGGTTACTTTTAGGGCATTGAGTAAGATAATATTTGTCTTCTTTAGCAATATGAGTATCAATCGGTTTACTCCCACTGAACTGTACTATATACAATTGTGAACCAAATTTATCTCAAAACCAAATGAAATAATCAATATGAAATTTATAATTTTATTAATGAGAGTCCTACTTAAGCTCATAGATGAATTTCTTTAATTTACATATCATTGATATTGTGTCATAAGACACAACTCTATGATTGTACCATATAGATAGTTTCTTCAATGTCGCCATTTGAAAAACACAAGCTTAACATCTATCTTATGTAACTTAAGATTAAAATAAGCAACAAGCGTCATGATTATCTTGAAAGAGTCTTTCAATGAAACTTGAGAGAAAGTCTCCACAAAATCAATGTCTTCTTTTAGAGTATATCCTTTAGATACAAGACATGCCTTATACTTGTCCACATTATCATTTGCATTCCTCTTGATTTTAAATGTCCATTTACATCCAATTGGTTTGCACCTTTAGGTAATGAGACTTATTTTTTTAACTATTCTTGAATGACATCAATCCACTTTTGTTAGAACTTTTATGATCTGATAAAAATGATTGAATCATTTTCTATCATTCCATTATTATCCTTATTTTCTTGAAGAAATATAAAGTAATAATCTAGAATAGTATTTCTCCTTCCTCTCGTGGATATCTTTAATGACACTTATTTTTTTTAAGGTTGTTGAGTTTGTTCTTCTGAAACAATTATCTTATCTTGAATGTGAGTTGTTCAACATTGTTTTGCTGAGGTACTTGATTCACTTCTTGATTAATGATAGGTGTGAAAACCTAAACATCATCAAAAGTGATAGTATGAATTAAATTATAATCCAACTCCTCCTCAATAGCAATGTATCTAACCTTATTTCTCCCTCCAAACTCAACATCCTAAAATTGTTATAAATCTCTTCTTAAAATAATCCTTATTGTGGGATCATGAAATTTACAGCCCATGGATCACTCAAAATAACCGAAGTAGTTGCTCACTTTTGAAGTTTAATTTCTTCACATGTGTCCTAACTCATACAAAAGAATCAATACTTTGTAACTTATTGTTGTTTCTTTTAATTAGGACCCTTAGCAACTTTATTCTAATATATTTTTATTGCCCTTATTCTTAGAGACACTAACTAAATGGGCACTAACCGAATGAGTACTTTTACACTTACAATGCTTCAACTTTTCTTCCTCTTTAATACAATGATAAATGAGCCCAAATAGAGTCTATTTCTCCCTTTGACAATTGTAACTTGAATTGGTTAAATTGTATAGGAAGCGGTGCCAAAACCATAAGAACAAACAATTGTTAGAAAGTTCGATCTTATGTGCCTTAAATTTTGAAGTAATATTAAACATTTTCACAATGTACTCCCTCACATTTTCTTGACTCTTATACTTCATAGACATCAAGTAAGTCAAAAGTGATGTCATATTAACCTTAACATTCTTTTTTAGTAAAACTTATCTCAATTTTATCAAGGAAACCCTTAGTATGAGTAATATCTTTAGATTTGTGCTCCTAAAGAATTCTATAATGTTGTACTTTATGATCATTAAACTCATGCAATTTGAACGAACTCACATCTCAAAATCCCTTTTATGGGTACTTACCGCCATGAGAGGTGCAAGTTGTTCTTCCCTTAGTGTAAGGTTTATGTTCATACAACCAAATACTTTATGTAAGCGTCTTTTCTATTCCTTGAAATTAATTTCACTAAACATGAGTGTAGAATGTATATTAACAGATATTGTGATAGCAAAAGCTAAATTAGCTAAATAGAGAGCAAAAATAAATAAATAAAAACAAGCTCACATCCATATCCATAGATAAACAATAAATTTAAAATAATGGCTAGTTCCCCTCAAGATACCAAGCACAACATTAATATCAAGTCTTTGGACAGTAATATTAACTGTAAGCAGTACTCTTGTTATAACAATCAAACATTGACAATAAACTATGTCAATCAATAGATTAATCTTTGGACTAACATATTGTTCACATAAAATACCTTATAATTGTCACACATTTATCACCACAGTTGTCGTTGTAATTCGGCCAAATATTAACTTTCCTTTGGGCCAATTAATAAACGCATGAATTACAAAAACCCATAATTATCTTAATATTTTAAATAAACTAATCTACACAAAAGTGGTCACTTTGGTGACATTATGTTTCAATTAATCCATTAAAATATTAGACATTCGAAGCCCAAATATGAATTTAATTGTTTCAAAATATTTTTCTTAATTTTATCTTTCAATCAAATTAAAAGATAACCAAAATAATAATAAATTTGAATAAAGGTAAACCTCATATCAAGATACCGGACATTCCATTAACATTTCATCTTTGGACAAAACATTAACTTACAAGTGATATCTTGGTACAGTAATCAAACATTGATAATAAGAACATGTCAAACAAAAATCTTCCTTTGGGCCGATTTATTGCTCACATATAAAACCAAATAATTATCACATGTTTATTACCACAGTTGCACATGTAATAACGTTAATTATTAACTTTCCTTTGTGCCGATTAATACTAACATAATCTGACTTACATGCACAAAACCTTCTATATTTTAAAATAAATAATTTCCACAAGAGAGGTCACTTTGGTGACTTAATGTTTCAATTAATTTATCTTAAAATATATAACATAAAGTACCGATATCCAAGTTTAAAATTATGTAACAATCAAAACTGAAATTTCTGATAACACTTAAGTTTCCAAAATAACCCAACATAAGATTGTCTGAATAGGGCTATCAGAAATCGAAAAACTGAAATCTTTGACTGTTACTCAAAAAATTCCTTAAACATGCATTTACCAAAATTAAAGTCGGATTCAAAATAATCAATCTTTAACTAAAAGTCAAAAAACAGAAATATTGTATAAATGGATAATTCATATATTGATCGCATGAAACTTTAATGTGCATAATAATCTAGCGATCAAAAGAAATGAATTATTGATCAAACTGAATCGAATATGAATTCCGTAAGATTAATGACATGCTTTTCATAACCAAAACCAAATGTATATTCCGTAGATAACATTAATGGCATAATTAAGCATAGTGTGAAATAAATTTAAGCCAAAGGTTCTATTCAAAACTAAACAAGATTTAATAAATTCAACAGTAATTTATTAGACTAATCCGAATATAAAGCTTTGAGAGCTAACCTGATTATAAAGTTTCCAAGTCACGGTAAATTTACCACGACAAAGCCCAAGTCAAACTTTTTTTTAATAACTAACGATCAAAACTAAAATTTTGATCAAACCAAATTGAATATATTTTTTAAATCAAATATATATGTCATAACTTGAATTATTATATGCAATTACTAAAGAATCAAAAACAATACAGAAATTAAATGATAAATCAATATTTCCACATTCAAAACTATACTGTTGCTAGTGAATTCTAACCAATTATAAGGCGCAAATTTCCATTGGTATTAAACCCAAAATTCAACAGTAGCAGCATAAGGGTTATCGAACATGAAAAACTAAAATAAATTTAATATACTAACAATAGTAGTCAGATTTTTTTTTAAAAAAAAAGTGCGACTAATTGAAGAAAAGGTCTTGCATTCTAAAGAGAATTCGCAACATAGAGATCAAAACCACACCCAAGTACATAATTGAAACACCGAAATATAATGATTTTAAACCATAATAAGGATTCAATTATCGTCAAACTTAGGGTTTTGATTTAAAAAATTTGATCATAAATCAATTCAAACATCATATCAAAATTAAAACCTAAAATAAGATTTCAGAACGAATCAACCAAAATTAAATAAATCAATTGATTCTCAATGATTCAACATGACGAGACACTAATGCCACTTATTAGAATCAAATCTTAAATTAGTATGAAATCTAAACCCATGATCTATCATGTCAAATCATCAAGAACAATAAACCGAATGTGGAAGCGTACCTGATTATATCTGATATATTGGAATCCTTGAATCTAGATCTTGAAAGACTAAATCTATGGTATTGATCTTCCAAGAAGATATGTTTTCTCTTGATGTAAAACTCTTTGACGGGGAATGAGAGAAAAACAAGTTAACCTATTTCTTGGGGACCACTACCTCTTTATATAATTGATTTAATAATCAACTATTAAGTATTTATAGCTCTGCCCCTCATCAAATTATAAATACATCTGATGGTATCTACACTTTTATTTTCATAACATTTTAATACCAATGACACGTCTAACATAATTAGTCACTTAATTTTGTGTTATACTTTATAATAGCAGTATACATTAACATATGTGCCCACAATTACGGGTTTTAATCCAAGATTAGCAGCACCGTGTTCCCAGCAGATATTGCCCCGATCAACGGGTCCAATGCCAGCGGTGTAGCAAGAGCAACATATGTACGAGGGGGGAAAACCCTTGGCAGTTGGCATTCATCTTCCCCATGGAGTGCAACATCAGAAATTAATAACCATTAAGAGTCATAACTCACTGATTGGTTTAAGCGTAACTTCCAAACTAAGATGGCGCGCGTCACTAAATTAAGTGACCCCGAACAAAAGCAAACTCTTTAAAACGTACATTTAAGAAAGTTAAAAGAAATATTTTTAAACAATTTCACTCCTGAAAACTAAATGTTTTTGGTCTACAATAATATGTGAACAATTATACGTGAAGCGGTAAAATCATGAAAAGACAAAATTAACCCTGTAGAAATATTCATTATACTTTAAAATATGGATAGATTTGTAATTAACAATTGAGAAGTTTACAACGGTTCACTCCAATTGATATGGGCGGAGAGTCGTAGAGGAAGATGTTTAGGAGCCGTCAGAGTTTGAAAGAGAGGGAAAAATCGAAATTGAGGAATTTTTAGATAAAGAATGTCAAATATTCATTTATACTTCTAGTTATTACTACTCATAAGTTCCGCATGACAACCATCAATAGATGGATTTGAAGAGAATAGGTTGATGAGATCATAGTTTATGATCATCGTGGGATCTACCACTGTCAATCTGACGATTTCATTGTTTTTTTACCCTTAAAAATATATTAATACCTTATTGACCTCTTAAATTTACACATTTTAAAATAATTTCAATAAATATTGTTAAGTTTCGTGGTGCGGATGACGAAAATCTTTTAATTGGTATCAAGATTTTTTTATTCAGAATTAAATTCTAAAACTATTAGGAGTACTAAAGGTAAATATATGACCTTAGTCTACCAACGACCAGCTGTTCTAGCTGGATGAGGCACTAGATCTCTTAGGCAGTAAGGTTAGATGCTTGAATCTTGACGTTGTGAATGAAAAAATTTAGTTGAGAGAGTCACTCCCATATTGAGCATCTACAAAATTCAATCTAGATTACTCTACCAATAAGTTGGATGGCACTAAACCTGGTTTTAGTTCTTTGACAAAAAAAAAACGTGGTTTTAGTTTAATCCCATGATTTCACTCTCTGAGGTGAAGTAATTTCAATGGTGGATCGAATGTGAAAAAAAGTAAAATTGGAAAGGTGAACACGGTTATTGGAAGTCTTCTTCATCAAGGCCAATGACCCCCAAAACATGACACAGTTTCTACCCATGGTCGAGTTAAGGAACCTGTTGGTACCCATGGAGCAACGGAATGGATATTGAATGGGGGATCTTCAGCAAGATGACACAATTCGAAATGATTAATGAGGACTGTTGATGCATGCACAGTTTTGATACTGTTTTCATGTTTGCTGTTGAAAACAGATATATGAAATATTCAATTTTGAAGAAAATTGTTGAGGGGGGAAAAGAAAAGCTTGATTCTTGGATACTGATCAGGTTTTAGTATTTGTTTCAGACATCATGAGTGTCCTGTCATAATCAAAGCAAAAAACAACATAAAAAATCTCACATGTTATCAGCCGATGTTGTCCTCGAGATGCCACTGTTACTTGGATTATTTCAACCGCCATTTGTAGTTATCAAACAACATACTTTTCTTCCCCTCTTTCCCGATATAGATTCAACCCCCTTCCCTTCTTTTTTTTCTCTCTTTAATCGTTCTTTCCTCTTCCTCGAATCCAAGCCAATTTGTGCAAACTCCCCTATCTCGTTCATCTGATTATTTTCTCCCAAAACTGGGAAAAAACCCAAGTATGGGTCGTGGAAAGATCGAGATCAAGAAGATCGAGAACGCTACAAACCGGCAGGTTACCTATTCAAAGCGGAGAAACGGGCTTTTCAAGAAAGCTGAAGAGCTTACCGTTCTATGTGATGCTAAGGTTTCCTTGATCATGTTCTCCAGCACTGGGAAATTCCACGAGTTCCTTAGCCCTAGTATCACGTATCATCTTTTCCTTTCTCCTTTTCTTTCCCATCAATTTAAATATACATGAAAGATATAATTTGGGTTTGTTTTGTTTTGATGTTTTGAATCAGGACAAAAGGGGTTTTTGATCTGTATCAAAAGACTTCAGGGATTGATCTATGGAACTCCCACTATGAGGTTTATAGTCTCTCTCTCTAATTGTTAAGCTTTCTGGGTTTCTTTCTTTTTGCATGTTTTAGGTTTTATTTCATGATTTGGCAGAGAATGCAAGAAAATTACAGAAGGCTGAAGGAGATAAACAAGAAGCTGAGAAGAGAGATCAGGTAAAGGAATTTTAGGGCTTTTATAATACATACCAAAAACTAGGGTTTTATTTTTTGTTTGTTATTAATTGGGGAATGGTTTTAGCAGGCAGAGGATGGGTGGAGATTTGAATGAACTCAACATCAAGGAACTGCAAGCTCTTGAGTCTAAGATGGATTCTGCCTTGCTCACTATACGAGAGAGAAAGGTTTGAAAATTGTTGGACTTTGTTATATGAGGATTGTGGTTCATCCCTAGTTCATATTCTTCACATTCCTTGTAATTTTAAACCCAGTAATCAAATCATGAAACTAACAAGTATCAGTTGATTGTTCACAGTACCATGTCATTAAAGGGCAAACCGACAAACATAAGAAGAAGGTTAGTGAAGTGAACAACACAAGTAATCAACTTTTCCCTTCATTTTATTCAAAATTTTAGGCCTTTACTTGCTGCAGGTGAGGAATTTGGAGGAAAGACATGCAAACCTTGTGCTGGATTTGGTAAGAATCTTTGGATTGAAACTTGATATGAAAGAATTGCAGGCTTTTTCATGACAGTGAAAAATTCTTTCTGGTTCATAAGGAGGCAAAGCTTGATCGTCAGGATGGAACAGTTGAAAACGGAGGATACTATGAATCAACAATGGGAGTAGCAGCTAATAACTTGTATGGTCTTCGGCTGTTCCAAAACCAGCAGCCTGAACTTATTCTTCAACATGGAACTAATGATCTGCGCCTTGCTTGATATGGTGGTTCTCTGAGGAGGAACACCCTCCATAATTTCGGATGATGTTTAATCTTCATCTCTTTTATTAGTATATGTATGTGATAATGTGAAGTTATGAGTTGGAAAATTGAAATAATTTCGGTCTGCTGGCGACTGGAGTAGCAAGATTTTCTGTGTGCCTTGGCCCTTGTGGCTATCTCATTCTAAGACAAGTGAAAGTGTGTTCTAGTTTGATGTACTAAAATATACTAGACTTACATGTAGCTTCGCTTTGGTTGTATTGTATTGGCATTTTATTGGAAGTTTAGTCTCCTCCATTTTCACCTAAGATCAGTGGGGTTTGTTTGTTCATTAACTATTATTTAGTACGGTATCATTTTTTTTTTAATTTTGTTTCAGATTTAAGTTGAAATAGTGTTGAACTCAACAAGTGTCCCAATAAAAAAGCGGATGATGTGCATCCTAGGAGATACAAGTTCAAATCACTTTGTTTACAAGTGGACGCCTATTGTCAAAGGGTTAAAAATATGTATGAATAGATACTAGTTGTTGCGAAGGTAGTGCATGGCGATGCTTCCACCCAAATCCGACTAGGATTATGTTCATCGTCATCTTTTCGTCGAAGCCATGAATGGAATGAATACTTATTTTTTAGCTAATAAACCACCTAATTTGGCCAGAGGGCAAATATTTTCCAATGACTGAGAAGTGCAAGTGTGCAACCATCGTCCAACTTCCATGGTTATTCAGGGCTAGATTACTTTTGGGACCTTTGATCAATCTGCAGAGAAAACGAGTTTAGTTCGGTGTGAGCGGGACAAACGCACAACTTTTTATTAAGGGGCGAATCTAAAGATATATTTTAATAGAAAATATGTATTTTTTTAAAAAAAATAATATACGGATTTTAAATTTTCAAGGGTCGACCGCCCCCTCTAACCCCTTTGATTCTCCCTAGGTATGAGGTCCTTGTATAAAAAAACCCTCTAATCATTTTTTAAGTATCTGAATCCATATCAAGCATTCTCTCCCTCTCTCATAATTGTTGAGTGGCAACCAAGTGAGGGCTATCTCTCGCCAGTTGTGTAACGACCCGAACTTCAGGTTAGTAAACGAGTCCCAGGTCCGGGAAATATTGAAAATTTTAAATAAAAAGAATTTATTTTAGATGTTCGATTTAAGGAAATTGAGAACTAAAATTTATAAGAGATTAAGTTGGGATCCTAAAGTGAAATCAAGGGGAGACAAATGTCCAAGTAATTAGTTTACCCATTTTATTGGGAATAGTGGAATTTAAATTAAAGGGGATGGTTGTGTGGGAAAAAGGAGAGGGAAGAAGATACTTTTTTTTGAGAGAGAGAAAGAAAAAAGTTGGAGAAAAGAGAGGGAGAGAGCTTTGAATCTCGACATGTTATCGTTGGAGTCGTCGTGTACGTTATCGTCATTAGTTTTGCCTCGCCGGGACGAGTCCAACCATGGTCGTCCCTTCGCTGCCGCTATTCACCGAAGTGAAGGAAAAAATGAGTAAGCCAAGCTCAAAACACCAAGTTCTGTTGTCCTCCACCGAAAACTGCCACCACCATTGGATTCACGCCCGAAGAAATACAGATCTGGAGGTCGTCGTCACTGTTCGGCCACCGAAAGCCTCCACACGTGTCGCCACCTACGCGTGGGCATGCGATACCAGCTAAACCAAGACTTGGCCTAGTGAACCAGGTCAGTTCGATTGGGCCAAACTAGACCAAATCGCACTGCCCTGCCCGACCACACCGCGTTGTCCGACTACTGTTGACCGCTGTTGACTTTTTTTGGGGACCCTACTCGAGGTTTTTCAACATTCTGAGTCTGTTGGTGCAGTCGTTTCGTCAAATTTGAACCCGATAAGTTGTTTTTACACATTTTATTCCATAAAGTAATTTGATAATATGAAATTGCTTATGTAGTCGTATTTGTTTTATCTGAGAATTATACGGACTCGAATATTAGATATAAAGAGATGGTTGGAGGAGCTGGGATGATGATTTATCACTATGGATTAAGTTTAGTACACCTCGAACTCTGAATGGTTCATGAGCATCATAAATATAATTGTCTTACGTGTTAGTGGTTGCAAAATAGGTAGATGAGAAATGAGCATGCGTAGTTACCAGTATTATGAGACTTGATAATTATAAAATGCTTGAGGATGTTATGAATATGTCGGGACTCGCAGAGGCTTTAGAGACCGTGTATGGTTATTTGAAATACTCATATAAGTAATTGATGTTTGGTTGATCATTTGATAATTGATGATGCCTTGTATGCTAGTTCGAATAGTTGACGAGATTTAATGGAAATTATGCTTAAGAAATAACACCTATAAATATTTGATTAAACATTCGTACAAATGATAATCGTTATTAAATAATTAAATGTGATAGCTAACAAATCCTAATGATTTTCATAAGCTTTATGGGTTGATTTAAGTCTCGTAAATATTGCAATTCATTAATATTGTAGAAAATCGTGGGTGAGGTATTGGTATGAGCTTCAGCTGTACCAGTACATTAATTGTTGTTGTATCGGTATGGGTTAACCAGTACTGGTACCCGGGGAACTTGAGGTTTCCGGTAAGTAATTTCCATATCGGTACGTGTGAGAGTATCAATACATATAGATACCGTATCGATACTTGTGTTCGAATATCGGTACCCACTAAGCTAAACATTTATTAATGCTAGCTAAGAACGAGAATTGACGTGTAAGATTATGAATTGTTTTATACCTTAATTATTGAGATAATATGGATTAATGAAGATAATTAATGAGAATATTTATGTACTCCTTCATAATGAACTAACAACTCGGTAATATAAAAGTAATGATTTGATGACAATTAGCAATGATGTATTGTTCTAGATATTACTGTTAACGTTACATGAACCTACAAGGGTCACACCCTATGATTGAAACGCACATATATCGACTAGATAGCATATGTGCAAACTTGTTATACACGAAATTAGTTAATATATATATATATATGATTTTACTAAAAATTGAAATTATCTATATAGATAATTTTGTTTATATATATATATATTTAATACTAGATAATTATTTTAATTAACAAACACTATTAATATATATATATATATATAAATCCTTAAAGAAACCTAATTGAAGTAGAATTGGATTCTACATATTTAATTATATTCGGTTAAATATATTGTATATTTAATAAAATTGAATTTAAGTTGGATAAAGGTTTTGAATGCTATATAAAGTCATAAGGTTTAGTAGCCAAATATATGCCTATTGCTAAAAAGCTCTCTAACAGTTAGAGAAGTAAAATATTGTTCGTTTCATTCGGGTGGACTGTGTAGTGGTCAGAATGCTGTTGTGATGACTAGGGTTCGATTTTTTGCTAAATGAATTGGATTCTCCTACGTCCATGCGGTTATCAGATTTAATTAAGGTAACGTCTCATCTCTTTTCACCTTGAATTCACTCCTCGTACATGGATCACTGATGGAATTCGCCGGATAATTTTTTCCCTGCGCCATAGGGTGTACCATCATTTCCCTATATGTTTGTGGTTGAAACCTTGTATGCTTTTGCCTGGATGACCTGGCGAGATTCCGGCTATGATTGGGCCTTGTGTGCCATGTATGATGTCTTGCATGATGTGAACATGTGTTTAAGCGACTAGTGGTAGTGCCACATGTTTATTGACCTCTATTTATTGCTCGTACTAGCTTGCATACTTATGTTTTATGATTAGCATGAGGTATAATAGAATAGATGTATACTATTAGGGGTGTTCATTTTCGGGTACCCAGTTTTTCGGGTACCTGAAGTACCGGGTACCATGTCTTTCGGGTACCACTTTTTTTGCCCATTCCCGGCCTGCTTTAGCCGGGTACCTACTGTCCGAGTACCCGTAAAAATGAATAACGGGTATCCGGTTGTTTTTATACAATTTGTCTTTTTTAAATCACTTAATTTTATAAAATAAAATCACACCTAATAAAAGTTTGAATTATATAATCCAAACATAGAGTTTAAGATTCAAATTATCAAACCCAAACAACTTTAGAATAGTCAATTACCATAATACTAAAAAAATTAAAAGTATGAACAATTTTTCAAAACACAAGAAGCATTTTCCACTTTTCGAGTTAAAATTATTGGGTAAGTACATCAATAGTCACTTAAAAATAGGAACAATTTTAGCTTTTTAGGAATTTCAAAATTGAAAGCGAAAAACCATCGTTTTTTTACTATTTTTTAATTTTAATATATCTTAAATTTTTTATAATTTTATATAAAATATATATTTAATAAAAATATAAAATATATTTTAAAATTTTAACTGTGTCAACGTGTACCCGGGTAGATATGATTCTGTGGCCCAGGCCCGGCCTGGGAAAAAAATTTCCGAAGAAATACCCAACATTTTTATTTTAAGGTATCGGGTCAGATCAGTCGTGTCAGGTATTTTTGAACACCCCTATGTACCATTGAGCTTTGTAAGCTCAACGCTCAAAATATTTGTTTCCGTGCGTAGATTGGCAGATTGATCGAGAGCTCAAGGAGCTCAATCGGTTTGGGATTCCAGCAAGCGGTGATTGCCATAATACGATACTTGTATTTAGCGGGCTGAGTATTCATAGGACCTTACAACTGTTGAGTCTGTAATTTTATTTGAAATATTATTTTGATATACAATGTATAAACTTGGAGCTCCTATTTTGTAAATTATTTATGTTGTTTATTTAATTATATGAAGTATTTGATGTTATAATGTTTTGAATAAAGGCTAAATCTATGATTTTTAAATGAAAAATTTTTAGGTTAATTTTTAGGTGACCCAAATGTAGTATTTTAAATGCAAATCGGGATCAGGGTGTTACAAGTTATATCCATTTTCCATTGCAATAGGTCACCTATAAAAAGCAGGGTAAATTGTATTAGATAGTATCAAATTTTAGACGGTAAATATTAAAATTATTAAACTTTTAATTGCTTCATAGTTGACATGATGCTTGTGCGAAAATTATATCATCGTTGTCTTCATCAAAGTTAGGGTTTCTTCACCCATTTTTAGTTGTTACCGAAAATTATCATTATTCAGTATTTTTGTGAGTACTTTAGACATCAATGAACTCGTCTCATAGTCTTCTATCACTTTGTTAGTTTAAATATTTTCAAAATCTCTTTAAAACACACGGAATTAAATAAAAAAAAATTATCATTTTGAGGTTTGGGGCTTTCCCAAATTTATTAAGGTCAAATGTCTATTCCTAATCAACTCAACTAACTTATTTTTTTTACTACTCGACTTATCAACTCTAAATACAATCTTCTCATCAACCCTAAATACAGTCTTCTTTTAGGTCACCTATAAATTTAAAAACGTCATAATTCGCCGTCAATTTTTGTACACAGTAAAAATGTGAGATCTAATTGTTGTACTCAAAATTTTTAAAAATTAGGTTATTTTACGCTTCGAACAAAAAATTTCAATATAATCATTGATATTGTCAATATTTTCCGTTAAAATTAACTTAATATCAAATATATTACTAAGCTCAAAATTATTTGCTTTTGAAGTTAGTGTGATTATATAGGTGCATCACCATAAATTTTGATAAAAAAGTTTGATTGTGTTATGAATTTACAAGCATAGAAGAAAATAGTGCGAAACAAATATAGAATAAGACATGCAAAATACACAAACTAAGAGCACAAATAATTGCAGAGGTCAAAAAAATTAAAGGATAAAACTCACTTTATATTTATAGAACCAAATAATTACTCACCAAAGAACCTTATTCAATAAGACTTATTATCTAAATATAAATATTTACTTATTAAATAAAATATATCTAAGCAGCAAGTAATCTTAAATCAATTAAACTAAAATTATTAATAAAAAACTTAATTTAATTTCTATGCAATTATTTTAAAATTTTTAAACATAGATTAAATCTTGAATTTTATCAAGTTTAGCAACTAGCATTTGGGATGTTGTAACACCCCGAAATTCGGCCTAGTCGAAATTGGATTCTGGCGATCAGAAACCTTACATCGTAATTGTCTAAATATTGTATTGACTTTGACCGCAAGGTCAAATGTATAAATGTTGGACTCCAATCGAGTCAAATTATTGCCTAAGGACCTTATTGAAAGTATTGAAAATCTTTTAGTGGCTAAATTATAGAAATTAAAAGTTTAGAGGTAGAACTATAGATCATTGATAGTTGAGGGACTAATCTTGCGATTAGCCACTCCTCAATTAAAATTCCCCTACGTGGGATAATCAGAATCAATTCCTTCATGTGAAGGAAAGCTATTCTAATTAACAAGGATGGGATAGCTAGGGATAGAAAACTTACCCGATTTCTCCTTAAGCAAGCACCTCACCTTATTGTTGTCTTCAACCCCAAGCACACACCTCCATTGTTGAGTTTGAAGAAAGCTTGATTTTTTTCGGTTGAGTGTTATCTAATCTTCGTAAGTGATCGGGTAAGCTCAATTCCCCAAGTTATTGTTGGAATCCATGGAGATTATGAGAAGTAAACTCAAGCTAGGTTTTGATTATCCATGAATAATTCATAGATATTGTATATATTGAGTTAGATATCGATTTTGATATTGTTAAATTGATTTCGATATCGTAATATTGAATCTAACCGATTCCTATTGTTTACCTAGCTCAAGAAATAGATAGAGAGCGTCCATCGTCTCCCCCAAAAGCTAGGAACAAAGGGATTGCTATTCGAGAGCCTTGAAAGTTTCAGATTATCAAGGTGAGTGTAGTCGGAGTCTCGGGATTAGGCTAGGTGTCTTCCCGATTTCATTGTTATTGAAATTTCTATTGCTAACCTCGTTGTTAAGGATCAGTGCATCAAACCACTTATCGGATATTGTGGTAAGTATTGGTAAGTTATCACATCGAGTATTGAACATTGTCAATGTCATTGTCATCGTTATTGAACACCGGATATAAATACCGTTGTTGTTATTAAATATTGTTATTGCCATTATCATCGCCATCCTCATTGAATCATGGAAGTACAGGATATTGATATAGAGCATTAATATAGCCATTGATATAGCTAGTGTCATTGATTATTGATGTCAACATCGTTACTGTCATCGAAACATTGTAAATGAAGCATTGACCATTGTTATTGTTATTGAGATCATTGGACATTGTCATTGTTATTGATATCATCATTGAACATGGCTATTGACATTGAACATGAACTATTGATATTGTCATCGAACCTTAGATTCGAAAGGACTTTGGATACAATTGGCATGCCATAGAATTCATGAGCTCAGTGTACGGGTGGAATACGGTCCTTGGGCTACGGTCCTTGGGCTACGGCCTATATTGATTTGGCGAGGAGGAGAGATGTATTGTGATATTGGTCATATTGCGAGGGGGAGGGACTATATCATTCATTAATTTGGCGAGGCGTAGGAATTCGTGTATCCACTATCCCGAATCGATCCAAATGTTATTGATGAATTATGGATTTATTGTTATTGAACATGTTCATTGCATTGCTTCTATTGATCTATTGCATTGTTATTATCGAGATATGAATTGGAATGCATTTAATTGACATAGTGTTTATTTTTGACTACCTCACTAGGCAAAGTATGCCTAATGCATTTCATTTCATACATTTTAGGTTAAGGATTTTGTCCTTGAAGATCGGAAGTTTTGACGTTGTTGACAAGTCACCTCAAGTCTCAAGTAATATGTTTTGTCCCTATGAACTCCTAGAATGGTGGCAAAGTAGTCGGACTAGTCTTTTGTGATCCTTTTGGTATGTATGTATTAAGCATGGTTTGTGGAAGTGACTAAGGCCCTAAATGACCTTTTGGCATAGTGAAAATATGGCTAAAAATACATACTTGACACAAAAGGTAAAAACCTAGTAAATGGATTCAGATGATCCTAAAATTTGGCATGCAAGTAGATTATAACATTGGAACATGGTGGGTAAAGTTTCATTGAAGTTGGACATCAATTACTAGGTCAAATGGATAAAAAACCAGATAAAAATTGACATTACAGTACAGGGCGTACCGATACAGGTCAAGCTGTATCGATACGGCCTTGTATATTTGGCCTGGGGAAAGTACAAGTTCATCATAGGGTATCGATACTGGTCTAGGCGTACCGATACGGATCTCGGCAGCGAGGTCTATGAAATTAATTGCATCGATACGGCCTTAGGGCGTATCGAAACGGGTCATGGTCAAAGTCAATTTTGGTCAACCCGTATCGATACAAGTAAAGCTATACCGATACGAGTTCTTGAGTTTCTGGGAATTGGGTTGTCACCCTTGAATGCGGTACCAATACGACCCTAACTGTATCGATACGAGATTGGACAGTTCCATCTAGACCTTAGCCTCATGCACACCCGTATCGATACAGTCCCAAGGTGTATCGATACGGTGGTAGTTAATTCTGTTAAGAGACACCGAACACAATTTTAAATTGTTTACAAAATGGTCACTAAATATTGCATGGTTTAATCGGTTAGGAAAATGTCATCGGAATGACATGAAAATCTATAAGATCACTGTTATAGTATTTAATTTCATTATTGCTTAGTTGATTTCACCAAGGGACCCCTAAATCATCAGATTTACAATTTAGTCCCTAAAACCTGTTAAAGTTACAAATTAGCCCTAATTGATGAATTGATGGTTCAACATGGATAAGTAGGGTTAAGATTATACCTAGTAATGTCTGAAAAGTATACCATTGATTGTATGGCAAATCTATATATTGAAATTTTATCGCACTAATCACCGTTTTGTTCTTTGGTAGCATTCTCCGACCCGGTTCCTGACCAGGCCGGGTGGGGGATGTTACAAATGTAAAAAGCTGACCCGGCCTACAAAACTGACTGAAACTAACTTGAGTCAGAACTGCTTGTGACCCGAGGTGGTGGTGATTCGAAATTGATTTGAGTCTGAACTGGTGTTGATCTGAACCCGAGTTGGACCTGGAACTTTTGGATCTGAACCCGACTTGAGAATGACCTGAACCTGAATTCAACCTGATAATGTGATAACCGAACCCAACCTGCATCCGACCTGATATGAACCTGAACCGAGATTAACCTGGTAAATAACTGATATTACCCGACCTGTTATCAACCTGACCTGTTATCAACCTGATTTGTAATTGACTCAACCTGTATGACCTGACTTGTTATTGAACTGATCTGATATTTACCTGACTTGATATTTAATATGACTTGTAATAACTAATAAGTTACAATTGATGAATTTGTAAGATTATGAATTTATTATATTATAGTGTGACAAAATACATCTTCACAATTTAAGGTATATGATTAACTATGATCATTAAATTAATATGTTTACTTTATTATATTTATAAATTATAGTCTATAAAAATATTTAAAAGTTTTATTAAATATCTAAATGTTGTCAACATAATTCCTTAAGCTTTATGATTTATGATTTAATATTAACAGTTTATGGTTTAGTTTAGTGTTATTGGTTTATGAGATTAATTCTGATTCTTTAAGATTTAGTGTTTAGTTTAGGGTTACTGGTTTATATGATTAATTTGGATTCCTTAAAGTTTAGGGTTTAGTATCAATGGTTTATGATTTAGCTTATGGTTATTAGTTTATGAGATTAATTTTGATTCCTTAAGGTTTATGATTTTGAGTTTAATATTAATGGCTTATGGTTTAGTATAGGGTTATTGATTTACGAGATTAATTCCGATTTAACTTGCTAATTTATGCATTTGAATTTGATTAAATATTTAAATCAAAGCTTCATGTGTACAATTGAACTAAATTAAAGTTTCAACTTTCATGTGTACAATTATGTATTTACATCCAAATCAAAAATTTGTGTAAAGTTAAATTAAATCAAAATTTATATGGTATAATAATAATGTTCGAATTGAATTAACTTATAAACTTAGGATCTAATTGAGCTAAATTAAAACTTAGAAACATAAATCACAAACATAGTTAAAAGAATTCTAAAACTAAATATGGAATTTCAATTAAATTAATTTAAATTAGGACTCAATTGAATTAAATTAAAACCTAAAAGTGAAAATTTGGGACTTAAATGAAAAATATCTAAAGTTGGAAGGGCTAAAAAATCATTTATCTTAACCCTATAACCCACGCGGGTGGGAAACGTTCCCTCCCACCGTTTCACTTTAATTAAAATCATGAAAAAAAATAATTGGTGGGGGAGGACAAAAATTTGGAGGAAATTAAGCCCCCTAACTTTTAGGTTTTCCCCTCCAAAATTCAAATGGAATCTTTTTAAATTTGATTTAATAATTAATTGCTCATTTGACATTTGCCTCTTAATTTTTTTGTTTAGTGATTAATTATTTTTTCGATCCTCACTTGTTTAAATTTTTTCATTTTAGTCTTTAACATTCACTTTTAAATTTTATTTTAATTCAATGTAGTATAATTATATATATTTTTTAAATTGTAAAATATTTCAGCATCTTAAGAGATATTTTAGTTCATATTAATCCCTAAAATTTTACTTTTATCTTAAATTTACCCAAAATTACCATACCGAAGTCTATTTGTACACGGTAAGACCCAACTTGAACTTTAATCGAAATCGATATTCCCCGACCTGAATTTTATCCGTCAACGACGTGACCCGACCTGAACGTGGCCCGATCTGAAGTCCATCCAAACCTGAATTAACCCATTTAATTAACTGATTCAGACCTGAACTGAAACTTACCCGACCTGAAATTAACCCGACCCGAACCCAAACTCAATCTGATTTGAAATCAACCTGATAATGACCTGAATATGAGTCGACCCGAATTCGACCTGACATAACCCGTATTTGATTCGATCTGACCCGACCTAACCTAAAACCTGAATGAATACCTGATTTCACATCCCTAACTAGCATATGAACATATACCACCTTGTAATTACCTTTAGACTATTAAAAAAAGACAACTAGTGATATATATATATATATATATATATATATATATATATATTTACCAAAGTTCCTTATATGTATTCATGTTATATAGCCTTAATTTCAAGTTTATCAACAAATACATATTGAAAACATTAAGGCTTTGTTTGGTAGAGATGAAAGAAAATTCAGAAGATGTTAAATTGAAGTGATGGAAAAATGACATATATGTATTTCTATTTTTTAATAATTGAGTCCAATATTTTTAATATGGTTTTATTTTTGTCTAGTTTAGTCTATAAATTTTTTATTTAATCCTATTCACCTATATTTATTTCCAATTTTTATAATTTAGTCTAATATTTTTATAATCTAATCCCGAGATTTTGATTGTCAATGTAACACCTAATACACAATACAAACGAATCTGACCCGAATATCGAATGCTACAAATGACCAATTTGTGGCCTAAAACAAATTAAAGAAAACAAGCATATTTGATTACAAGAAAGTAAACATCCAACATGAACATTAAGGGAAAACAATTAACTAAAGTCACCCGAGAAAATAAACCTTTAAAAACTTTAGAAAATAAACGATTTAACAAAAAGACATTTTGGTAATTTTACAAGATTTGAACTAAAAACATTCAAAACTTAGATGAAAGTTTAATATAAGTAGAACCATTGTATACCTCTGTTTTGCTAAAAAAAAAGAAGTTTAAATCGAAGTAATTTAACAAAATTGGGGTTTAGGGACTAAAATGTAAATAATTTATAAGTTGGATTTAAAGTTAAAAACTCAATTTCGGGCCCATTTTAGACTCATTAATTCCATTGGACTTAATGATAAATTCGTTTTCAAATCGAATTTGAAATAGTGTTAATTGCAAAAAATAAGTAGTTTTTGGGCCATTTTGAAAACATTCATAAAATATAGGGGCCAATTTTTCAAAAAGTGAAATTAAACCTTAATTTATGAAATAAATATCAACATTGACATATAGACCAAGTTTCAGGTTAATCCGAGCTAAAACAAGTCCTTAATTGCAATTATAAAATTAGTGACAGAAATATAAACTTTACTATTATAAGATAATGGACTGAATTATAAATAGAGGTCAATTTCAAAATAAATAAAAAATTAGGATTAAGTTGAAGAAAAATAAAATCATTGTAAAAATATTAGATAAAATTAGAAACAAATAAGGTTCAATTTTGGATTAAATAAATATTTTAGGGACTGAAGTGAAAAAATATTATTATATTAATAATATTGAATTTAATAATAAAATAAAAAAAAACAAATAAAGGTAAATTTTAGATTAAATAAAATTTTTAGGGACTAAACTAAACAAAATAAAATCATAATATAAATATTGGATGAAATCATAAAAAATAATTATAAATATGTTTAAAATAAAATTAGAATTTTTTGAACATAATTTAATAATTTTATTACTTAAGTGGGATGACTTTAAAGGTGGCAAATTGACCCGAGACCCGAGATCCTTACCGATTTTATCCAATCTAGGACCTGATATTGACTCGAACATGATGATCAAAATTTGATCCAAAACCCGAAACAAACTGAATCAAACCGGAATCGACCCATTTTTAGTTGAACCGATATGGACCTGATCTGATTTTCAACCGAACGGACCCGAACCGATTTTGAAGCAATTCGAATGGACCCGAACCGATTTCATCCGAACCGAGAGTAACCAGAACCGAAGGCAACTCGAAATAAAGAAAAGATATTAAAAGAAATAATGAAAGGTTTGATGCAAACCGTAGCACAACTCACCAAAAAATCAAATATATTGGCTTTATAAAGCCATATATGGGTTTAAAAAATTGATCCGGGCCGAAAACTTGATTGAAACATATCAATTCCCGATTGAACCGATCTTGACCCGAACTAAAATCGACCGACCCGAAAAAAGCAACCGAATCGATGTGACCCGATCCGACCTGAATCACTATAAACCCAGATTAAAACCAAACCAGATCAGATCTGAGCCGAGCTGAACTGAAATCGAATGTAGTCAAAACTGAACCTGACCCGAATCGAACCCGATCCGAACGACCCATTTGCCACCTCTAGACGACTTTCACTTTTCTTTCCTATTTTCTACCTAATTTGGAGAGAAAACTATTTGTATAAGAGCAAGGAAAACTACCTCCCTTCCTATTTTCTTTCCTTCTAATTTTCTACTATACCATGCAACCCTTAAATTCATTTTCTTTCCAATTTTCTCTTCCCTTATAGACTTGGCAAACATGACCTGAAACCCGAGACCTAAACCAATTTACCCGATCCAAGATCCGATTTGGACTCGAACATAATGGTTCAAATTTGACCCGAACCTGAACCAAATAGAACCAAACAAAACCCTACCCGATTTTTAGTTGAACCGAAAGTAACTGGAATTGAAAGCAATTCGAACCGAATACAACCCGAACCGAAAGGCAACCTGAACCAAAAGCAATCTAAACCTAAAATTAACCCGAACCGGAAGCAATCCGAGCAAAAAATCAACCCGAACAAAAAGTAACTCAAATTTAATTTTCTGAAATCTGATCTGAACTAAATATCAACTCGATTTTGACCCAATAATTGAGTCGAAGTGAACGGATAATTTTAGTAATATGATAAATAGTAAAAATGTATGTTTTATTCTTCTTTATATCATCTTTTCTCCTTTAAAAAGACCATCTTCATATTAGATTCAATAGTATTTGATACGAAAGATTATAAAATAAAGTTACTCACTAGTTACTACTCAGAAAGTGTATTAATGTGGTTAACTTTAATTTACATCTCTTAGACGGTAGAGTATAGTTTACTTTAAAAGAAAAGAAATTTTATTTTTTACGAACACAAATTAACATAAAACACAAGTCTACACTATTATGTCTATCTTTAACAAAAATAACGTTAAATTTATTATTAAAAATAAATCAGAAAACATTATTTTTATCTCATCAACAAGGATTGAGTGTATTAGAAAGGTAAATTGTACTTTCAAAGAGAGAATCTAAATTCGAATCACGGAGACGACATTATTGATAAGGAAAACCACGAATCCCAAATATAGACCATAAAATGGATGAAAACTATACAAAAAAACTAAACTCTCTTTTATTCCAATTGCCCGTCCAGAATCCAACCATGATTGCAACTTAAACTATGTAAGCTAATATAAATTAATCAAAAATTAAGGCAAATAATCTAAATAAGATTAAAATCACTTGTGAGGACAGATATTGAAAAACCTACCTTGAACTATAATGGAATTCAAACATAACCAGACAACAATCTCGTGAACATAAGGTATTTTTTTCTTTGGCCAAAAACTTGTACTCCGTAAGGTGTTAAACGTGATGATTAACAAACTAAATAATAATAATTTGCTACAAACCAAGTTAAAAAATCAATAAAGACTACCCTTACATATCAAACTCAATTATATTAAGTTTTTTTAAATAAACTTAAAAATCAATAAAGTGATCTCAAAATAAACATAAATAATATATGCATCAATTGATAGATTTTCTTGCAGTCTAATCCACATTAGAGCCAAGAAACTTGTCATTTTTCGTAGCTACATAAATAATAACAAAAAAATATTATTTTTTTACTAGTGAAATAAGAAATTAAGCAAATGTATTATCAATAATTAAACAAATGTATTTTGTTAAGTTAAAGTAAGAAAATGCAATAGACTAGAGGTGCAAGAAGATTGTGTAGTAAACAAGATTTCTCATAGGAAATTAAAAATAAATTTTCAGGGATATAAGAACTTCTCCACTTATTTAAAATTCGACCGCTAATGCTAAAAGTTGATTCTGAAGCAATAGTGGTGAGAGGTACATTCAAAATATCTCTAGCAAAATAAGAAAGCCTTTCATACCTTTGTTCATTCTGTTTCCAAAAATTAAAGATGTCAAGTTCTGTTTTCCTATCCATTTTAGGATCTTCTAAGTGAACATCCAAATGTGTTTTTGAATAATCTTAAAGCATGGTCTCTTCCTCGTCATATTCCTAGAAAAATATAAAATAAAAAATAAATAGGTAAATAAACAAATAAAAACAAAAAATATGGAAATAATAAAATATTTAAAAATATTAAACTTACTGCAAAAAGATTGAATTTGCACTTCTGCTCTCCAGATGAGCTCCCGGTATTAGAGTTTGAGCTTGATTCTAATGATGTTTCATGTAGGACATGCGTTTCTTGATCATACTCTTTAAGAAGCTTTCCTAGCATAGCTTTGGCATCAAGAATCTTCATAACAGCTTTTGTTTTATCCTCGAATAATTTTTTGTAAAAATACTTGAGAAAAGATAACTTAAAACGAGGATAAAAAATTACTGCAAAGGCAAATAATGTGCTATAGTCATCCTCACTCGAGTTGAACCAATACTTATCAAACTTTTTTCTTTATTTCAATTGTCATTGTTTTTAAAATCACATCATTGCTTTTTGTCAACTCTTTCAAAAACATCTTTTTTTTCAAACATTCCCAAAGTATAAATTTGCAGTAGGATAATCACTTCCTGAAAATACTTCAGCTATATCAAAAATGGTTCTAAAATATCTCAAAATTTCTCAAGTATTTTTTACTCTTCGGTGTTTGGACAATAATAAAAAGAAGAATCTAAAACAACCATTTGCTTAAAAGCTCCACGGTATAAAATAGCCCTATCAAGCATCATATATGTAGAGTTCCATCTTGTAGAAACATGAAGCCACAACACTTTAGTTTTTTCTATCTTAGCCAACTTCACACTACGTCAAAAAGTATTTTTCTTGATTCTGACCATTTAATGTACTTCACGCATTCTCTTATCTTGAAAACAATATGTTCAATGATCTTAAGTTCATCTTTAACAATTATATTCAACACATGTGCAGCACATCGAACATGAAAGTAAGCCCCTTTACATAATAAAGCCCTTCGAGCATTAAAAATATCTTTTAATTTGTCTTGCATTTTTATCATTACTAGAAGCATTATCCAATGTGATGAAAAAAATTTATAGTCAATACCCCATTCTTGAAGCAAATTTAGCACAACACTATACATGGTATGTCCGGTGTGCGGCGAATCAATGTGACAAAAATTCAAAACTCTACTATTTAACTTCCAATTTGAATCTACATAATGATAAGTCAAACACAAATATCCCTTAGTTTGACAAGAAGTCCACATGTCACATGTCAAAGAAATACGACCATGTGCATTATAAAGAGTTTCTTTTATGTCATTTTTTTTAAATTTCTATACAATTTCAAACAATTAGCTTTTGCGGTGTTTTTACATATACTTTTAACTCGATTGTTCAAATATGCATGAATTTTTCTGTTACCTTCATGTTCAACCCAAGAGAAAAGTATATCCATGCTTTATAAATTGCCTTAGCTATCACTCTCTATAGACCTTTTGGTCATAAACATGATTTTTTAGTTATTCTCTATCTGCTCCTAAGCTATCCTTATATGCAATATAGTGTTTACATTTTTTAATATGTTTTTGCATATTAGAGGTTCTATAATGTGAGTTACATATGAACGAAGCAATTTTGCAATACTTACAAAGTGCCCTCTTTTTTCATTCGTAGTTTGTGTCGACTCAATACAAGCAAAATGTTTCCAAACCTTACTTTGTCTCTCTGAAACAGATTGTGATTCTGGTACTAAAACGTTGCTAGTATCAACTTGATCCTCGCATGCATTAGCATTTGATTTCATGACTGTCAAAACAAAAAACATAAACCGAATGATAAATAGATCTAATTAGGAGGATTTAAGATAACACAAGGAATTTAACTCAAGTTAAAAAAAATAATAGATTACCATATAGTCATGAAGTAATTCTAACAAACATTTCTAAATATTCGAGAACGTGATTTAATATATTTGTATTTTTTCTCTAAAGTAAATAGTGTTAGTCTTGGTTTTAAAAAAAATTAGAAAAGATGTTGTGAAAGCTTTTAAAAAAATTTAAAAAATCAACATGATATGTAATACTATAAATACAATCAATTGTCTAATACCTATGTATTTAAGAATTTGATGCCTTGGCACAAATCTTCTAGCAAGTCTTCGAATTATTTTGCACGACCTGAACTTCTTCTAGATTTAAGATTCAAACCAAAAGATCTTATTGAAAATTCTAAATAACCGCAATGATTATTTTGTAAAAAATTATCTTATTGAAAATACTAAATACTTTTAACAATTTTCTCTCTACTCTAGTATATGCCTCAGAATTTGTGAGAATTTTTCAGAATGTAAAACAATAAAATCAATCATATCTATTTATAGAAAGAGATAAAAAGACATTTGAACTAATTAGGAGTACTATTCCAATTAAAACAAAAATATACAAATTTAAATTTAAAGTACATCACATATATTTTTAATAAAATAATATATATACACACACGTTGGAGTGAAAAGATGAAACGTAACTTTTAACTTTTCCCTATATATATTTGTTTATTTGATTTGGTCTTTTTATTTGATTTATTTGAATTAATTAGAATTTAGAAGTAGTATTCCTGTTCAAACAAAGTTGGCGTGAATATATATATATATATATATATTTGTTATTTAATTTGGTCATTTATTTAATTTATAATATTAATTAAATAACCAAGTAAAAAATTTAAATACCCAATTAAATGTCTAACAATTAAAATATATTTAAATTAATTTTATTCATAAGTAAATAAATATGATAAAATTAATTTTTTATTAAATAAATTTTACATAGTCCAATTCTAATTTCGTTAAATTAATTTGGTCTTAGAATTAATATAAAATTTTATTTTAAAAAATAGAAAACTAGTTAAAACTCGATAATGGCCACATTACGAAATTCAAGATATAAATTCTAATATGCCTTATAGGTTCATTGAATCAAATTGACATCCTTAATGTTGTTTGAATTCGAAACATTGAACAATTAAGAGTAAAAAACTGAACCTACATGATTATATATACACTTCAGACAAATACCCAAATCAACTCGAAGTGTCCTGTACATCTAAAGATTGACCCGACCCAAAAGTTCAACTAATCTGATATTGACCATGCTAGAAAAATCAATCGATCCGATATTGACCCGAGCCGATACTAACATGAATCAAAAAGTCAACTAAAAAGTCAATCGATTCGATATTGACCCGACCTGAAAATTAATTGATCTGATATTGACCCGACCCGAAATACCATAAACCCAAGCTAAATCTGATTCAAACCTGATACATTCTGACCCAAACCAAACCTGAACCGAAAGTAACTCGAACCGAAATGACCTGAACTAAACCCGAACCGAACGACCCGATTGCCACCTCTAATCCCTCCTTCCTCCCTTTTACTTGTCCTCCCTACCAAACAGAGCCTAGATTACTAAGGAAAAGAAAATTTCACTTTAAAAAACCAAACTTCTTCCGAAGTTAAAATATGAGTTCTATTTATTTTATCAATAATTATTATCAAATGATTTTTTGAATTAAAATTGTATAAAATAAATCCAATATGAACGGGCTCCGTTGGTTGGCCCAACGGTGTCGACGGTTCTTGAGGTGGTAGTAGTAGCAGTCAATCTTAAGTAAGCCGATTCGGTTTAAAGCAGCAGTTTCACGTATATAAGCATTCCACGCCACGACGTCTCTTTTGGAAAAGTAACGAAGACTTGCCCCAAACAACAACGAAAGACACCCGATCCAATCTCTATCAAGAAGGAAAAAACCGGAAAAAAAATGTTGCAGAGACCTGGACGTCGCTGTGAAGGCACCGCTATGGGCGCCATCGTTCTCGACCTCCGCCCCGGTCTAGGCGTCGGACCTTTCACTCTCGGTTCGTTTCCTTCTCATTTTTTTTAAAATTTTTAATTTCATCGGCGAGAAGTGTGTTAGATTGTATAATCCGATGCGAGTTTTGATTGGTCGATTAATCGTGATTTATTTTAACCAAATGATTAGGTTATGTTTTTCTCCACAGCTGATTTTTGTTACTAAATTCGGAACGCATGAAATCAATGAGAACGATTGGAATTGAGTCGTTTTTAATCCTTTTTCCAATATGAACATGGTTATTTACCTATTGCCTGGTTTTATCTTGTTTACTCGAAAGTTTGAATTTGCGACTAAAAAATTGTTTGGTTGCTGCTGTTTGTTTCAGGAATGCCAATATGTGAAGCATTTGCTCAAATAGAACAACAGCCTAAAATTTATGATGTTGTTCATGTGAAGTATTATGACGAGGTTTGTACTGAATCATTAAATATTTTTGCTTCCTGTAATGTCGTGTTTTAGTAATTTGACCAAGCTTTTGGTGAGGGGAACTCTTTAGTGTGGAATTTGAATAGACTGTAATATCTATACAGTCTGCCTCGATTGCAATTTTTTCTTTGATTTGGCTGTTAAAGACAGTTTGTTGTATGCAGAGTGACTATATAGTCCCAGCAAGTTTAACATTAATATCAACCTTCCTTATTATGTATTTGTGCGCAGGAGCCTCTAAGGCTTGATATCGTTATAAGTTTTCCTGATCACGGATTCCATCTCCGTTTTGACCCTTGGTCTCAGGTTTTATTTTCAATTCACGCATACACACATATCATTTTAGTACATTTTGTTTTTTTCTTTCACCTGATTTCCTTAATTTTATTTGATTCGATTTTGGATTCTGTACTAGAGATTACGCCTTATCGAAATTTTTGATATCAAACGTCTGCAAATGCGCTATGCCACTTCTTTGATAGGGTAAAGTTAAGCCCTAAGATTTATTTCTACATTTCAAAATTACATGTTTTGATAGTGAACCTGGTTTCTGCTGCAGGGGACCTTCTACTCTTGCTACCTTTGTAGCTGTCTATGCACTTTTTGGTCCAACCTATCCCGGTACTTATGACAAGGATAGAGGTGTTTATACCCTATTCTACCCAGTACGTGCCTTGATTGCTAGGCTGCTTTTTTTATCTTGGTTTTTTTAAATATTTTGTCTCCGAGTCCACAGTTTCTCATTTTGTTATTTTGCAGGGTCTTTCATTTGCATTTCCTATTCCAAGTCAGTATTCAGATTGCTGTCATGAAGGAGAAGGTTTTTATTCATTTCTCCTGATTACTTGTCACGCCGAGTCTTCGACAGTCAACTCCGAATCAATTTTGCTCCGAATTGATTTTGCTCTTTTACTTGACAGTGGAGTTGCCTTTGGAGTTTCCTGATGGAACCACACCGGTTACCTGCCGTGTATCCATCTATGATAGTTCTGCAGGCAAAAAAGTTGGTGTTGGATCCTTAATGGATAAGGCTTCTGCTCCTCCATTACCTACTGGCAGTCTTTACATGGAAGAGGTGCATGCTAAGGTTTGACTTCTATCTTCCTTAGTCCTGTGTTTAATATGAGTCGGCTATATTATTTTGGTATCTGACTACCTTTTTACTTTCCATCCGTCTAGAGTCAACTTTTGGATTATGTCTATTGAAAATAAGTGATCTTTCTACAAATGATGCCTTTTGGGTTTGATATTTTGATTGACCTATTTGTTTGCTTCATCAATAGTCTCTTAGTCTGGAGACTGATCTTTCGAATCCTATGTCTATATTTCCAGCTTGGGGAAGAATTATTTTTCACCGTTGGAGGCCAGCATATTCCCTTTGGTGCATCACCACAGGTAAATATAAATTGATTTCTTGAGATTAAGCTTTATTTCCTTTCCCCCTGTAGAGCATCATTTGTTCTCTTTCTACTATGTTATTCCCTTTCATGCAGGATATCTGGTCTGAATTAGGGCGTCCTTGCGGAATCCATCAAAAGCAGGTATGTAGTGTAGCAACAATGCATGAAAACTTTGGAATGCACTATGGTTTTTTTTTTTACATTGGTTATACACATTAAGTTATCATCGATGGTGTTTTTGAGTTCTTGTACAGCAACCCTTTATGCTTGATTTTTTTTGCATGTTACCCTCATAACAATGATTGATTTTGTCAACAGGTTGACCAAATGGTTATTCACTCTGCTTCAGATCCTCGTCCTCGGACAACTCTTTGTGCTGATTATTTCTACAATTATTTTACTCGTGGCTTGGACATCTTATTTGATGGCCAGGTATTCCAAACATATACCCTAACGCCCAAAAATGAAGGACCTTCCTACATAGTACACTTTTATTATCTGTTTTGGTTTTCTACATGATCAAGAAAGCGTTTAGACATTTTCTGGCTAATATTGCCACGTTATTTACATTCTACATTTATTGTACTCTTAGGTTGTTGTTCAGAAATTCTTAGAATGCTTTTTTATTTTATTTTATTTTGCAGACTCATAAAGTCAAGAAGTTTGTTTTACACTCGAACTATCCTGGTCATGTTGATTTCAATTCATACATAAAGTGCAATTTTGTCATCCTAGGTTCTGACAATCAGCCCCTTTTTCAGCATTACAGCTATTGTCGAGGGGTATTGATCTATTTTTTTGTTCCTTGCCCGCAGTTGGGGGGTCCTTCCCAGATGTAAACAACTACAAAAACCGAATTACTCCAAGCACCAAATGGGAGCAGGTCAAGGTAACTTTTTACAGTTGAATACATACTAATACTTTTACTTTTCCTTAACATCAACCTCTCTTTTTGCTGTCCACTAGTCCTGTTTCATTCCTGTGAGATAATAATGGTTGTCACTTAGAATGATATTTTTACTGCAGGAAATCCTTGGCGACTGTGGCCGTGCGGCTATTCAAACACAAGGATCTACTAGCAATCCTTTCGGCTCTACTTTTGTATATGGCTACCAGAATGCTGCATTTGAGGTAAAAGTTTGTTAAAATTTATAGCATGATTTGCTTTTTAGCATTCGACACAACTCATATTTTGGTAATATTTCCGATTGCTAATGAAGATCTTTACTATTAGCAGGTTATGAAGAATGGCTATATTGCAACGGTGACACTTTTCCAGTCTTGACAAGCCATCTCTTGCCCGATACGTTGTTCCTCTGCATCCGAAAGTGGGTTATGCTTAATCATTGATGCACAAGTAAAAATTTATAATCAATTTGGGGAATCATCAATAATTGTACAGTAATGTGTTTATTTGTATAGTTGATTCGTGCTGTAGCATACATTGACCATGCATCTTCTGTAATTATTCTCCCCGTGAGAGGATGCTACATCGTTTCTCAGCTTTGCTCAAATTGCCTTTGTATTAGCCATCTTGGGTCCTGTAAGAGGATACTGAATTATTTATGGACATGTTTTTTTTTATAAAAGGGTGTCATCTAGCAACTGCATCAACTTTATAACCTGATTTATAAACTGCAGAATCTTCTTCAACGTCCACAAAGACAATTTGTTTCTGAGCTTATATTGGCAGGACACATGCTTAATTTGAACCACCTGTCAAGTCATTGCTAATAATACATTTGATAATGTATGTAATTTTAATGGGATTTTCTCCACCACTCAAATCTATGTTGCTTGAACATTTGTTTTATTTAGCCGGGAGCACCCTAGGCTTGTAGTTGCTAGATCTTTTGATTATGGGATCATTTTTATGTTAACAAGTTAAGGGAATGGTTGGGTCATAAGCTCACTTTGCAGCTTGAGGTGATCGGTGAAGCAAACACTGATATTTTTACCTCTTTCATTTTCAATTGCTGCAGAATTGATTGAGAAAACTGTCCTTGTTAGAAACATTTGCACGTTGTCTTTATGGTGTAGAACTAGTGGCCACTTGCCAATGCCTTGAGTAAACTCTAGGCCAACTCTCGCTCATATTTTGGACTTTGGTGCTAATTGTCATGTAGTAATGTTCACCGTTGTTTCAACTTTGTTTTTCAGTGGAGAAGGCAATTTGTTGGTTCATAGCCTCAACTTTATTTAAAAAGTAAAATATGCCATTAGGCTGATTTTCTCCCGACTAGCAAATGGCCAAAAAGAAAAGGGAAAGAGAAAAACAAAACAAAAGATCAATTAATCAGTTCCAAAAAGATCAGGGTTTTAGCACAAATTCCATTTCCTTTCTCTGGTTTACAAATTTGAGAAAATTCAATCTCATATCAGCCACTCCTCTGCCATATCAAGTTCGACTTGCCTGGGACTAGGAACTATAAATTGGAGAATTAGAGGCAAAAGTTGTTTGTGTGTTAAAAGAGCTCAAGGGGAGAGATAAAGAGAACCATATTTAACAACACTAAAAATGGCTTCTGCATCTCTCCTCAAGGCTTCACCCGCCATAGACAAGTTCGAGTGGGTTAAGGGACAGACCCTTCGCCAACCTTCAGTTTCTGTGGTGAGGTGTCACCCTGTTGCTCCCTCTCGACTCGACGTGCGTGCTAGCTCGTATGCCGATGAACTTGTCAAGACTGCAGTAAGTGTTACATGATTGTAATCTCTTCCACAATTTGCTTAAAATGTGCCAACACTAGAATGGCCTAACAAAAGAGGGGAAAAAAACAAATGGTTTTATAAGCTTTTGACAATAAGAAACTGAAAATTTTCGGAAGCGATGGTTTTACTTACATGGGATTGTTGGGATGTTTGTAGAAAACTATTGCTTCTCCGGGTCGTGGAATTTTGGCCATGGATGAGTCCAACGCTACCTGTGGGAAACGTTTGGCCTCAATTGGGCTAGAAAACACTGAGGCTAACCGTCAAGCCTATAGGACATTGCTTGTTTCAGCTCCTGGACTTGGGCAGTACATCGAGGTGCCATCCTCTTTGAGGAAACCCTCTACCAATCCACCATTGATGGCAAGAAGATGGTCGATGTTCTCGTTGAGCAGAACATAGTCCCTGGTATCAAGGTCGACAAGGTAAAGTCTCATCTCCCATTTGTGGGAGGAATGTCCACTATGTAGTTCAAATTAATGCCAAGTAGTATCTATTAGTAAGAATTCGACACTATGGATACTGCAGGGTCTTGTTCCACTGGCTGGCTCAAACAACGAGTCATGGTGCCAAGGTCTTGACGGCCTCGCCTCACGTTCTGCTGCATACTACCAACAGGGAGCTCGTTTTGCAAAATGGTAGAACTTTATCCCATTTTCGATTTTGTCTTCGAATATTTTAAGTTACTTTTTGTGATGTTTGTGTTACTATCAATGTTTTTAGGCGTACTGTGGTAAGCATTCCCAACGGACCATCTGAAATTGCTGTGAAGGAAGCAGCTTGGGGTCTCGCTCGCTATGCTGCTGTCTCTCAGGTTAGAATATGAGGGAGTGGAATCTTATTACATGACTGTCTTGACTGTTGAGTACAATGTGGAATTGGTCCTTGGATGATGTTTTGAGGTTCTTGGCCATGCAGGACAATGGTTTGGTTCCAATTGTTGAGCCAGAGATCTTGCTTGATGGTGATCATGGAATCGACAGGACTTTTGAAGTAGCCAAAAAGGTGTGGGCTGAGGTTTTCTTCTATCTTGCCCAGAACAATGTTGTGTTCGAAGGTATCCTCCTCAAGCCAAGCATGGTCACTCCCGGTGCGGAGTGCAAGGACCGGGCTACTCCTGAACAGGTTGCTAGCTACACCCTCAGCCTCCTCCGCCAAAGAATCCCTCCAGCTGTGCCTGGAATCATGGTAATTGGCTCTAAACCTGCAAGTTCTTTACACATGCTTAGACAAACCTCAGCGGCTAACGGTTAATCGGTTGTGGTTTTGGCAGTTTTTGTCTGGTGGGCAGTCTGAAGTTGAGGCTACCCTGAACTTGAATGCAATGAACCAAGCACCAAATCCATGGCATGTGTCGTTCTCATACGCAAGAGCCCTTCAAAATACTTGCCTGAAGACGTGGGGAGGCAGACCTGAGAACGTGAAGGAGGCTCAGGATACGCTGCTTGTTCGGGCAAAGGCCAACTCTCTTGCCCAACTTGGCAAGTACACAGGCGAAGGGGAGTCCGAGGAGGCCAAGAAAGGAATGTTTGTCAAGGGTTATGTTTACTAGGCTGTTTTGAATCAAATCCACAGAAGAAGACAACAGTGATGATAAAATTATAAATCATGTATGAGTTATGAAGATCATCTTTGCTGTTATCCTCATAGCTAATGAACAGCTTTATAAATTTCCTGAAGTGAAAATTCTAATCCCCAGAATGACACTTCTATAATCTATTAGATATTTGGTAAACAAGCCAAGTTTACTGTTTTTGACTATTTTGTGTCCATTGAAACTCATACCACTAAATATGAAGAGGATAAAAGAAGAAATAGCTGTGTAAGTTCAGGCAATTACTTAAAGTTCAACTGTACAGTTCTGAGCATTACCTGAAATGAGAAAGATCTTCGAGTCATATTTAAAAAATCGGTATCTTCATGTTTATTATAACTCCTTAATCTTTGTGTCATATATGTGTGCGACATATGTGTGATAAAGGTGAATCTCTGACTATCTGGGTATATACTGTTCAAGCATTATCTATTATTTCCAAGTGCTTTGAGAAAGTCATACAAAAAGTACTGTTTTCACAATGCAATTTCAACCATTACAAACAAAACTCGCGAAAGAATGACATACTACAGATCATTTCTTGGAACTGGATGCAGATTGCATTCTTTTGCCTCGCAGTATGAGCCTCGAAAGCTGTCTGGAGACTGGTGTAAACAACTACGCTAAGGAGATTGAAGTGGAGATGATAGATTTACCAAGCATGACAAGAACTCCCCCAAGCTCAGGCTTCTAAATAAAAATTAACCAATTGGAAACGCAACTACTGATCAATAATCATCACCACCTCTGCTGAGAATATCGAATTATTATTCCTTCAAACATCAAAACAGGTATCGAGGGTCAATATGTAAGCTTAAGAACAATCTAATGTATAGAGTATATAGTTTTTTATCCTGAACATGCTTGTTCCATGAAGATAAACCTATATCATGAGGCACTCATATCACACTATGAACTTCAGAAATGTAAACTTGAAAATCAGATGTGAATAATTACATAGGTCAGATGGGCTATGCATGAACTTAGAATGAAAGCTTCGAGTGTTGTACAACTGCGGATTACTCGAGATGCATGCATCTATTACATATGGCAGAAGAGGAAATCATGCTTCCTTTTTGGATATATAAACAAAATACTTCATAAAAGAAAGTAAATCATTGTATAGGTTCATGTCTTTTTCAGACATCAAAACAAAGGCGTGAATATTGCACATGCAAAATGAAATTTCGAGGGGGTTCCTAACAAGACATGTACCTAATGTCTCACCATAATTGGATGTTGAAAGAACAAGAGCATGTGTTTCGAATGTTGTGTGAAAGAAAAAGGAGAAACAATGTAAACAGTTCCAACCTGATTGTTCGAGGCTTGCCCATGCATTCGATGAGGCTTCATATTCAAATCTATCATTTTAGTATTGGTCTTGAGATCTTTAGCACCCATCACTTGTGCAGGAGAGACCTTGTAATTTTGTTGGTTCTCTCCTATTGTTGGTTTAGCCGGCTGAGTTTGGCCTCTTCCGTTCTCACTCGGATCGACCGGTGCATCCCCCGGGAACTGCCGAAGAAACAAACCAATAAAATTCCAAAAGGGCAAACTTATACTCCTGGAGAAATGTAATACATGACTCAATTGTTGTCAAAGATGTAGGTGACAAACCTCTACTCTCTGCCTTAATAGAAGATTTCTTCCATGGGTCTTTTTACCTCCAACATGTACAATCATATCACATTGCAAACAAAGGGAACTTCCATCTATCTCGCAGTAAAAGAAAGCTACATACACAATTCCAAGGGATGGACATAAAGTTTTAACAAAACTAATACAGATCTGCTTATAAAGCTTTGACAAAAACAACACCTGCATACCAGGTGCATTTTCACATATATCACAGCGAGGAACATCACTCGGATTTGCTAGACCAACCCGGACATGGCGGCTAGCAAGCTTATTGCACATATGGACCTGAAACATTCATCAACAGTTCAAACCACAGGTTCCATTTTCCAGAACAATGTAAGAACTCTGATTCTAAATCGGTTTGAAGAAGGATCCTTTCTGATAGAAATGCGTAGGAAGTTTTTGGGAAGAAATAACAGAAGACTCAAAAAGTATCCCCTTGACTAGGGCTATTCATCAAATTATGGAACCCCAGCTGAGAATTATTGGAAAAATCCAGCAGTGGCACATAAGACACCCCATCAAAAAAATAAATCTTGAAGAAGAAAATAAGGGTCTTTGTTATATCAAGAAAAACAATTGCACTAGCAAGGAAACTGTAAGAAAAAAAATCTTGCTTCCTACAAAGAAGAACAATAGACAAACAAAAATCAAACATGGGGTCCAGTCAACAGCTAAAAAACACAACACCAAAGTGTGCAGTAGCAGTAACACAAGGAAAGAACCGACCTTTTCATCACAGGCACGGCAAAGAGCAGCCTCATCGGCAGCACAGAAGACAATAGCAGGAGCACTTTCACAGGCGTCACAAAGGATTCGCATAATGCTCTCTCACTCTCATCCTCTCCCAATCAAAACCAGCAAGCAGCTGTTGTTTTTTGTTGGTGTTTTGGGGAGTAATAATGATTATAATGGCCAAGGATTAGGATTGATGATAATACGGAAGAACAAAGGAAAACAAGATGATGTTTTCTTTCTTTCTTTTATAATATAATAACAAGAGATTGGAGAAGGATGGAGAAAGTTGTGGGAATTTAATAAGCAAGCAACAAAATTGGATGAGAAAGAGAGAGAGAGGATTGGACTCTAGAGAGTGGATTTGTCAACTTTTGGTTTGATTCATTTGGTAATTTGCTCATTTGATGTCCACCACAAGTTTTTCAAGCAGAGTCACTTGTGGGGTTAAGAACCTCTCTTGCCTTTAATCTTGTCCCCCAGTCACATATCGACCATGGACCCAGTTTTTTTAGACGCCATACACAAAGCATCTTCTCTTTTAATTTTTTACCTAATTTGTTCCACAATATACTCCCTTCCCTCGTGATTAAAGTGTGGCAGCTGATATCTTCTTCTCATACAGTAAGCATATATTGTTTCCCGTGATTGTTGTACCCAATTCCCCTGTTTTCGCTGGTATCCTAATCCAATCCAAATACTCTATTTTTCATATTTTGTGGTTAATAATTCTACATTTTCAATGAAAAAAGAAAATTAGCTTCCTTAAATATTCTTTAAATCACCTTCAACTGTGAACAAGTACCACCTAGCCAGGTTCATAAATGTTTGTGATTAAAATCTAGCTTCAAGACCTGGTAAGATAATGAAAAATCATATGCGTGTGAGCTTACTAAGATTGATGGGTTATGTTGGATGAGGATGAGTACGAGGATGAGGTTTAACAAAGCAATGTAAAGCTTCTAACTTCTAGGTGGGTAAGACACATCATTTGGACCACCAATAATTCTCTTTATTTTAATTTACATGTGTTAGCAATTGAGATTCTTTATTTATTTTAACAATATGTATAATCTTTTTCCATCAAAATGATGTAAGAGTTATATAGACTAATGGATGATTTAGACCTGTACTATTATCGTATCATGTTTCAATTAGTCAAAATTAATACTTTTCCTTATTTGATCCGAACAAGTCATTATAGTACATCTCCCTACAACAAATGGACGAAGGCCAATGAATGGCAAGTCCAATCAAGTATTATAGTACTATTGTTTATGATACAAGGTGGGGCTAATGAAAAATCATATGCTTGTGAGCTTAGACAACTTGTAAAAATAAGAAAATTTTAAATATATCAAATATATTCATGGAAGGAAATGTCTTTTGTTGAACCAGATAAATTGACATTTCACAAATAACAATAACACTTACTTTTGTTGCAGATCACTTGTTTCATTCTTTTTATCTATATCACAGACCATGTTTTCAATTTAATACATTCACATTCATAAGCCTAAAGTAGGCTCAAAACCCTATTCAAAATTGAAATATACCATAAACAATACAATTTCTTGTTGAAACCAAAGAGACACACCAGACACCATTACAGGACCTGTAAAAAACAATTGCAGCATAGAATATCTGAAAAAGAGAGTGAAGTTGTTTCACCATTTTGTTGTTTTAAACTTTGGGTGCACTTCAAAATGAAATGTTCAGCATCTCCATGCTCAAGCTCTCCATCATCGCGTTTTCCATGAATCCGCATTTAGCCTTGATGGAATTGCTTAGCCTTGGCTTGAACGAGCAAGAAGCAAGAGGAATGATTGGGATGTTCTCACAGTTGCAGAGCTCAATCATGTACCCATCCGGGTCATGGAAGAACACCTGGTCGACTCTGTTCCCTTCGTCCTCGACCACCGCGGTGACATACTTCATTCCCATGCCTTCGAGTCTCCCTTTGACAAGGCCAACATCAATACACTGTCATCACAGAGCAAAGAACTTGTTATAACCAAAGCTGCAGACAGGCTTAGTTTCTGATAGATTTGATTCGGGTTCATATATTATACCTGGAAGGATATGTGATTGTCCTTGGGATTAATCAGCCGGGGTTCAACAATAGTATCAAAATCATCGATCGATGGATTCCCGATTAAGTGTATCCCAATGCCATAATTGTACAACCTGCATGAAATAAAGGAGATCAATCATTTGATTTGCTGTTTCATTGAAAACTGGATTCTCAGTTAAAACAGTAAGCTTACCAGGCTCCATTGAACTTGAAAGAAGAGGGGCGTTTGATGAGAACAAAGCCCAAGACTTCTTCGTAGAACCTTGCGGATTCCGAAACCGATCTACACAACAATGAGACATGATTCAATGAGAGAAGTGGCAATGCCTCGTAGTTGTTTACTTCCTCAATCTCCATCATGTTTTCTTTTTTACACTTTGCTTTTGCTTCTTGTTTTCTCAGGAAACACTTTGCATGACAAGGTTACTACCTTGGGTTCCTTTTATAAAGCAGAATATCTGGGAAGCATCTAATTTCCTGAATTGAAATTCAAGTAATTATGAGGAACCTTCCTAGAAAATTCTCTTACTCCCAATCAGATGCATACTGCATACTGCATACTGCATACCATGAGAGCGGTGAATTCAAGTTACAAGAAGAAACAAAGTTGTCAGGTTTAGCTTGTTGCCTAAGTCCTTTGAGTAAAATATGTTAATGTCGAATACACTGTTAGAATATCTAAGATCAGAGGCAAACTTACACAATTATATGGTTCATTGGTTACCAAAAATGGTGATATCGAAAGCTATATAATCAAACAAACATCAAGCAAAAGCAGAGGCATTTTAGCCCTTCGAGGTATCCTAGAGACAGAAAGTGCCAAAGTTCCGAAAAAACTGAGAAATTTCTGTGATCTTTCCTCGATGTCTCACTCAAACGACAGCACAAGTTTGGCACTTGACAGATCCATCTTTGAATCATTTCGAGCATTGTTTTCTACGTGATTGCCCATGCATGCGTCGTGCTGATAAATATACTAATTTTCTGGCAAATTGGCAATCTTAGCAGTTTCAATCAAGTTTTTTGTTTTTGGACCTGACATTGAGTTTAACATATTTGATTATATACATAACCAACATGAACATTGGGTTTTCTCTCTTATTTGATTTCTGGTACAAATCTGGGATTTTTTATTAAGTTGCAGAAAAACAGCTTGACAGGAAAGCTTAATCCGTAACCAAGCTGTCAACTCAGTGGACTCAACGAAGCTCACAAATGGAAGAAGACGTAAAACTCATGAAGTTACGGGGGTTCCATTCACGACAACAAACATCAGCATCGATGGTTCTGTCTGGGTGGAACATGGATCAAGATTCAGGAAAAAAGAAGAATGTCCGTAAGCAGATATATTTAGATATTACAAGTTTTGGATTAAAGGTATAGCCCATTGTTTGTCTAGGACGTGATCCATGGACTTCTTGGTCCATGTTCCAGTTAGAAGACCAAAACAGGCAAAACAATGAGCAGGGCTCACACATTCCAGCCCATTATATTATTTAATTGACAATGTCGGTGTAAAACATGTCTATGTAAAGTTACCAATATAAAATATAAATACACAACCCTAAGCTCACTAACCCTTTAACTTTATATCTAAATTTTAACTTTCAACTCTAAATTTGAAACTTAAAACCTAAACCCTTGAACTTTAAATTAAACCTTTAAAGCTTAAAATAGGCTTTAACTTTATAAAACAATTTTTTGGGTGCATAAAATATTTTTTCTATTATTTAAAAAATAAGTGAGTTGGGACTTTTGACAAAATTTAAGGTAGAATATAACATATTAATATTCTGCATGAACCCAATCAGAATCGGGTTATATACACTTCTGCTTAGTGGTTTTTTCTTATTTTTTGGGCCTAAAGTCAAAAAATATCTCTAATATTTGATTAAATAGTCACTTTGACTCCTATTTTTTTGAAACTATTCAATACTCAACGTTTAATTTTAAATCAACATGACCTCTCTGTAGATGAAAATTATTAGAAATCTGATGGTAAACAATTTAAAATGATTTGACGGAAAAATAAGTCAGCAAAATAATTATTTTATGTTTTATATAATTATAAAAA
>CM033711.1:81719219-81815707 GCA_019671005.1 Hibiscus mutabilis
TTTCAACTTATTCAGAGTTACTAATATGAACTGTGATTTCGCCAGATTGTCCAGAATCAAGGCATCCTTATAAATGTAAATTTGAAGAACCATATTGAGGCAAGTTACGGTTTTACTTTTACTTTCATCAGAATCAGTATTGCCTATGTTTCCTTGCTCTATATTTTACCTATAAATATGTTTTCTTTTCCTTCTTTTTCCTATGGGAATTAAATTTTCTATGGAAATTTTAATGTAGGTTTGGGACTTGGAGAAGAGGCTCTTGTCTGATGTACATGTCTTTAAAGAAGAAATTACTTCTTTTGCAGTTATGCAAACTGGTCCCTACATGTAAGTCTATCTTCGGTTCTTTGCTCTACTGTGGGTTATTTGAACTTTCAAGATAAACACATGCAGCATTTGAACTTTCCATGTCGATTTAATTTCTAAATTTGCAGGTATGTTGGAGATTCTGATGGCAACATCAAGGTTTTTAAGATTGAACAAGAAGTATGTCATGTTATACAAATGAAATACACTATACCTTTCTCAGCTTCTCATGGTAAGTAGTACATACATATCAGCTTAAGATTTGAAGTGTGTTGTTAAGCATAATCTCGCAGCATAACTTTTAACAAATAAACTTGACAAGGTTTAAGCCTTACACTTTAAGATGTTCTTGTTTACTCTCTACAAGGCTTGGTGACAACGACATCATTATGCTTTCCCTGATTACAAAACCCTCTGAAACGAATAAAGCATGCAACTTGATTCATTTGGAGTTTCCTAATGGCTCCTTTCCTAGAAACCTACTAAATCAAACTTCAAAGTTGACTATTTGTCTGAAAAAGAAAGCTCTGTGACCTCAATACTGTCCCTGATTACAGGACATACTTTTCATGTGTTAGTTCTGTTGCAGCCATTCTGAGAATTCTTGAACTTTACTTTGTGGTACCATGTCTTACATTACTGATATATCTGACTTGATTAACTATCTTGTTTAGGAAATCCAACGGTAGCTTTAGCTGATAGGGCCGTTATGTCCGTACTGCCTCAGCCAACAGCTGAAAGCAAAAGGTACTATTACTTTCTAATTCTCCTAATTTTTTTTTATAATTTAAGTTCTGGGAGATACCATTTTTAAGTACCCTTGACTCTTATAATGAGGATTTCTGGCCTCTAAGCACATTTATGTTTCTATACTTCATTTCTTTACCTTTTATTCAAACTTTAACGTGCTATCTCAGCAGCGAATATGTTCTCATGTGTTGCTCAATTCACTACAGAATTCTTGTAATATTTAGAGATGGCTTTATGATTTTGTGGGAAATTCGAGAAAGCAAAGCTATTTTGGTTACTGGTGGAAGTATGTTCCAATCGGTACATAATGAAGCAAAACATGTGACTTCTGCATGTTGGGTGTGCCCTTTTGGTAGTAAAGTTGCAGTTGGTTACAATAATGGAGAGGTTCTCATATGGAGTGTTCCTACATCAAAGCAATCCGGAATTGGCATTCAAAATGCTCCCATTTGTAAACTCGTTCTTGGATTTAAATCAGAAAAGACTCCAATAGCATCTTTAAAATGGGCATATGCTGATGCAAAAGCCACTCGACTATATGTCATGGGTGCCTCTGATGTACCCTCAAGCCTGCTGCAGGTACTTATATGTCTTGTTATCATCTATGGACTCCAATATGGCTTATATCTTTTAATATTTTGCTTTCAACTTTTAGCCCAGTTAAGAAGGATGAGAGACAACTATTATAGGCATTTAACATGAAAACCTTAATCAATTATTGGATGTAATTTTTGACTATTAAGGTTATGATGAGACAGGTAATCTTGTTGAATGAGCATACCGAAACTCGTACAATTAAACTTGGGCTTCATTTGTCTGAGCCTTGTGTGGACATGGTGATCACTTCAAGTACCACTGAGCAAAGCAAAAAACAAGATTTTCTCCTTCTGATTGGCAAATCAGGAAATATTTATATGTATGATGATTGCTTTATTGAGAAGTATCTTCTGCAATGCCAATCAAGGTCTCCACCCTCCCTCCCAAAGGAGGTAACAGTGAAGATGCCATTTGTAGATTCAAGCATCACAGTCACAAAACTCATCACTGAGAACCCTTATGCATTAAGTTCGGATGGGGTAAGTTAATTGGGACATTTTTTTTCCTGTTCTGCAGCCATTGTCATATCTTTCTTTTGACAAGTAACTTGTCTAACGTTTTTTTGCTGCTGCTTCTGCATTTTCTCGGGACTTGCAGGATTACATTCAAGTTGTCAAGGAAATTCCATCACTTGTTCCCTTGGAGACAAAGTCGAAAGATGGAGGTCACTCAAGCTCATACCAATTTAGTGGATTTGGGAAGATAAAAAACCTTTACATAACTGGACACAGTGATGGAGCCATCAATTTTTGGGATTTATCATGCCCCTTCCCTATACCAGCTCTGTCATTAAAGCAACAGGTAATATATATTCAAGAAGCATTCAGATTCCATGCTGCATTAAGATCATAACAAAGAATGCTAGGAGAGAATATTTTAATTAAATAATTGATTTCTAGATTATTGCAAATTGGTTGGATGGTGCCTTTGCTTGTTTTTATTTTACCTTTTTCCTTGATGCAGAGTGAAGATGATTTTTCTTTAAGTGGTATACCACTGACGGCACTATATTTTGATGGAAACTCCTTGACTCTAATTTCTGGTGACCAAAGTGGAACGGTAAAATCTACTGCAGATAGTTTTGTTGAATTTAATGATTTCTTCTGTTATCTAACTATTTTCTTATTCTATCATGAATACTTCAGGTTCGCATATTTAAGTTTAAGCCAGAGCCATATACAGCGGATAACAGTTTCATCTCTTTCCAAGGTATAATTAAGTTTACCTTCGGATTGAGAGGTTTTGACGTTGGGTTTAGTAGTTGTTTCTGGGTTTGTGTCTTATTCCTGCTCCTTTTTTTTTCATTTGTATGTTCAACAAAACAGTCTTTTCCATGTTCTTTTTTTCCTTTGGACTTGAAACACAAGCATGAATGAGAAGTAGTTCAGTCATTTATAAGAAATATAGTTCAGATGTTCTATCAAATTTTAAATCTCAATTGCATAGTTATTTTCTGCACTCAATATATCCTAAAAGGGATCACCATGATATATTCTCTTTTTCCTTTCTGTTTAATCTTTTCTGGTCCAGGAAGCACTAAGAAAAGGAACAATCATATTATCCACAGTGTAAAGGTCATTAAGGTTAATGGTTTTGTACTGTCCTTAGCCATATGCCAGAAAACAGGACATCTTGCCGTTGGGTCTGACCGTGGAGATGTAAGCTTATTGTCTTTTGATTCTTTCCTTCCTCATGCAATTCACAAGTTGTTTTGAAACTTTAAGACGTTCAGCTGATAGTGAGGGTAACCGTGGCACGTTATTGTAATAATTTTTAACTTTCTACTCTATAAACAGGTTTCACTAGTTGACACTGAAGGTCTCAATGTTATATTTCAAAGTCATATTGCAAGCGATATCTGTCCTGGCATCATCTCAATGCAGTTTAAAACCTGCAGTCTGCAAAATTTTGAGAAGAATGTTTTGGTGGTTGCAACAAAGGATTCGTCAGTTTTGTCCTTTGATAGTGATTCTGGGAACATGCTTAGTACTAGCATGGTTCAACCCAAGAAACCCTCAAAAGCTCTATTTATGCAGATTTTGGGTATGTGCTGCTCTTAGCATGCTTCCTAAAACAAGTACTAGATAGCATAATCCATTCATTGAGCATGTAAATCTGATCATGAAGTACAAAATTGTAACTGCTGCTTGTTTGTCAACATTTTAGAACTGGGTGAAAAAGTATTCCCTGTTTGTATTCAACAGATTGGCAGGATATATCAGTTAGAGGAGCAAATATATCTATTGGTAGTCCTGTTGAGGAAGGCGTACCAAAGCAATCTTTCATACTCGTATGCTCTGAGAAGGCTGCGTATGTCTATTCCTTGATTCAAACCATTCAGGTAATCGGCACATTGTTTCTGTAGGTACTCATCCTTTGTACCCAGCCCCAACCTTCCCTTCAAAACAAAAATGAGGGTATACTTACTCCTTTCTTTTTTGACTCAGGGAATCAAAAAAGTGCATTACAAGAAGAAGTTTCATTCCACTTCTTGCTGCTGGGCCTCAACATTTTATACTGCTTCTGATGTTGGCCTTATACTCATCTTCACTAGTGGAAAAGTTGAAATAAGGTGATGATCATATTTATATTAGTCTGTGTTTTTACGAATTGATTTATACCAAATAAACAAAAGGTCCGGACTGAATGACTGTTCAACACGTTGCAATGCTTTGATATTGGAACTGAGGTATTTTTTGCAAATTTATTTCTGGAAATGGTCTAATGATATCAACAAAAATCTTTTGTGTGTGTAATATAAGGTCCTTGCCAGAGTTATCCTTGTTCAAGGAAACTTCAATCAGAGGTTTCAGATATTCTGCACCAAAACCAAATTCATTATCTGACAGCTCAATATGCTCTTCAAACTCTGGAGATTTTGTAATGGTACAACATAATTAATAATTTTACTACTTGATATTCATATATATTATTGGAGGAGACAGTTTCATTATACTCTTTTACCCCTTTTCACAGGTGAATGGTGATCAAGAATTCTTCATTTTCTCAGTTTTGCTCCAAAAGGATATTTTTAGGTATTAATGTTCTAAAAAGTTGTCTGTGTGATCGTTTTTATTACTCATCTTTGTAACCATTTTTTTGCCATGTCCTGACAAAAGGTTATCTCACTTGGAAGGAGAACACTATTACTTCATAGCCTTCATAGAAAAAATTAAATGCAAATATAGCCACTGTGATCATTTTATTTTCCATAAAGAGAAAATGACCAAGTTCTTCCTGTTCTGCTTTCTATTTGTCTACATATTTAAAAAACTGAAATTGGAGTTCGAAAAGGATCCCCTTGTTCTTTTGTCTTATGGGTCTTTGAGGAGGACATGATTCAGTATTAATTTGTTTCATAGGAATTCGGACTTTATCAGCCGTGTGTACAGAAAAGATCTATTGCTTACTCAGGAAGTGCTTGTCTCTGGAGCCACAGTTCAGAAGGAGAAGAAAAAGGTAGTTAATATATTACACTGCTTGGTCTCTGCATACTAGATGCAGCCTTCTGAAACCGATGGTTGTTCTGAAAATGTTACTTATTTGGCAATGTCAGGGAATTTTTGGCTCTGTTCTCAAAGACATAAAAGGCAGTAAAAAGCATGCTCCTGAAATGGAGACAGAAGATACTAGAGAAAGTATTGAAGAACTTTCTACCATCTTTTCAATTGCTAATTTTCCATGCGAGGTTGAGAATAAAGATAACCTGACTGCGGATGAGGATGAAATAGACTTAAACATAGGTAATCATGTTGCAGGAATCATAATATATTGTATATTGCATGTTGTGGGAGTTGAGTATTCCATGTATTCAACTTATTACGTCAAATAGGCTGTCAGTCTAGGGCTGATTTTCGTGAGGACTTTGCTATGCATATGGTGATTGTCAACTTCTTGCATCAGCTTAATCCAATTCTTTTTCACTTTCTAATTCTCCCTTTTCCTTTGAAGATGATATTGACATCGATGATCCTGGAGAGAAACCCAAAGAGCAGAATATCCTAGCAGCTTTTAATAAGCATAAAATTAAATTTCAGGCTTTTACAGCAGGTCAATGTCCTTTTATATCCGAGAATCAATAGACCCCCCCCCCCCTCCCCATCGATGTATTCATTTGCTAACAAATGATTTCATGTTTTCAGGTAAACTGAAGCAGATGAAGGTTAAAAATGAGAAAACAATCCCCAAAGAAGAGCCGCAAGATGAGAAGTCCAGTGCTGTTGATCAAATCAAGAAAAAATATGGGTTTTCTTTGCAAAGTGTAAGTATTTGCTGATTGCAAGCATCCTGCATGTGTTCGTTTTGTTAGTTACCACAACATATATTTATTAGCTTGATAGTCTTCAAATACTCCTTGATAATTCCTTCTGTTTGTTTACTTTGAGTGGAGATAGAAAAGGATTTCGAAAGCTTAGTCATTGATCATGCCAGAACTCTACTTTATGATGAATATCACCTAGTGTGCTTTCCAGTTTATCTTGCTAGCATGATAATAAAGTTCATCTTTGAATGAGATGAGATGAGCCATGATAATACTATCGTTATAGAACATAGTCCTCGAGTCTTTTGCAGTAGGCAGAGTGAATAGCAGTGCCGGGGACCTTGGATGTTGAATCTGCGTGAAAGCAAGTTAACTATGGTCCTTTTCATCCTTGGGTGCAGGAATCAAGCGCGGCTAGAATGGCAGAAAGCAAGCTTCAGGATAACGTGAGGAAGTTGCAGGTACTGTTGTTGAATTGTCGAAGTTGTATCGATTGATATTAGTGATTTATTCATGACATTACATGGATGATGGATGTGGCTTTCACACCACATGCATATGGATTTTGAAATGGAGCTGTTTATCAAAAGAAAAAAACAGTTCTGATTAGAATATTAACAAAAAAAGTAACGAAATGTTGAAATATGGGTTGGCAGGGAATTAGCCTGAAGACTGCAGAGATGCAAGATACTGCTAAATCATTCTCTTCCATGGCAAGAGAACTGCTGCGCACTAAAGAACAGGAAGACAAATGAAATCTCCTACATACCATATGATATTGTTTTGTTTGAAAAGGTTGATTTATTTATTTGTTTTTGTTTATTTACATGTTGTATGGCGGTGAAAAGTAGTACAGAACTTCACTGAAATTAAATATATCTTTTCTTTTTTTCATTTTATTCATAGGATACAACTATAACTTCAATGTATTTCTAATTATACACTTTCAACTATTTCATTATTATTTTAAAATGTTCATGAAATTAGAAAAAAACCACCTTTTGTTAGTTTATCTTTATGTTCTAGCTCTTTTTTGTCTGACTGGTTAACTACAATTTGTCTGAACATGCATGTGCTGACACTCCATCATGCTACCTATGAAGTTTGGTAGACTGTAGACATGTTTCTTATTTCTTAATCACATACTCCAACAATTAAAGTTTGTCCTTTAGGTCTGAAAATGAATCAAACTAAACAAGAGCAGCAAGAGTTGAGAAGAAGCAATTGGATTGGAGGACAAAACATGAATTCCACAATTCTGAGCTAACATGTTACTTATTCAGAACCTGATTTTATATTTCAGAACCCGCAAACATGATCCTAAAAGGCATGGATTCTTTAAACAATAATGTTCCGATAAAAAGATATAGTGAAATCTTTTTCATATTTTAACACTTCTAATCATTATTTTAATGTAACAGTCATATAATTTGTTGGTAGAGTGTCTGGACTTTTAATTTCAGAAACAGAAATAAAACATTATTAATATAGAAAAATATAGTAAAGAAAAAGAAAAACTGTAACCGTATATGATAGAATTAAGAATTGAATCCGCTCTCATAATTATAACCTCTTATCCCAGCTGTCTATAATGTGGGTACGGATAAATATTCAACCCACAACCACCGAAACTACACTCAAATTCTTTTTCCTCCTTTACTGTATATATATATTATCAATTAAATAATTCAATTTAAAATCATTTAACTTTATTTCAACCGAACACAATTCTTGACTGTCCTGTTGAAGTATGAACCGAGTCTAGAAATGCAGGAGTTTATTGCTAGTTTAGGGATTTTTATTGTTTTTTAATATTAAAAAAAGAGGAATGTTATTAAAGGTTACTTAAAAGCGAGGTCCAGGTAAATAAAATAGTAGTAATTAAAGTGTCCAAAGCAAAGACTGGTAATTGGTTGGTCGTTGCCTTCTCCACCTTCACATTTCTCGAACACAAAACACTTCTCTCTCTACACACCATTACATCATCAAAAATTCAAAACCCCACCTTTATGTTGCATCATGGATGGAATTAGAAGGGATGGAAGGAGAATACACCCTCAAAATTTTAAATTTTTTATATAATTTATTTTTTATTAAAAATTTATTTTCATCATCTATAATTTTATAAGTTAACCCAATTTATAAGTTAACCCGTAATATATACGTCCATGTAATTTACTATTCAGATGCTGTTCATATGATTTAAAAAAAAGAACAAACCCAGAATTTCTTTCTGATCATTTTCTTGAACAAACAACTTAAAATAAGTGGGAAAAGAAAAAGAACGTTAATAATAAATACATTGGTTCATGATCGAGAGTCATGCAAACTTGTCCCTCTTGACTTGTAGATCTTCAGTTCTCTGTTCTTTTCTATTTCTTTTAACTCCCCCCACATTTCATTCATGCTCTCTTCTTCTTCATGGATTTGTCTCAAACTCCTTGTCTTACAACTCTCTTGGTCTTTGAAAATTCCATCAACAAAGGTAACTTAATCCCTTTCATGGTTTTTCCTTGGATTTTCTTTTCTGGGTTTGCTTAAAGTCTTCAGCTTGTTTGTTTCCTTGTTATTTGCAGAGTTGATCAGGAGCTTGCATGTGTACCGATTGGAGAACGGGGGGGAAAATGAGGTGGAGAGAGAGTTTGTGTTCAGAACAGATGGTCCTTACGTGGAAACGGCGGCGGCCCCTCTTCTGCTGTTGCAGGGGTTCCCACATCAGGAGGTTTTTGAAGGCAGAGTTATCGGGTTGTGGCTCTGCGCTTTTGCTTTTCATGCCCGACGTCTCCCTCGTTTCTTCTTCATTCCTTCTTTACTCGCCATTTCCAGGTACCTTGTTTTCATATCATTCTCTTCTGAGCTACTCATTTGCTAGATTGCTTGATTCTATGATGTTGTATCGGTTTTATTTCTATGCCATTCCTGTTTTGAAAGAGAATTGTTGATTAAACATTGGGATAAATAGGCTATAAAGGATCAGACCAGATTGCAGTAATCCACGGCCTCCGAGTTGCTGCAATAGTAACGATGTCGATTAAGCTAAGACTTAGCCGGAAACTGTCGCATTGTTGTCGAGTCATCGACCATCATGTTTCACTTTTATTGACAATAATGCATTTTCTTTGATTGACAAAGTGTCTATTGAAAACCATTGTTCTGCAATAGGTGAGGCATCTCAGCTAGGGGCGTTGCCTTGCCATTTTGATCTCTGATAATACTATGAATTAGATAGTATCATTCTCCTTTTCTTCTTTTGTTTAGAAAATTTTAATGGAGCCATTGTGTTTTGAGTGGTATTTATGTGAACTTAAAGTAACTTAGGCGATGTCACCAAAACCGGGTAGGAAAAATCAAGGTAGCTTCATTACAAATAGCATATTGCTGAGATTTGATGCTAAGTTTTCATTTTACTCGCATGGCTTTTTGTTATCGAAGACTATTAATGTGACAACATGACCCAGTCTCCACTCTAATCTGACCCATGCCTTGAGTTGGAAGTGCAAATGTGTTAACTTCTTCCATTTTCTCCCATGTCAATAGAGCAAGTTTTGACATTCCTAGCTTCACTTCCATTTTGCTTTGATCATGCTTTAATAGCTTAATTCATCATGCAGAAACCCGAAGCTGAAGTCCATCCCGACACTCGCAAATGATCTTCAAATGATTTTCAAGAGAGGATGTGGGGCAGAAGATAGGGGGGCATCTAAGGAAGCTTGTACCAAGCATGGAGATGATCATTGCCACCCAAAAAGAAATCTTCTTGTACTTGATCAGGATCTTAATTGCCTCCCTAATTCAGTCGCAGCATCTGAGTTACAGAAATCTCAACAAACAGAACAAAATGCAACAGGTTCATCTAGAGCTTCCTCTTTTTGGTAATTGCACATGAATAAGAAGTCCTATATTCTGTAAAGAAGGATTTATTGTGTTTATAATATTCATAACTGCATGTAGGCAAGCTTCTCTACACCCTAAATCGGATTAATGTTGACCTACAAATGTACATTTATCGTTAATATACAGAAACATATATGGAGAAAAAGGCTTTCCATATACCTTTCTTTTCCCAGGACTTGTAATTCACAGATTCATTAGTTGAAGGCTAGAGCCTAGAAGCTATTCATACTGATGAATAATGACTGATATATTTGTTCTGCACTCTACTGGTTGTCTTGCAAAAATACTTGAGAAGATTATTTGGAGCTATAGAACATATGCTAATCTGATAGATTATCAAGAAGCAGATTGGTGCATGCATTGCTTCATAAAATCTGAATTTTTCTGCCATTTATGAAGCATTTTTGTCTTCAAGACTGAGGGAAAACCGCAGGTGTTGCAGTGAAAAAGAAAAAAAGAGCAGACTCTAAGGATGTAGCCAGAATTGCTCTTGAAGATCTTGCAAAGTACTTTGATCTTCCGATAGTGGAAGCTTCTAGAAATTTGAATGTTGGCCTCACTGTTCTGAAAAGGAAGTGCAGAGAATTCGGAATTCCTCGCTGGCCTCACAGGAAGATCAAGTCCCTCGACGGTCTAATTCGTGATCTCCAGGTCCTTTCTCTTTCCTTTTACCATCCCGGCAGTTGAATTCAGCTCCCATTTTTATTTGGCTGGAACTTTGCTTCCCATTACCAATAAATTCAATGTTGTGGACTAATTCTACTTAAAAGTTTGAACCATCGTTCTTGAATGAACGATTTCTCACTACAATACATTTGGTTCCAGCATGCAATCAATCTACCTTTTATCTATGTGCATGTGTACACGTACTTGTTTACGAAGATCTTGTTTTGTTTTCTTTCTTAACCAGGAAGAGGCAGAGCAGCGGCAGCAGGAGGACGAGGCTGCAGCCTATGCTGTAGCGAAGAGGCGAATGATGTTGGAGACGGAGAAAGAAAGTATAGAAAGGGAACCTTGTATAGAATTAAAGAACGAGACGAAGCGGTTTAGGCAGGATATTTTCAAGCGAAGGCATAAAGCTAGAGCTCTTAAAAACCAGTACCTATCAGTTTTCCATGATCAAATGACTGAACTAGATGATTGATATATATATAGAACTAAATATCTTCCTTACATGGTAAGTAAATGCATTGTAAAGTTCCCATACATGCATATGTATGGGTTCTTTAGCTGGTGCTTATAGAAACTAGTAAAGGGTTACCTCATATATTACTTTTCCATTTCACCAGACATTGATTAACATTTTCTTACATGTATAGACTATTAATCACATTTTCTCGTGTTCAGACACACACATGTAGCACATGTATAGAGGGAAAAGACAATTTTGGTGGTCAAAACCGAGTAGTAGTAGTAAAGGGAATGTTTATTATATTAAAAAGTAGTAATTTGATTAGCAGAGAGAGCAGGCACTAATGGGTTTGCTTTTTCAAAGTGTTCATCCATTCCATTCCCACTTTTCCACTTATTCCTGCTCCCATGAATTCCATTTCCATTACTAATTCAACCAAGCAATTAATCACTGCCTTCTTCGGAAATTTGCTTTACACGAAGCAACTGGATTCGAATCCGCTTACCGATGAATAATGAGGTCTTGAGTTTCTTCTTCATCATCATCTTTGCATCCTTTTCTGCAAACAGCTGACCTGATATAGGTTCATCCAGTGGTGGATTTGACAAAACAATTTGGGGGCCTATTTAAAATTTTTAAAAATTTTAGAGGACTAAACTAAAATTTTGAAGAGTTCAAAGTTACATTTTTAAAATTTTCTTGAAGGTGTCAAATATTTTTTAAAAAAAATTAAGAGGTCAAATTTCAAATTTTAAAAATTTTGAGAGACTAAGAACCTTTGATCCCGATTAATCTCTTTTTTTACATGCCGTAAGAGATCTTAATTCATATAAAGAGATAAAAAGGTTTAATTGTGTTACAGTCCCTACCAATAAGGTCCCGTAGGTGGTAGGTAGAGGATCTTTAAGCACCTTATATAATTGATGACCTAGGAAAAAAATTGACCTCGTTGTAACACTCGCGACCTGGATGTTACATTAGGCCTCAAGCCCGAACCCAAAATCATAAAATACGCAACTAGATTTAGCCCAAACCACATTCATTCATTAAAATCCATTAAGTTTGAAACATTTTAAAATAGAAACATAATTAAAACGTTGCATGGGGAGCTCCATTTAGAATTACATAGTTAAAGCATTCGATACTTAATTTGAAATCCAAAATATGAGTTACAATATAACATAGGTCCTACGAATACATATCCCAAATAAATCTAAGTATTGTACTCGGACACAAGTCGATGCCAAAGTCCTACTCCGATGGTGCTCCTACGAATGCACGTCAACCTACAAACTTGAGAACGGAAACAACAATTCCGAGCGCTGAGCTAACAAAGCTCAGTGGATACACTTCCACTCAACCATGCTTCATGCAAATCATAAATAAGAGCATGTAGATAAAGATGACAATAAAACAATCATATCATATCAATGCGGCCCTAACCCTAGCCGTCTCAATACATATCAACAATAGGAGGTAAAAAGTCTCATATAGCAACCATAAGCATAATATCAACAAACCTGGAGTGAGGCCCAATCCCACTAAGCATCGGGTACGCACACTTTGAGTGAGGTCCGGTTTCACTAAGCATCAGATACACACACTCATGCTGGAAATCTCTCATCGAGCCTTCGAATGAGTCCCGGTCCCACTAAACCTCGGGTTCATACATTCAGGATCTTGGCCATGGTGTTGCAACACTCTCTTTTCTCATGGGTACTTAGAACCCCATCAACAAGGCGACTCAACCATAATAATACCCTTACGTGGCATACTTTCATTATTCGATCCACCAAGGATCCTTAAACATACAACACAACAAGTCACCCAAGGTCTTTAATTAAGTTATTACCCGATAAACTTTATATGAGGTTTAAATCTCAGTTTCTCGATTTTACTATTCATTTTACCACTTTAAAGGCCCATCGGGCCTTAGTCCTCGAATTATAGGCCCTTAGAACTCAAATCTTATTTTTCGGGCAGATTGCCCAGATGGTATCGATATACCCCTATATACCGATATGCCTCCAAGTGCATCGATACTTGGCTTACATACGCAGGATTTTATCCAAATAACCCCGTATCGATACATGAGGACGTGTACCGATACCCTACAATGTATCATTACACTTAAAAAGCGTATAGATACCAAAATTGGCTACTAGAATCCGGATGAAAAAAGGCATCGATACCCCTTCAGGCGTATCGATACACCCTTCACGAAATGCCTATGTTTTTCAAGAATTTAACACAGGGTATCGATACGCCCCTACCCTTATTGATACTCAAACCCATAATCCATTTTTTGGAGTTCGTAAATCACCCTCAATGCCCTTAAAACCCAAAGGCACAACCCCAAATTAAACTTACAGGTTATGAAAGGTGTTTAAAGTGGTCTCCTGCCTAATTTTAGTCATTTTACCATCAACCTTAAGAATTACCATTTTAGAGGCTCTAAGCATTCAAGTAACCAAAAAGTTGACCAAGTTACAAGGCAATCCAATTCATGATTTCCAGGAACACAAAGGAGTTAGTAGTGTACTAACCTTGATTTAGAACTGAGAAGAAAGCTCCCAACCACAAGCTTCAAGCTTTGTTCTTCCATTTTGCCTTAGATGCCTTTCCAACTTCCTTCACTACAAGAAGACGTTGTAAGATGAGTTACAACGTTACTGGGTGATTAAAAGGAATTAAAGACGTGATTTTCAGTGGGAAATAGGGTTAAACTCCCATTCTCGTCCTACTTCTCAAACCCCCACTAAAACCCAACCTCCTCCAAAACTTAATGAAACTTACCTTGAAAGGTAGATCCTTAGATACTAAACAACTCTCCTCAAACCTTTATTCCGTGATTTCCACTCCAACAGATAAAGATTACACCTTTAGACTTTGTACATGAGAGGGAGATGAGCTTTGGATGAAGGAAAAAGACAAAGGGACACGGTGAGATCACCCAAAACAACTTTCTGCAGAGAAAATAAAAGCTCTCAACCTTCCTCTTCAAAACCAAGGTGATATTACCATTTTACCCCTAATCTTCCACCCATCACATGTCCAAGTCTAAGACGCAAGCCCAACAACCATAATTAATCCCACTAAGGTTCATTTGAGCAAACAAAGACCCAAACACACGGCTCAAGATGTATAGCCCATGACTTAGGTTAACCCGACCCTTGGATTCTGAAATTCGGGTCATTACAACTCTCCCCTCCTAAAGAAAATTTCATCCCTGAAATTTACCTTTTAGAAACAAATATGGATAGAGCAACTTCATGTCTTTCTCGACCTCCCACATAGCCTCCTCGACTCCGTGGTTCCTCCACAATATCTTAACCAAGGGTATACTCTTGTTACGCAACTCCTTGACTCCCATGTTTAAAAATTTTATTGACACTTCTTTATAGGTCAATCGATGTTGATCTCAATCTTTTCAAGCGAAATAACATAGGAAGGATCAGAACGGTAATGCTTCAACATAGATACATGAAACACGTTTTGGATGCGTTCCATCTATGGAGGCAAGGCTAGCCGGTAAATTACGGGTCCAACCCTCTCAATTATCTCATATGGTCCTATAAACATCAGGCTCAACTTGCTCTTCCGTCCAAAATAGATTACTCTTTTCCAAGGTGACACTTTGAGGAAAACCTTATCACCGACATCATACTCAATGTGCTTATGCTTCCAGTCCGCATAAGCTTTTTGACGATCAAAGGCCGGTTGCGGTCTTTCTTTGATTATCTAAACTTTCTCTTCGATTTGTCTAACCAAATACGACCCTATAATTCTTCTCTCATTTAGCTTGGTCCAACACAAGGGTGTTCTACACTTGTGCCCATACAAGGCCTCAAAAGGATCCATCTTGATGCTTGATTGAAAATTGTTGTTGTAGGCAAACTCAACAAGAGGTAACTGATCTTCCCAACTTCCCTCGAAATCAACGATGCAACACCGAAGCATATCCTCCAAAATCTAGATAACTCGCTCTGATTGACCATTGGCCTGAGGATAAAAAACTATGCTAAACTGCAACTTGGTGTCCAAAAGCCTCATGAATCTTCTTCCACAACCTTGCCGTGAAACACAGATCTCTATCTGATATAATCGATGATGGCACTCCATACAACCTTACAATCTCTTGGATGTACAATCGTGCCAACTTTTCAAGCGTAAAATCCATACGCACCAGCAAGAAATGTGCAGACTTGGTCAAACGATCCACTATTACCCAAATGGCATCGTGCTTCCTTTGTGTTAACGGTAAACCTGCCACAAAATCTATGGTCACACAATCCCACTTCTATTGTGGAATCTGGATGAGCTGAAGCAAGCCTGAAGGAACTTGATGCTCGACCTTAACTTGCTGACAAGCTAAGCTTATCGTCACAAACTCAAACACATCTTTTTTCATGCTAGGCCACCAATAAAATAGATGAAGATCTTGATACATTTTGTTACTACCCTGATGCACTGTAAACGGGCTCCGATGCGCCTCACGAAGGATACGGTCTTGTAAATCTTCCAAGGCTAGGACGCATAACCGTTCTTTGAAATACAAGACCCCACCATCTCGTACATCAAAATTGGATACCTTGCCCGTTCGAACCATCTCAATCTTTGCTACCAATTCTTCGTCTAACACTTGCGTCCTCTTGATCTCTTGCACTAAGGTAGACTCTATACGAAGCTCGGCTAACAACCCACCATCCCCGATCATCCTCAAACGGGCAAACATCGCCCTCAAATCTGACAAAGACTTCCCACTCAAAGCATCGATCACCATATTCGCTTTATCGAGATTATACTCGCTGATGCAATCATAGTCCTTTAACAACTCAATCCATCACCTTTGCCTCAAGTTTAACTCTTTTTGGGTGAGCAAATATTTTAAGATCTTATGGTTAGTTTAGATGTAGCATTTCTCCCTATACAGATAATGTCTCCAAATCTTTAAAGCGAAGATAACCGCGGCAAGCTCCAAATCACGGGTATGGTAATTTCATTCATGAGGCTTAAGTTGCCTCAAAGCGTAAGTAACCACCTTACCCTCTTGTATGAGGACACAACTAAGCCCATTCAAAGAAGCATCACTAAACACAACATAATCTTTTCTCAATTCGGGTTGCGTCAACACCGGGGCTTCCATAAGATAAGCCTTCAACTGCTCGAAGCTTTGCTATATTTTCTTGTTCCACTCAAAGGGGACACCTTTTTGTAACAAATTGGTCATCAGTGCCGCTATGATGGAAAAACATTTGATGAAACGACGATAATATCCGACAAGCCCAAGAAAACTACGGACTTCCGCGATATTCCTAGGTGGTTTCCATTCCAACACTGCTTGAATCTTATGCGGATCAACTCAGATCCCATTCACTACAATAATGTGGCCCAAAAATGCCACCTCCGAGAGCCAAAACTCATATTTACTAAATTTAGCAAAATGTTGTCTCTCCCTCAAGGTCTAGAGAACGATACGAAGATGATAATCATGTCATTCTCTGAGCTCGAGTAAACAAAAATTTCATCAATGAAGACTACCACAAACTGATCTAGGTAGGGCTAAAAGATCCGGTTCATCAAGTCCATAAAAGTTGCAGGCGTATTGGTAAGCCCAAAAGGCATTACCAAAAACTCATAATGTACACACTACGTCCTAAAGGCAGTTTTCTCGACATCCTCTTTTACTATTTTCAACTAGTAGTAGTAGCCTGACCTCAAGTCGATCTTTGAGAACATATGAGCACTCCTCAACTTATCAAACATGTCATCAATCCTCGGTAGGGGATAACGGTTCTTCACCATTATCTTGTTGAGCCAGCGATAGTCGATACCCATCCTCATCGACCCATCTTTCTTCTTAACAAACAAGACCGGTGCACCCCAAGGTAAGATGCTCGGCCGAATGAAACCTCTTTCTAAAAACTCTTGAATTTGTTTCTTTAGCTCTCTCAATTCTTTGGGTGCTATCAATACGGGGTAGTCGATACTGGTGTCGTACCAGGTATCACATTTATCTGAAACTCTAACTCATGATCTGGGGGTAGCCTGGGCAACTCTCTTGGAAATACATCGATGAACTCTCTAACAGTCCGAAGACTCTCGAGCATTGGAATCTCAACACTTGTGTCAAACACGTGAGCCAAGAAGGCCTCATAACCTTGTTGGATTATTTTCTGTGCCACCAAAGCCGACACTATATTGGAAATGCAGGGATTCTTCTCACCCTTCACCACTAGCTTGGTTCCGTCTAAACCGCGAAGCTTAAGACTCTTCGGTCTACAGCCCAAACGCACATCATGTTCAAACAGTCAATCCATCCCTAGGATGACATCAAACTCTTAGAACGGTAATACCATAAAGTCAGCCAGAAAGATTGAACCTTGAACCTATATCAGACACCTCCGATACACCTCATTCACCAAAATATCATACCTCAAAGGACTAGTCACATGGACACTTATCTCAAGATCCTCGGCAGGAATACCCCACTACTAGGATGTTCCACTACGAATGTAGGAATGAGTAGACCCTAAATCTACAAGAGCAACTATAGGAACTGAGAACAAGGTAAACGTACCTGAAATAACATCGGTAGCCTTATAGTCTTCCTGAGCCTTGACTGCGTACTGTCTTATTGGTGCCCAAACAATAGACTAGATCGTACCCCCACTCTGATGTCTTAACATGTGGCTCGCTCCTCCTCTAGCGAAACCCTGACCCTTATTTTATTATTATATTTTTATTCCTCCAAAAACTCCTCATAAACTCTTAGAATTTAATCTTCTTTTGATCTCTTCATGGAACTCCAACTCCTTTGCTTCATGTCATTTATCTCGAACATGTTGGATTTATCCAGTCATCAAATTGGCTGCCACTTCATCTTATCCTCAATTGCCTCGGCAATTTCCCGACTGATTGGGCAATTAGTTCTTGCGCACAAAAGCACACCAAAGCATTATCTTTTTCCACAAAATCCACCAAACTATGTAATCAAGCTTAACGATGAAAAGAAACATGAGTTAATGTATGAATGAATAAATATGCAGCTAATATGAGCCTAAGTCTAACAATAATATGAGTAAAAAGGTAATAAAAATAGTACTTTTGAACACTTAACACTTACCTTGAAAGTTAGATCCTTAGATGCTAAACAACTCTCCTCAAACCTTGATTCCGGGATTTCCACTCCAACAGACAAAGATTACACCTTTAGACTTGGTACATGAGAGGGAGATGAGCTTTGGATGAAGGAAGAAGACAAAGGGACATGGTGAGATCACCCAAAACAACTTTCTGTAGAGAAAATAAAAGCTCTCAACCTTCCCTTTCAAAAACAAGGTGATATTACCAAATTGCCCTTCACTCTTCCACCCATCACATGTCCAAGTCTAAGACTCAAGCCCAACAACCATAATTGAGCCCACTAAGGTTTCTTTGAGCAAACAAAGACCCAAACACACGGCTTAAGACGTAAAGCCTACGACTCGGGTTAACCTAACCCTCAGATTCTGAAATCCGGGTCGTTACACTCGTCTTTGCCTTATTGTGCCAATAAAGTCATGGTACAATTGACAAAAGTTGAAGCACTAATCTTTGAATAGATTGTAATTGATGCTCTAATTGAAAAGTGCAATTTTTTTTTAAAAAATGTGTACAGTCCCTCTTTAGTTGAATTTGAATTTGTAATGTTTTAATATTTGGTTTAAAAGTCAATTTTTAATAGAAACAATTAGTTTTATTACAAAAGAGAGAAAACTTCCAAAACTACGACGAGAGTTTATAACTATGAGAATAAAGAAATTTTAACACCCTAATTTTGTCCGGATATTTTATATATATAGTCCTCTATAAATAAGACCAAAATAATAAATATAAATAGAAAATAAATAATAGTCCATTTAATAAATAAATGTTCCCCAACTATCCAAATTAAGTACATAAAATTCCATTTACACATCAAATTATCTTTACAAATCTTAAGGCCCATTTCTAATATCTAAAACACCAAACAAACACAATAACCTCAAAGAAACACAAATCTCCCGCCCAAATTTGGTTATAAAGGGACACGTTTCGAGCTGGGATTGGTCAAAAAGCCTTTCACATGGATTAATTCCCCAGCCGACGTAATCATCCGCATCACCTATAGAAGAGAGGAAAGAGAAAATGATTAAATAATAATGATAACAATTAATGCCAATCATTAATGGAAAGAGAAAGAGAGTGAGGAAGTCAAGAGGTTACCTGAGAAATTGGAGAGCCACTAGAACACTAAAGGTCGCCGAAATCGGACACCAGAATAGTGAGGTCATTATCAGAAATACACCAGAAGGTATATTTCTTTCTATACTCTTCATCTACCTACAAAATACATGAAATAGATTAGATCTAAGCCTAAAAGCAGTAACTGAAATTAAAACCTAGATCTAAAAAAGGTAAACACAAATCACAGTAGGGTTTTAAGGCTTATCTTGAGTTGATCGGAGGGGATTTTGGTTGCCGGTCGTTTTAAGGATAGAGGTGGAGTTGAAGAGGGTAAATAGGTTCGGTTCGGGTAGTTTAGGCTTAGGATTGGGTAGCGATGGGTGGATTCTGTTGAATCCGGGCTTAGAATAGGGTTTAGGGCGAAAAACTGGTGAAAAACAAGAATTTTAAGGTTTTAGGCGACGGTGGCCAGAAATTGCCTCGCGGTGGTGATCGGTCGCCGGAGTAGAACCAGACGACGACCGAGAATTAGGTTTTGGTCGGAGAAGGTGACCAGAGATGACGACCGATGGCTGGCGTCGCCTTCGGCGGCGGGCGAACAGGTCGAGGTTGGGGATCAGTGGCGGAGTAAGATCAAAAGAGGCTGAGGGTGAAGAATATTGGACGAGTTCTTGAGAAATTTATGTGTTTGATCGTTGAAGAATATGAGAGTGTTTTTATGTTTATTTGGATTGAAAATAAGAGAAAATGAAGAACGAATGAAGAACACCATTTGAATATGGGGTTTTGATCGAAAATGAATAGGATTTCTAGGTTTTGAAGTTTTCGAATTGAGAGAATTTAGAGAGATGGAGCGCTGATGAGAGAGAGGGGAGGGTTTGAAATGACCGAGTTGGCTCGGTTAAGGGCCTTTTATACCTGAGTCAACACGGTGCCGTTTTAGGCACCAAGTTAATAGAGGATACACGTCCCTGGGAGCGAGTTTAGATACGTGGCCGTAATTCGACCCGAACCACTTGTAATTGGGCTGACTGATTAAGTTTGGGTTGAATATAAATGGATTTGGGTCAGGGTTTTAAGGAAATTTGAACTGGGCTCTTCAGTTCTCACTTTGTTTTAATTTGGTCACTTAATGTTTGTAAATTGGGCTCCCAGTTTAATAATAATTCAGTTTGGTCCTAAAATCAATTTAAGTGTTTTGTTTAACAGTTTTAATTTATTTGTTTAATTTATATGTATGCATGTTTTTTAATAAGCATGTAGTATATTTGTTTAGGGGACTTTAATTCACTTAGCACATTAAAATTAGAGCCTTTTAGGATTAAGTTCTTTATTTAAATTTAATTTGATAAGTGAGAACATTATAGAAAATAAATGAATATTGAATAAAAACTTTAATGTCCTAAGTTGTTGGTGTCACATTGCAATGTGATGTTAATTAAAGGGATATTTTAGTAAGAGATTCAATATTTCATTTGAACATAGAAAATAGAGATCACGCATATAGCTAGTTTAATAAAATTGGAATTAGGATTAAACAATTAGTGACATTAATAATAGGAATATTATTAATTTGGGGCCTAATATGGGTAGTGCCCAATTCTTTGGATGTTATCACATAAACCCTAAACTTGATAATATTCATAGTCTTAATTAATTAATTAATTGAAGCCCTAATTAGGTTTAAACTTAAAATTGCAAGAAAATAAATGGACATGCATTTAAAACCCTTTGTGTTGAGATACATTTTTGAATATAAATTGAAGTATCCTAAAGTAACTGGATGTTTCAAGATTTATATTCGTTAAAGATGTATTTTCCTACAAAAGGATATCTCCACTCGGAACGAAATTCATTTAACAATTAAAGATTTAATTAAATTCAAAATTATTGCTTGAAATGCCACGTGAAATTGATGAGGTGCCGATAACGGACGTTTGTGGGGGTGCTAATCCTTCCCCACACGTAACTGACTCCCGAACCCTAATTTTGAGAAACAAATCCTTGGTTGTTTTTACGGTGTCCGGTCTACCAAAGTGACCGGTGGCGACTCCAAATTGGTTTTTCAAAGTTAAATAAAGGTTTTAATACGGAATAACCCTAATTTTCAAGAACCAACAAGTTAAAATGAATAAAATCTCGATTCTCAAAAGAATCATTTGTCAGGCTATTTTTCCACACGTTGAACCCAAAAGAGGTTCCGACAGCTTGGCGACTCCACTGGCTACTAAAAAAGAGAGTCAAGCCTAAATAATTAGTTTCACGTTGCATTTTGGCATTCCGAGCAATAATTTGAATATAATTTCTTAAGAGAATTGTTGAATGAATTTTTAGGAAAAATGAGGGTAGTTTTTGTGTATGACATATCTGTCATTCATGCATAAGCCCTCGACCCGGGCTTTTCACCCTTAAGTGGGAGAAAGACATTATTCGACGTGATGATCTCCAGCTCCGAGTTCAGATTTTTGTCTTTTTCCGGTATACTAACCTTATGCGTCGTGGGGCCCACGCCTCCGTTGTAAAGGACCTATACTATCAAATCGATGTCTTACTGTCGCAGTAGACGGCGACGACAGTTTGGGAACCCAGAGTCTATAATAAAGCCCACATTCTATATTTAGAAAACCTATCCCACTGGAGCCAGACAGGGACCTAGGCCAGGTGCTGCCGATTTAAATACACTTCTCTTGTTATTTTTCTTGCTAAATATTATGTGTTATTCTGTGTTAATAAATTTGTTTGCTTTTTTTCATATTAATTCACAAATACTGACCTGAGATTTTTTGTTTTGTTTTTTTAAAACCATGTTATTTTGCATTTATTTTGGTATCGATTTAGGAAACAATTAATTGGAAGTGTTCAGTATGTCTAGAGGGTTCAAGATCGGGGAAGATAACACCACGGTCTGGACATGGTCAGAATAGGTTCAACATGAGAAGGGAGATAGTTTGCGGAAATGAGATATATCACAGGTGAAAAGCCGAGTTAATCTAAACACCAATCAAAATGCTTGTTTGCAAGAAATAAAAGAGATATGGGACTAGTGGGGAAGTGAAATAAAGGAGTCATTTAAAAGAGAATTTGGAGACATAGCTTTGTTGCTAAGTGTAAAAGTGGACCAACAATTACTGATAGAAATATCACAATTCTGGAATCCCGCATATAACTGTTTCACTTTCGGCCGAGTCGACATGACACAACACTCGAGGAATATGAGGTATTGATCAATTGCCAAAGCATCCAAAGTGACAAGATATATACTAGACCTAATAACAAATCGGGTTTCAAGAAGAAATTAGCACAAATTACTGGAAAGACAAATGGGTGGTGGGATAGAAAAATTGCCAATAGTGACAGTATATATCAAAACGAGGACAAACAACGAGTGAACTGGAGAGTTCTAAAAGAATTGATAATAGCAAGTGGAGATGAACCAACTAGAGCAAGAAGTTTATATGCCTTGTGTATATACGGATTAGTCCTGTTCCCGAGAACTCCAGAGCATATAGATCCATCAACTGTGGGGCTATTTGAGCGACTAGTGAAAGGAGTATGGAAGACCAAATATGAAGTCGCGCAACATACTGTCCTGAATCAGATCAAAGACTTGGTGAACTTTAAGAAACAAGTCAGGAGCATAGCCTCATATGTGTAAATACTTTCAAGGTAAGCCACAACTTTTTTGAAGCAACCAAACGTCGAGTTGGAGTACGGAGAGGCCATCGCTCGTCTGTTGCATGAATTGACTAACTTAGGAGTTAGAGCTAGTAGCTTCTTGTAGAAGGAGTTGACTTTTTCTTTTGTATTTGAACCTTCTAGTGAATGAACATTTCCAAGAACTAGTTCTTAAACTTGATGCCTTTTCTGCATTCATGCATTTGCATAACCAAACATTCATGCATTTACTTACGGGTTATTTTTGCAAAATCTTTGGTTTAATGAAGAAGGGTTTTATGACAGTTTTTAAACCGCAACCATTCCACATTCTTACAAAACTCGCTTGCGCTTTAAAGCTATGGCTGTTGAGGATAGACTTACCAGTCTGGAAAATGATCGAGTGGAAGTGCATAATCGCTTCGATAGAATTGAGCAATCTATAAAGGATCATTTTTCTCACGCACAAAAAGAGATTATCAACCAGCTGACTGCTCTGTGGGGATCAAAGAGTTTGGAAAAGCTAAAGTACATGAGGGACCTTCTAATGACATGAATGATCAAACGGAAACCACATCTCACATAAGGGTGCCATCTGAGTGTCCTCGCCCTGCGAAGAAGGTTCAAATTAATCTAGCTGGAGTAACACCCAATCATCCACTGCACATTGGGGCAAATTTCAGAAGTAATGAAGAGGTTCCTGATCTAAATACTCTCAATGAAATAGAGAAGATTCATGCCGAGATTGAGAAAAAGTATGAGGAGTACTGTAAGGCTCTAGAGGATCGTCTGATGGAAATACAGAGAGTGAATGAAGTTGGACCTTGTGCAGTTCAAATGAGTTTAGTGGCTGATTTGATTCTTCCTCTAAAGTTTAAAGTTCCAGACTTTGAGAAATATGATGGGACTACTTGCCCGAAGACCCATCTTTCAATGTACTATCGAAAGATGGCTGCTCACTTGAAGGACGAAAAGCTGCTAATATATTGCTTTTAGGATAGTTTGACTGTATCAGCTACTCAATGGTACACACAACTAAGTCGTGTAAACATACGATCTTGGAAAGATCTTTCTGGGGCTTTTGTGGAGCATTACAAGCATGTTACAGAACTGATCCCTAGCCGAGTCATGCTACAAGGCATGGAGCAAAGAAGTAATGTGACACTCCGTCAATATGCCCAGAGATGGAGAGATATTGAAGCTCAAGTGCAGCCTCCGTTGATGGAAAGTGAGGTAGCCCACATGTTTGTGCAGACTTTAAAAGGTCTACTTTTTGAGAGATTGATTAGCAATGCCACCCAAAATTTTGTTGATATAGTGATGACAAAAGAGTTGATCAAAGCGGCAATCAAAAGTGGTAGGATCGAAAGTGGAGAAGGTTCCTGAAAGAGTTATAAGAGGAAAGACAATGAAGTAAACAACACAAGTGCGTATGAAGCCCCAAAGAATGTTACTATTACTTCACCAGGTTCAGGGTCAGGAAATTCGCATGGATCAAACAAGAAAGACTCTCGTGGTCCGAAGAATGACATGGTGAATTTTACACCGATACAAATAACATATGCCTAGTTGTACCCACAACTGTATGAGGCAGATCTGGTGAGGCCATATTGTTTTATCCCTCTTCAGCCCCCATACCCGCCATGGTACAAGTCCGATGCTCATTGCGAGTTCTACGCTAGAATACCGGGACACACGATCGAAACCTGCACGACATTCAAGAAAGTGGTCCAAAATTTAATCAACAACGAAATCCTAAAGTTTAATGAGCCCAGCATCGCGGCTAACCCTCTGCTAAGCCATGGTGGACGGGGAGTGAATACCATCGAGTAGGACGTTAAAGCAAAACGATTGAAGAATAATGTAGATGAGGTTAAATCTCCACTAAAGTGGGTGTTTAAATAGTTAAACAATGCTGGGATTATTGAAATTGGCATGAAGGTAGAAAGGGAGATACAACCTGATGTGTACAGCGAGTATCACCAAGAGTGTGATCATGAGATCCAACATTGCTCAGTGTTAAGAGATTTGGTACAGAAGATGATGAAAAATAAAGAAATTGAGTTTTTTAAGAAGACATGAGAGAAAAAGGAGGTGGAGGTTTATGCTTCCGAGCCTACAGGGGTTAAGTATGGGATTCATAAGCATCTGGTTATTTATGTCAGGCCTAAAGCTGAAGGCCTAACAGATGTAAAATCAGTGATGACCCCTAAGGTTGTGATTTTAACACCAGCACCATTTGCTTACAAGAGTACTCATAAAGTGCCATAGAATTATACAGCCAATGTGGCGATATCTGGAGAGAACAAATTATAGGAGGAAGTAAAATCACTAGAAGAAAAAGCCAAAAGAGAATAAGGATGAACAGCTTGTTTCAGAATCAGTGAGCGAAGTGGGGCACTTTACCCGTAGTGGTAGGTGTTATTCTCTAAAAATTCCTAAAGAATCAGAGACAGTCAAAGGAAAGGTTGTGATGACACTTGAGAAAATCTTTGGGGAAGATCCTGAACCTAAAATAAAGGAGCCAGTAATAGAAGAGAAAGCTCAAGAATTTCTGACGTTCCTAAAACACAGTGAATACAATATAGTTGAACAGTTGAAAAAATAGTAGGCAAGGATTTCAGTCATAGAATTGTTACTCAGTTCTGAGGGGCATCGTAATGCCTTAATGAAAGTGCTCAATCATACATTTGTGCCGAATGACATATCTGTAAACAAGCTCGACATGATTGTGAATCATATCACTATTGATAATTATATTATATTCACTGATGACGAGATACCTGAAGGAGGAATAGGATCTGTGAAGGCCTTGAACATCTCTGCGCATTACAAATGATATGTGTTGCCTGGTGTACTGATTGATAATGGGTCGGCGTTGAATGTCTTGCCAATTGTCACCTTGCAAAGGTTGCCAATTGATGACTCGTACATGAAAACATATAAGAACATCGTGAGAGCTTTTGGTGGTACAACAAGGGATGTTCTTGGAAATATTGAAGTGTCACTGCTCATTGGGCCAACAATTTATAACGTGGAGTTTGTAGTGATGAACATTAAGCCGACATACAATTGTTTGCTTGGGAGGCCTTGGATCCATTCAGCAGGAGCAGTACCATCTTCTCTACACTAGAAGCTCAAGTTTGTGATAGAAGGAAAGTTGATTAGTGTAGGAGCTGAAGAGGATACTATAGCCTCGGTGTCCACTGATGCATCGTATATTGAGACAAGTGAGAATGCTTTAGAATGTTCGTTCAGAACTTTGGAGTTTATAAACGCAACATTCATTGCTGAGGGGAAGCCGATACCACGTCCTAAGTTGTCCAACTGCACCAAGATGATAGTTCGGGAGACTCTCGGTAGGGGAGCAAGGACTGGAAAAGGGCTCGGGAAGAGGCTTCAAGGATGTTTGCGACCAAAGCCAGTAATCATGAAGAATAACTGTTTTGGTCTGGGATTTCAGTCAAATTTCAGCAGCGACAAAAAGATTTAAAGAAAAAAAGCCAAAGAAGGGCCCGGTTGATGGGAGGAGAGGCATTCTTTGAGCCGATGAACTTCCTCGGATTGACCAAAGTATTCAAGTCCCGTGGATTTGAGAACGTTGAAAAGCAGCTCATGGAAGTCAATCTGGAGACTACAAGACTGCATGAGGAGGCGATTTTCGGTAATGATCTGGATGGACTCTTTGTCGGAGGAATTTTTGAAGGAGTTCACACTGGAAAGTTTTTAGAGAAGATCCGCCCATGTTTTCTTGGTGAGAAACTTGACGACTGGGTAGTGTAGCGACCTTTTTTCTTCCTTTTGAAAAAAAAGGATTTGCTGCGTTAAGGGTATTTATTTAGAAAAAAGCTGACTTCTAATTATCCCACAAATTATGAATGAAAATCTTTTGGAAGATTGGGGATTTTTTTTGAAAACCCTAAATTTTTTGAAAATGGTGAAAATTTGGAGTCGCAACCGACCATTTGGGTAAGGCAGGCCGGACACCATAAGAAACCATAGATTCATCGTGAAAGGGTCTGGGAGTTGGTTATGCATGGGGAAGGATTAGCACCCCCATCACGCCCGGAACTCGGTACCAAAACATTTGTTGCTCTTAAAAGGATGAAAATTATTGAAATTTAAATTGAATTTAATTTGGAGTTCTTAGATGAAAATTAACCTTGATTGCACGGACTTTATCAAATTGGTGGATTCAAATTAATTAGGCATTTAATTAATAAGGTTGACGATATATCGAACCATAGATTAAACCGACATCGAATAAGCCCGACTGCCGTGTTAATTCATGGTTCGACTTCCGTACGTCACCTTTATGCATGATGCAAACATTTAAGTATAATGTGATGATTTTTGTTAATTTTTAATCCATTTATCTAGGGGTGGTAAGGATTAATTCGAATATTTGGCCGGCATCTTTTAAGCTCAGACTGTTATGACGCATATATAGGAATTAATAAGTACCTCCCTTTTACGATTTAGGTTAATTTGGAATGCAATTGAAATTAAGGATTATATGAATGACAATTAAGGCATGAATGTAAACACACAAAAGAAAGGCCCAAATTATTAGAATGCCCAATTAGTAATCTATTTAATAACTAAATGATCCTAACATTTAACCCAAAATTAATTAGTCCTAAAAACTAAAAACCCTAAATTATGATGACTAATTTGTTATTTAATGTTAAGTTAAACTTTAAATTGGTTTTACCCTTAAAGTGATCGAGAAGTGTTCAATTAATTTACTGAATTTAACATTTATCCCAATAAGCCAAGGATAAGTTTAAATTCACTAAATTAATTCGAACTCTAATCTAACTAAGGCTATAAAGAACCTAAGGCTAATTTAATTCTAGAATCGCGCCCCTATAAGACAAGCACACGATCTAGATTAATTGAGTTAATTTGTCTAATTTAATCTAAAGCCTTACTTCCCTAAGGCCCCCAAAGCTAAGCCCAACAACAAAGGGCCCCCAAAATATTTTATACATGTATTACAGAATATAATTAAATTATAAACTTTAAAAAAACTACAAATATTATAACCCTAACAAAAAAATTTATGTGTATTGTACCTTCAAAAACTATATATTGTATTAAAATAAAATTATATAAAAAACTCGCATTTGAAGGTAATGTATTTACAAAAGATACAAATAAACTTTTTAAAACCATAGATTACACACTAAAAGTATATTATATATATATATATTTAGAAAATAATATTATGTACATATATTGAAAACTGTATATACATTATATGTTCTATGTATATATTATATTTCAAAACCATATTATATATATGCATTTATGAAAGCTACATAAAAACATAATATATATTATATTTTAAGAACTATTATCATATATATTAGAGGGCTATATTACATAACTAAATACACATTATATTACCTAATATATATACACTTATGTATACCAAAGCCATCATATTATATACTAATATATATGTATAAAAAATCTATTATATACTAAAAAATATATACTCTATATGTCAAAACATTTACATATATATTATACTTTACAAATCTATATTTTATGCCAAAAAATATATGTTATAAGTTAAGAATATACATATATATTTTCTTTTACAAATTTCTACTTTACCCTAAAAGAAACAAAAGATTATACACATTACACTTTTAATGTCTATATCTTGTACTAAATTATGCACATTTATTCCCTAATGTATGACGTTCGAATTAACTTCATCCATAAAATAACGATCACAAACGAGCAACATTATCATAAAATTAAATCAAAATTGATGGAAATAAATGTGAAATTTACTAAAAATGCATAAAAAATAAACAAAAATTATAATTTAAATCTGGAAAAAGGACCTAATCGTGTGGAAATAAAATACAGAGACAAAATTAAAAGGAATAATGAGGACATAATTGAAAGTTTTGAAAAATTATAGAGGACCCGAGGAATAATTAAAAAGGGAGGAATGGCTTCCATTGGTAATTATCCCATACGGAGGGACTAATAGTGCAATTGGACCATGCGGAAGCCCCTCTAGCGCAATTAAAGAAGGGCGGAGTGATCTAAAATGTAATTATACCATAAAAAATTTATAACATTATATATACCCCATTTTATCCGAAAATCAGATTTTTTGGCCATTTTTTTGTCATAACATTTTTACATCACCCAAATGCTCTCAACTTGTTCTTCAAGTTTATCTGGGTTCATCATGAACCTAGATTCTGGCGGCCCCCCTCTGCCACAATTTCCAAAAATCAGAACCTAAACCACCCCAAAAACTCCCCGTTTTCATACTATATCTAGATTCGAACCCATTATCTTAAAATCGAACCCCTTTCCCCGTAGAAAAACTAAAAACCGAATCAAAAAAGGGCTTCCGCCGCTGCGTACTTGTGCCGTTTCACCATACTCGGCCTTGAGGAGTGTTAAGTGTCTAAAAGTACTATTTTATTCACCCTTTTTATTCATATTATTGCTAGACTTAGGCTCATATTAGTTGCATTATTAGCCATGCATGCATGTTTGCATTGTTTCCTTGATGGGCAAGCTTGATTTCATATTTTGCTTAATTTTGTGGAAAAAGGGTGCTGCCGATAGTTGTTTTTGTGTGTGTGCAGAATCACTTGCCTAAACAAGGCTAGAACCAGTTGCCAGAGCAGTGCATGATGGAGATGCCGACGCAGTTGCCAGGGTAATGCATGAAGGAAATGCCGAGCTAGTTGCCAGGGCAATTGTCGATAAGGGATAAGATGATATGGCAGTCGAAATTGATGACTAGATAAGCCCAAGATGACGTGGAGCAAAGTTAAATCCCAAAGGAGTTTGATTTCCATGAAGAGGTCAAAGAGAAATTAAATCCCAAGAAGATAGGAGAAGATCTAGAAGGAATTTAAATATAATAAAAATTTATATTCTTTTAAAAGTATTTAATTCCAACTTAACTTCTTCCTCAAGAGAGACTTTGACCTAGCCATCTCCTATTTAAAGGAGACCAAGCCGTCAAATCCAAGAGAGCAAAAAGGGGAGAGATTTCGACAAGGGCTTTCAACCATTATTCATCTTTTTTCTTTCTTGTTCAATTAGGTTTATGTTAGGGATTCTTTGTTTTCTTTTTCTTTGGAACCTAGCCATGAACTAAATCTATTTGGCTAAGGTTATTATGTTTTGTGGTTGTGAGAAACAATTGGATTTTGTTTAGGTAATAAGAGTTTGCACTTTCAATTCAAGGTTTACTCATTCTTGGTTTTTATTCTTGTTTGCGAGTGAATTGGGAGAGAATCTCGTAACTTCATCTATTTATCTAATATCGGGAGAGTTAGATTCAAGAAACGGATGAGTATGGTCTTTATTCAATCTATTGATGGTGAAGATTAATCTGGCTTAGGAATAAGTTAAGGATTTCAAGGACTAAGAGGAGCGTAAGATTGGTTGTTGTTCACCATTGATTCACGCAGGGATGTATTATCAAGGCATGCACAATTAACTAGAGTTTAGACTTAGGGATAAGAAGAAACCATTGAAGAACGCTCCACCGAACCTTGAAGTTGCTGCCCAGCTGCCCAAATAGTTGCCCAGCTAGTTGCCCAGGCAACCGTCGATTAGTTGCCAAGGCAACCCCGCTGCGCAAGTTGCCACGGCAACCCCGCTGCGCAAGTTGCCACGACAACTGAGTTGCCCTTGCACTCTTTTACCAAGACGATCCAATCGGCTATCACACCTTAGCTCATGATAACTTGGCCTATTCCCTCTCATTTGATTACATCTTCTTTTACTTTATTGTTTTCTAGTTTAGTTGTTAGTTAAACTCCTACAATCTTCTACTTGTGTTCTTTTACTTTTTACAGTGCAAGAGATTAGATTCTTGAAGTGGCACCAATCCCTGTGGAGACGATATCTTTTATACTATAACTTGCGACGTGTACACTTGCACAATTGCAGAGCACTTATTACGCGCAACAAGTTTTTGGCGCCGTTGCCGGGGATTGGAAATAGCAACTTTGTTTTTATTTTCTTGCACTCTTATTTTTATTGTTTAAGATTCAAAGGGTTAACAAACTTTGGTTTTGCATTGGTATATGACCAGGGTGAGACCGATTACACCAGAATATCCCTTTGATCCAGAAATCGAACGAACCTTGCAAAGACTCAGACAAAGGTTAAGAGTAGCAATGGCTAATCAAGACGACAATATGAATCAAGATGTTCCAGCAGAAGGAGGAGTGATTCTTGCATGAAACAGAACTATTCGAGACTATCTTGAAGAATATCTTGAAGGACTCAATCCAAGAGTTGTCACACCTGAAATTGAAGCCGACCACTTTGAGTTGAAACCGGTGATGTTCAATATGATCAACACAATTGGTCAATTTGGCAGCTCAGCAACTGTAGATGCACGACAACATCTCAAATCTTTCATTGAGATTTGCAATTCATTCAAAATATAAGGAGTCACCCCCGATATTTTACGACTAAGATTATTCCCCTATTCACTGAGGGATAGGGCGAAATCATGGTTGAATAGTTTTCCTGCCGGATCAATAAGATCTTGGACCGATCTTTATTGTGATTTCCTTGCTCGATTTAATCCTACAAATTTTACTGATAAGCTTCGTAACGAAATTACTTCTTTTCGGCAGGCATATGATGAATCCATGTACGAGGATTGGGAGCGATATAGAGAACTTCTACACAAATGGCCCTACACGGATTCCCAATGTAGACACAAGTGACAATGTTTTACAATGCTATGAATGCACCAACAAGGATGATGCTAGATGCCTCGGCAAAAGGCATACTCCTAGATAAGTCACTGGAAGAAGCAATGCAAATTCTGAACAGGCTTGCCAAGAATGATTATCAGTTCCCATCTGCTAGAAGATGAGGAGTTAGACGCCAAGCCACAATACATGAACTAGGATCATCAAACTCAATTTCGGCACAATTGGCCACTCTAACCAAGATGGTCTAGAACATGCAGAAACCAAACAACACACAGGAGGTCAAGGTAATAGATTTATTTTGTGAGTTATGTGGTGGTAAACATGATTCTTCTGAATGTATGCAGAATCCGAAATCCAACTTTTATGTGGGGAATTACAACCGGAACAACAATGTGATGTCCAATACATACAATCCAGCTTGGAAGAAGCACCCGAATTTTTCATGGAGTAATCCCAACAATGCTCTAAACATGAACAATCAAAATGCACAAGCATCGAGATTTCAGCAGAATATGCCACGGCAATAGTTGCCGCAGCAACAAACGACAACGTCTAGTTCTTTGGAAAATTCTCTCAATGCTTTTATGTTGAAGACTGAACCTTATATGGCTGAGAATAGTAACTTTATAAAAAGAACTGATGCTTTTATTAAAAGGACCGAGATGATATTGCAAAACCAAGAGGCGACAATCAAATCATTGGAAAATCAAGTTGGACAATTTGCTCAAAACCTGAATACTAGACCGCAAGGAGGTTTACCTAGCGATACTGAAGTCGCAAGAGGAACTGGCCATGAGCAATGTAAGATGATCACCACTAGAAATGGCCAACAACTTAAAGGAGCTCAAGCTCACTCATCAAACAAAGCTCCACAAAAAGAACAAGATGAACTCAGTGGCAAAGCCTCAGATGCTAAACCAGGAAATGCCGCGGCAACCAGTGATAAGCATGCATCGGCAACCAACGATAGGCACGCCACGGTAACCCTAGTTGACGATACCTCGAAAACTTAAGTTTCCCTAGCAATGCCATCAATCAGGTTCCAGACCAATGAAAAGATCGAAGATATCTGACTCCCACCACTATTCCCACAAAGGTTGAAGCAACAAAAGCAAGAATATCAATTCAAGAAGTTTCTTGATATCCTAAAGCAAGTCCACATCAACTTTCCATTGGTTGAAGAAATTAAACAAATGCCGAACTATGCCAAGTTTCTTAAAGACATTGTGTCCAAGAGAACAAGGCTAGGAGAGTTTGAAACAGTTGCCGCAACAGAGGGATGCATGGCTATGTTGCACAATCGCATGCCACCCAAGTTGAAGGATCTCGAAAGTTTCATAATACCTTGTTCTATCGGAAACCACTATGTCAGGAAAGCATTATGTGACCTTGAGCAAGCATATACTTGATGCCTAAATCGGTTTTCCAAAAACTAGGAATCGGGAAGGAAATACCTACAACAGTTATGCTACAACTAGCCGATAGATCCTATGTGCATCCAGAGGGAAAAATTGAAGACATACTGGTAAAAGTTGATAAATTTATTTTTCCCACCGACTTTATTGTTTTGGATTGTGAAGCAGATGAACATGAACCTATCATTCTCGGGAGACCCTTCCTAGCGACAAGGAGAACCTTGATTGATTTTGAAAATGAAGAACTCACAATGAGGGTGAATGACCAGCATGTTAAACTAAATGTGTTCCAAACACTAAGGCATGCCGATTATCCAGAAGAATGCCAACTTTTTCATGCCACGACAGAGTTTAACTTTCATTAGGAATTTAGTTGCCTCGGTAACTACATTACCAATCAAGAGGAACCTGAGGAGTATAAAGAACTGATCGATGAGGAACAACAAGAGGAGGCAAATTGGTTAGTCAATCGACCCTGTACATACTTTGAACCACTGGATTACTCAGGTGAGGAAGGTAAACTCGAAAAGCCCTCCATTGAACAACCACCGATTCTTGAGTTGAACAGTTGCCAGGGCAACTCAAATATGCTTATTTGGGAACCGATAATACATTGCCTGTAATTATTTCCTCTAAGTTACAGCCTGAGCAGGAAAAGAAGCTGATCAAAATGTTGAGGCTACACAAGAAGGCAATAGGGTGGATAATTGCCGACTGGAAGAGAATTAGCCCGACAGTGTGCATGCATAAGATTTTGTTGGAAGATGATCACAAACCTTCGATTAAGGCCCATAAGAGACTGAATCATGCCATGAAAGGGGTTGTAATGAAAGAAATCATCAAGTGGCTTGACGCCGGTATCATATACCCTATCTCTGATAGTACACTGGTAAGTCCGGTACAATGTGTACAAAAAAAGAGAGGTATAACGGTGGTAAGTAATGAAGACAATGAACTCATTCCAACCAGGACTGTGACCAGTTGGAGGGTTTGTATGGATTACCGAAAGCTAAAGAAAGCCACTAGAAAAGTTCACTTCCCTTCACCCTTTATTGATCAAATGCTTGACTGTCTTGCAGGTAAACCCTTTTATTGTTTTATTGATGGTTATTCAGGTTACAATCAAATTGCCATAGCACCAGAAGATCAAGAAAAGACAACCTTCACATGCGCGTACGATACTTATGCTTTCCGAAGGATGCCATTCGGATTGTGTAATACCCCGACAACCTTCCAAAGATGCATGATGGCATTCTTTCCAGACATGGTCGAAGACTTCCTTGAGATCTTCATGGATGATTTTTTCGTTTTTGGTAATGACTTCGACAGTTGCCTCGGCAATTTAGAGAAGGTGTTGGCAAAATGTGAAGAATCCGATTTAGTCCTTAATTGGGAGAAATGCCATTTTATGGTAGATAAAGGAATAGTGCTCAGCCACAAGATTTCATCCAAGGGAATCGAAGTAGACAAAGCCAAGGTGGACGTGATCGAGAGATTACCCCCACCAAGTTTGGTTAAAAGAATCCGAAGTTTTCTTGGACATGCAAGTTTTTACTTCATTCATAATTTTTCTAAGATTACTAAACCCTTGTGCAATTTGCTTGAACAGGATAAAGTCTTCAATTTTGAAGATTCTTGCGCCCAAGCATTCGAAACCCCAAAGAAAAAGCTTACCTTGGCACCCATTGTTGTTCCACCCGATTGGACGCTATCTTTTGAGCTCATGTGTGATGCAAGTGATTTTGCAGTAAGAGCAGTCCTAGGCCAACGCACAGGTAAGACCTTTCATGTGATATACTACGCTAGTAAAACTCTTAATAGCGCTCAAGTGAATTACACAACAACAGAGAAAGAGTTACTAGCCATAGTTTTCGCATTTGACAAGTTCCGATCCTATTTGATTGGTACAAAGGTAATTGTCCATACAAAACATTCGACAATTAAGTATCTATTTGCTAAAAATGATGCCAAACCTCGTTTGATTCATTGGATATTACTTTTACAAGAGTTTGACATTGAAATTAAGGATAGGAAATGAGTAAAAAATCAAGTGGCAGATCACTTAACACGCTTAGAACGCAATAAGGAGGAGGACGCAGATTTAGAGATATGCGATGCATTCCCAAATGAGCAACTGTTAGTTGCCTCGACAACCATAGATGTGCATGCCTCGGTAACCCCTGATGCCTCGGCAACCATGGATGTGCATGCCTCGACAACCCTCGACACCTCGGTAACTCTTGACGCGCATGCCTCGGTAACCCTTGACGCGCACGCCTCGATAACCATAGATGCGCATGCCTCGGCAATCATATATGCGCATGCCTCAGCAAACCTCGATACCTCGACAACTCTTAACGCGTATGCCTCGGTAACCCTTGACGTGCATGCCGCAACAACTCTAGGCGCGCACACCTCAGAAACCATAGAAGCAGTTGCCACGGCAACACATGCCTCGGCAATACCCTGGTACGCAGATTTAGTTAATTTCCTTGTTTGTGGTATTTTACCTTATGGCCTTACGCACCAAGGGAAAAAGCGATTCCGCCATGATGCTAAGCATTACTTTTGGGACGAGCCTCTTTTGTTTAAACAATGTGCAGATCAGGTTATACGCCGATATGTCCCTGAAGAGGAGCAGCATAATGTACTCCGGCAATGCCATTCTTTACCCTATGGAGGACATTTTGGAGGAACACGTACCGCAGCCAAAGTTTTGCAATCCGATTTGTATTGGCCAACACTGTACAAAGATGCCCAAGAGTTTTAAAAACAATGTGATTGTTGGTAGAGGACGGGTAATATCTCTAGACGACATGGGATGCCACTCCAAAATATCCTTGAGGTGGAATTGTTCGATGTATGAGGGATTGATTTTATGAGACCTTTCCCATCTTCATTCAGCAACCTCTACATCCTACTTGCCATCGACTACGTGTCTAAGTGGGTTGAGGCAGCTACAGTTCCAGCCAACGATTCCAAGATCGTGCAACGATTCTTGCAAAAAAACATATTTACACGGTTTGGGATGCCGAAAGCAATTATCAGTGATAAAGGCAAGCACTTCGACAACAAACTCATCGCCAAGATGTTACAACGCTTTGGTGTATCTCACAAGATTTCCACGATATATCACCCACAAACCAACGGGCAAGCAAAAATTTCCAACCAAGAATTGAGGGGTATACTCGAGAAAGCTGTAAATCCCTCTAGAAGGATTGGTCAGTAGGACTATATAATGCACTTTGGGCATATCGCACTGCATTCAAAACACCCTTAGGTATGTCTCCCTTCCGACTTGTCTATGGCAAAACATGCCATCTACCGGTGGAAATCGAACACAAGGCATATTGGGCAATCAAGACCGTGAATATGGATTGGGAAAGTGCTGGGCAAAAGTGTTTGTTAAACCTCAACGAGATAGAAGAATTCCGTGCACTCACCTATAACAATGCACAAATCTACAAGGAGAAAACAAAGCAATGGCATGACAAGAAACTATTATCGCGGCAATTCATGCCAGGGCAACTAGTTCTCTTATTCAATTCTCGGCTGAAACTTTTCCCGAGAAAACTAAAATCAAGATGGTCGGGACCTTTTGAAGTCGTCAAACCGTTCTCCCATGGTGCCGTGATAATCAAGTCCATCACTGACGAACATGAATTCAAAGTTAACGGACAAAGATTAAAGCACTACAACGGTGCACATGTGGAACGTAGCAAAGAAGTGGTCACCTTAGAAGATGCATAAGCATGCTCTCCTTTCGATATTTTCTTTTTCTTTTTATTTTTTTAAACTATTTAATTTTTTTATTTATTAATTTCGGTTATTTTTCTTTTTAGGATAAATTTATTTATTTTCTTTATGATTAAGACTACATCTTTCTTTCATATTTATCTAATTGTTTTTAAATTTTAGGTTTAAGAATTTCTTTGCACATCTTTATTTATTTTCTTTTATTAGTTTATCTTTAATTTTAATCCTTATTTTATTTGTTTTTGAATTGTAGGAAAAGAGTTCAAGAAAAAGAGGAATTTGATTCAAGAAGGAAGCTTCTTCAACAAGGAAATTAATGGGCTAAATCTAAGGCTTATATTAAGCCTCCAATTTACCCAAAATAAACCCCAAATCCCCTAGCCGTCCCAACCCTTCCCCTTCCCCAAATCCCCTAGCCGTCCCCTTCCTCTAATCAAAACCCTTGTTTTCTTTCTTTCCAATTAATCCCACCCACCATATTTACTACCTATCTTTTCTATTTAACCCATCACCCTTAACTTCCAAGAAACCTATTCCTACTTTTCATCTTGCAACTCTTTAGTTTCTTTTGTTTTCTTTTCTTTGTTTCTACCAAACTCAAAACCAAGATCATCGATGGCATCCAAAATCGAATTTTTGGTTCATCCAAGTTCCTCCAAAGAACCAAGATACAAGAAGTTTGCTACATCGGTGGTTTAAGAAAGATTTCACTCCAAGTTTGAAAGCCGAAAGATTTGCGAAGAACAAGGCTTCGAATACTCCAACTCTCATCAAGATTTCGGCCTTGAACTATTCATATTCCAAAGGATTGCACATCAAAAGTGGAAAATCTTTTGCCATCAATCGGAACCGAGTAACATCTCATGGGTAAGAGAATTCTATGCTCACTCACCTAACCAAGATAATCCTTATGTTTTTGTTCGTGACAAGGCCATACTCATAAGCCCCGAAAGCATCAACACATTTTACGGGCTCTACGTTGAGAAGGACGAGCATCAAGCCTTTGTTGATCAACTCACGCCCAAGCAACTCGGCAAGGTGCTTCAAGAACTCACTCTACTGGGAACTCATTAGAATGACGGTAAATACAAGGGCATGGTAAATCGCCTTCAGCTTAAACCCGAGGCAAAATTATGGAATACATTTGTTAAAACTTCTTTAATGCCCACAACACACAATACCACCGTTGATACACCTCGTCTTTTGCTCATACATTCTATCTTGCATAATCGCATCATTAACATTGGAAAAATTATTTGTGATGAGATTATTGTATGTAGCACAAAAGACAAGGGTTTTCTTTTCTTCCCTTGCTTAATTTCCAATCTTTGCAAGGAGATGCATGTCCCAAGTGAGTCCACTGATGAAAAGGCCCTACCAAAGTCCGGTTGGAATCGAGCACAAATTTGAAAGCTAATGGGAGAGGCATCGATAAAATCCCCAATGCCTTCAATTGCCGCGACAACTCCTACCGCCTTGGCAACTCCTAATGCCCAAGCAACTGATGTTCGGGCAACTCGGACAGTAACCCCGGGACAACAAGAAGCACTCTTACAATCGTTGGAGAACCACTTTAGGCAAATTGAAGACCGGCAACTAATGTTCATGCGGTACATGAAGGATCACAACAATGCCATCACCCAAGTCATCCTAGAAAAGTACTCAGACAGCCGCGTGCCATTCCCCATCTTTCCTCACAACAGATGATGACGCAGCAATCTACACTACGCCTGCCCAAGCAGTTGACACGACAACCAACTCTGAGGATTCTGCGATAACCAAAGCTAAAGACGCCCCGGCAACCACTGTAAAAGCCAAAGGTAAAGCGCATATGCCCGAATCAACCCGTACTGAATCATTATCTGATTTTTCAGATTCGGACGAGTCCTCCATTGCACCAACAAAGACCACACCAATCAAATGCTCCAAGCGAAAGGCCAATGACATTGATGATGAGGATGATGAGGATACCCTCGTACGAGGATCGATTCCACCATCGGTAATAAGAAAGCAACCACCGCGTTCAAGCAAAAGAATCAAGACACCAGCCAAAATGAAACTAATAATCCACAATGACGAACTCTCGGAGTAAGTCCTCGTTTGCATTTTACTTTTCTTTATTTTTATTTTTCTTTGTTACATGCATTGAGGACAATGCCTCACTCGAGTTTGGGGGGATTGTTATTAGTTAGCTACCATGTTTAGTTGCATTCATCCTTAGTATTGCATTTAGGATACATAAATTGCTTGCCAGGCCTTTAGTTGGAACAAGAATTGCCTAGATTTGATGAATATCTGATGATGACTTTGCCAATGTATTAATTGATAGAACTTTTTATTCTAGGATAACCGTGGAAACACTTAGAATCTTACTATGATGCTAAACTTGATGAAACACTGTTGTGGCTTGATTGATTTAAGGAATTCTAGCGAACTTAGGTTGATAGTTAAAAAAATTGGGGGATTAGAATAAAAATTGATTGCCAGAGGTGCCTAAAATTGGCTCTAGTATATGCTAAAAATTGATGCTAGAGGTGCCCAAAATTGGCTCTAGTATGTGCTAAAAATTGATCGCTAGAGGTGTCTGAAACCGGCTCTAGTCAAATAAATTAATTAACTTAGGAAAACTAAAAACAAAACACTAGAGGTGCCCAAAATCGGATCTAGTTAAATCATGTTAAAAGAACCCAAGGAAGTAATTTGAAAACCTCTTGTTTGCATAGAATCTAAAAAATCAACTTGCACACAACTCCGCACACACTCACAAGCATTATAGTTTGATTCCGAGTAACTCCTAAGTTTTCCAAAAAATGAAAAGCCAATCATACTTTGTGCCACGGTTCTGAGAATTGAAATCAAGTTCAAAGCTAAGTTTGTGAAATTGAAGTCTTGGCAGGTAATTATTAGTTTGCATTGCTTGATGACAAGCAATAGTTCGAGTTTGAGGGTGTGTTAAGTGTCTAAAAGTACTATTTTATTCACCCTTTTTATTCATATTATTGGTAGACTTAGGCTCATATTAGTTGCATCATTAGCCATTCATGCATGTTTCCATTGTTTCCTTGGTGGACAAGCTTGATTTCATATTTTGCTTAATTTTGTGGAAAAAGGGTGCTGCCGATAGTTGTTTTTGTGTGTGTGCAGAATCACTTGCCTAAACAAGGCTGGAACCAGTTGCCATGGCAATGCATGAAGGAGATGTCGACACAGTTGCCAGGGTAATGCATGAAGGAGATGCCGAGCTAGTTGCCAGGGCAATTGTCGATAAGGGATAAGATGATATGGCAGTCGAAATTGATGACTAGATAAACCCAAGATGACGTGGAGCAAAGTTAAATCCCAAAGGAGTTTGATTTCCATGAAGAGGTCAAAGAGAAATTAAATCCCAAGAAGATAGGAGAAGATCTAGAAGGAATTTAAATATAATAAAGAATTATATTCTTTTAAAAGTATTTAATTCCAACTTAACTTCTTCCTCAAGAGAGACTTTGACCTAGCCATCTCTTATTTAAAGGAGACCAAGCCGTCAACTCCAAGAGAGCAAAAAGGGGAGAGATTTCGATAAGGGCTTTCAACCATTCTTCATATTTTTCTTTCTTGTTCAATTAGGTTTATGTTAAGGATTCCTTGTTTTGTGTTTCTTTGGAACCTAGCCATGAACTAAATCTATTTGGCTAAGGTTATTGTGTTTTGTGGTTGTGAGAAACAATTGGATTTTGTTTAGGTAATAAGAGTTTGCACTTTCAATTCAAGGTTTACTCATTCTTGGTTTTTATTCTTGTTTGCGAGTGAATTGGGAGAGGATCTCGCAACTTCATCTATTTATCTAATATCGGGAGAGTTAGATTCAAGAAACGAATGAGTATGGTCTTTATTCAATCTATTGATGGTGAAGATTAATCCGGCTTAGGAATAAGTTAAGGATTTCAACGGCTAAGAGGAGCGCAAGATTGGTTGTTGTTCACCCTTGATTCACGCAGGGATGTATTATCAAGACATGCACAATTAGCTAGAGTTTCGATTTAGGGATAAGAAGAAACCATTGAAGAATGCTCCGCCGAACCTTGAACTTGCTGCCCAGCCGCCCAAATAGTTGCCCAGGCAACCGACGATTAGTTGCCAAGGCAACCCCGCTGCGCAAGTTGCCACGGCAACTGAGTTGCCCTTGCACTCTTTTACCAAGACGATCCAATCGGCTATCACACCTCGACTCAAGATAACCTGGCCTATTCCCTCTCATTTGATTACATCTTCTTTTACTAAACTCCTACAATCTTCTACTTGTGTTCTTTTACTTTTTATAGTACAAGAGATTAGATTCTTGAAGTGGCACCAATCCCTGTGGAGACGATATCTTTTATACTATAACTTGCGACGTGTACACTTGCACAATTGCGGAGAACTTATTACGCACAACAAGGAGGCCACGACTTATCAACGGAGGAGTAACGGTTGGAGGAAACCGGAATGATGCGAAAGGAAGGGGAATCAACAAGGGTAAAACCCTAACTCTATTTTTTCTTTTATACTAACTATGCATGCATATTATATATTCGAATTGAAAATGAAGGAAATATACCTTGAAAGTCATTTTTTTTGTTTTGTATTTCATCTAAGTTTTCTGTTCGAAAAGCTCTATTACATGTAGTTGATTACATTGCTTTATATCTATCTCTGATTACACATTGCCATATTGCCTATGGTTTACATGTTTAAGCAAAGATTCAATGAAACCACTGTGGATGATGAGGTTCTGATTTCCCCTCTTTTTATGTTTTTTTTGCTGTTTGGTGGTTGAGAGGGTTGGTGGTCGACGTACGGTGGCAGTGACATTTCCAGAGATGTGGCCACGAGGGTAGGAAGATGAACCGACACCGGCGCATGAAGAAGCTGAATGGTCAGGGCGTGGGTTGCACGCGCACGTGGAAGGTGGAGCGTCGGCGCGTGGCGCGAGTGGCAGATCTAGATGGCCGATTATGGTTTAATCTGAGCCGTTGGATCAAATCTATTCCAACAATTAGATTTGGGGCAGCTGCAAAAAAAGAAAAGTTATCAGATTAATTAGGGTTTTTGATTTAAGGGTGTTGGGCCAGAAATGGGCTTATATGATGTATTGATATATTTTTGGGTTTTAAATATGTAAATGGACCTTTATTTATAAACATTGGGCTATAATTATTTAACTATAATCTATTATTATTATTATTATATTTTTTATTATCTTTTTAATTACTTATCAGCCTATCTTATAATAACATTACAAATAAATATACAAATGTCAACATGAACACTCATAATACATACGTACATACACACTAACATATATATTACTAACACATGCAATAAACACATACACATATATAACCGAATGTGCATGCACATAATCCAAGCATTAATACATACTGCATATACACACACATACAGTATAGATATAATACGTACGCATAATCATACATGCAATATACAGACAATATGCATACTCATACTCACATTTAGACATTAGTGATACTAAAATAGTAGTAAATTCATACATACTTATGACATATACACACGCCATCACATAATAGTATATATATATATATGTAAGCCCATTATTGCAAATATGAAGAATGAATCAACTCCGGACAAAATTAGTGATTACAAGTAGCCGAGGAGCTTACATTTGTATCCAATAAAATAATGTAAATGCCATGAACCAACTCTATACCTTTGCCTGTGGTATAGAGTTTTATCTATAAAGGGCCATCATATTAGTCCATTTAAATAAAAATGCTTTCAATGCTGATTCACAGATGGCAAACATGATTTTTTTTGCTTTTTGCATCCTTTCCAAATATATACTATTATTTTCTTTGTAGGTCTTCAATTATTGATTGCATGAATGATCCTGAACCTAATCCTAGAGTAGAACCAGGGTGGCCAGTGTGTTTAGCGGAAGTCAACGAGGTCGAAGATGATACAAAATGTGAAATCCCTGATGAATTACTAAGGTTGGTGGAAAAGGAAGATAAACAGATCTCACCTTATAAGGAAGAGATAGATATTTTGAACCTTGGAACAAATAAAGTCAAAAGAGTGGTGAAGATTGGTACTGCTTTCTCGCCAGAAATCAAACAAGAGTTGGTCGATCTTCTGCGAGAGTTCCAAGATGTCTTTGCTTGGTCTTACCAAGATATGCTGGGATTAAATATAGATATAGTTGTTCACAAGTTGCCCATCAGGCCAGAACGCAAACCGGTCTGACAGAAACTAAGGAGATTGAGGCCGGAAATGGAGTTAAAGATTAAGGAAGAGGTACAAAATCAAATAGATGCAAGTTTCCTTGAGGTTGCACAGTACCCAGAATGGTAAACATGAGAAAGAAAAGATATGAATAATATCGACTGTATGAACAATGAGAACCCATCGACCACAGTAGATATTTCACTCGCCATCTTGGGTTACAACTTTTGACGACCTAAGTATTGAAGCATCGTTCCCCGACGAAGTCTGCCAGTCGTATGCCAGAATTTACGTGTGTCTGAACCGTCCTATCCAGATTTTCAATTCAAATCACCTCATTGGTTTAAAGACTTCTATTTTTGGGTTTTCGCCTTAAACCCTATTTTTTTTCTTTTTTCTCTTCTTTTTTTTCTTTTTCTTTTTTTCAGACATAATACTTTTTTACAAATTCCGCGTTTACTGGGTTGCTCAACTCTTTCCCATCCATCTCGGCTAGGATTATTGCTCATTCAGAGAAGACATTCTTTACAATATAAGGCCCTTCCCAATTAGGCATCCACTTCTCTAGGAATTCCTTTTGGTTAAGTAATATCTTTTTAAGCACTAGATCCCCCTCTTGAAACTCTCTAGGGTGAACTTTTTTGTTATAGGCCCGCATCATCATTTTTGATACATTTGGCTATGACAGATGGCCTTCAGCTTTTTTTCTTCAATGAGGTTCAATTGATCAATCCTAGCTTGTATCCATTCGGCTTCATCCAACTTTACTTCATTCAGAATTCGAAGTGATGGACTCTCTACCTCCGTGACATATACCAAAGAGTATGGCGTTGCCCCGGTGGAGGTCCTCATAGAGGTTCGATAAACAAACAGAGCAAAAGGTAACTTTTCATGCCAATCCTTGTAATTTTTTTGTGGTTTTTGCTATGATCTTATTTATAATCTTATTTGCTGCTTCCACTACTCCGTTCATCTTGGGGCGATAAACAATAGAATTGTGATGTACAATTTTGAACTGTTCACACACCTCAGTCATTATTTTGTTATTCAATTTGGAAGCGTTGTCGGTGATGATCTTTTTGGGCAGGCTATAACGACATATAATTTTTTTGAGAAACTTGCAAACTGTCGCTCTTGTGATGTTGGCATATGAGGTAGATTCTACCCATTTGGTGAAGTAATCGATGGATACTAAGATGAAGCGATGCCCATTAGAAGCCTTTGGGTGTATCTGACCAATAATGTCTATTTCCCAGGCAGCAAAAGGCCAAGGTGAGTTTATGACGTGAAGTGGTACTAGCGGGAATGTATTTGATCGGCGTAGATTTGGCATTTATGGCACTCCTTTGCATAATTGATGCAATCTCCCTTCATTGTTGACCAGAATTAGCCGTATCTCATGATTTTCCTAGCCATCGAGAATCCGCTAGCGTGGGTTCCACATAAACCTCCATGGACCTCTGCTAGAATAGTTTCGGCCTCCTGAGCGTTGACACATCTCAACAGTATCTGATCTTTGCTTCTTTTATACAAAACCTCTCAATCAAGGACGTACCCCGATGCCAACCTTCTGATAGTTCTTTTTTCGTTATCGTTGGCGTCTTTTGGGTAAGTTTGGTACTGGATATACTGAAGGATGTCATAATACCATGGATTGCCCTCTTTTCCTCTTCCAAACTATAGCAGTGGGCCGGCACCTCAAAAGTTTGCATCTCGATAGGCTTCATTTCGCCTGTCCCATTTACTTTGAACACAGTGGCCAAAGTGGCTAGAGCGTCGGCCATTTGGTTATCCTCCATTGGCAAGTAGATGAAACTGACTTCTTCAAAATTTTTGACCAAATCTTGGATCAAATCGTGATACTTGATTAGCTTCGGATCTCTAGTCTCCCGCTCCTTTTGAAGTTGGTAAACTACTAAAGATGAATCTCCAAAAACTTGGAGCACCTTGATCTTCTTTTCGATGGCTGCTCGAAGTCCTATGATGCAAGCTTCATACTCGGCTATATTGTTGGTACAGAAGAATTCCAGCCTACTGGTGAAAAGGTAGTGGTCCTCCTCAGGGGAAATTAATACTGCCTCTATTCCATGGCCTAGGGCATTCGACGCCCCGTCGAAATAGAGCCTCCATCCCTCTTTCTCAGTAATAGATATCCCTTTAGTTAAATCACATATCAAATCTTCTTCTAGAAACTGGAAATCCAATGGTTCATAGTCATCTGAGGCACGACTTGCCAAAAGATCTGCCACGACACTTTCTTTTACCGCTTTTTGGTTCACGTAAACGATGTCAAACTCTGACAGGAGCATCTGCCAATAGGCCATCTTCCCGGTCAATGCTGGTGCTTCCATTAGAAATTTCAGCGGATCCATCCGAGAAATTAGACAGGTGGTATGATACTACATGTACTGCCGTAGCCGCTTAGTGGCCCATACCAAGGCACAACATAATTTCTGGATTGACGGGTACCGAGTTTCACAATCTGTGAACTTCTTGCTCAAATAGTAGATTGCCCTTTCCTTTTTGCATGAGTCATCATGTTGTCCAAATAGGCACCCCATAGAGTTTTCAAAGACTGTCAGGTACAGGATCAATGGTCTATCCGACACCGGTGCTACTAGAATTGGGGGATCAGTCAGATACTTTTTGATCTTTTCTAGTGCCTCTTGACAATCTTCATCCCTGACCCTCGGGTTATTCTTTCAGAGTGGTCTGAAGATAGGGTCTCACTTATTAGTCAATTGAGATATGAATCGTGAGATGTAGTTTAACCTCCCTAAAAATCCTCGAACCTCTTTTTGTGTTCGCGGTGGCAAAGATCTTTAATTGCTTTTACCTTGTCGGGGTCGATCTCGATGCTTTTCTGACTTACCACAAAGCCCAAAAGCTTCCCTGATGTGACTGCAAAGGTATATTTGGCCGGGTTGAGCTTTAACTGATATTTTCTTAGCCTTTAAAAGAGTTTCCGCAAGTTCTAGCTGTGCTCCTCCTCGGTCTTAGACTTGGCTATCATGTCATCCACGTACACCTCGATTTCCTTATGCATCATGTCATGAAACAAGGTTACCATTGCCCTTTGGTAAGTTACCCCGGCATTTTTTAATCCAAAGGGCACCAGTTTGTAACAAAATATGCCCCACATGGTCACAAAAGTGGTTTTCTCCATGTCCTCAAGGTGTATTTTGATCTGGTTGTACCCCAAAAAGCCATCCATAAACAAGAACCAAGCCTGCCCCGTAGTATTGTCCACTAAAGTATCAATATGGGGCAAAGGAAATTTGTCTTTGGGGCTCGCCTTATTAAGGTCTCTATAATCCACACACATACGCACCTTCCCATCTTTCTTTCGTACTGACACGATATTGGCTACCCATTCTGGGTACTTAGAGACTTCCAGAAATCCAGCCTCAAACTGTTTCTTCACCTCTTCCCTGATTTTTAGTGACATGTCCGTTCTCATTCTTTGAAGCTTTTGCTGAATGGGCTTGCATTCTGTCCTAATGAGGAGCTTGTGCGTTACAATGTCCGTGTTTAAGCCCGGCATATCTTCGTATGACCATGTGAATATGCCTCCAAATTCAATAAGCAATTCCACTAACCCCTGCCTGACTTATGGTGATAGGGTGCCCCCGATCTTTACTTCTTTCCTTTCTTCGTCAGTCCCCAAGTTTAGGAAATCTAGCTTCTCTTGGTGTGGAAGGATTTGATTTTCCTTATCGGCCATCATTCTTAGCAGCTCTTCGGGAATCTCATCATTTTCTTCCTCTACCTCTGCCAAGTACATGGGCCGTTCAAAATCTACTTTAGGATTAGGTTTCGCATTGTTCATACAGTTTATATTAAGAGGCTTGTACAATTTTGAAAGTGCGTATTGGGAAAAGAATGCTATAGTTTATGATGTAAATAAATTATTAAATGAATAGGTAAATAAATAAATAATGAATGAATGAATGAAATGGAATGAATGTTGTGTTTGCCATTTTGAGAAAGAAAAGGTAGATATAGTATATTTCATTAAAAGCAGATGAATATGACATAGTTGTGTCGCAACCCTTTTTCAAGTGGTCCCGACGTTTTAAAATCAAAACAATGGAGTTGCCACCAATCTTTAATGAAGGTGTGATTGGATCACCTAAAACGGGTTATTTTAATAAAATCATTTTATTTTATTAAAAAAACATTTTTTGTCTGCGAAAACACAAAAACAAGATCGAAAGTCGGTTACGCGTGGGGAAGGGTTAGCACCCCCACGACACCCAAAAATTGGTACCTTGTCGGTTACAAAAGTTCTAAAGTCAGATTTTGCGAATCGATGTAAAGCTTAAATTATTGTTCGTTCATAAGTTTAATTTTATTTTAACGGCCTTACTATCCGAAAATGAACTCCAATCACCGCCACCACTTCTGGCGCTAACCCGTCATTTCTGTTTAGTAAGACACTGCATTATTTAGATTCCACTTTTCAAACAGACAAAGAAACTTGATTTGTTGAAGATTTTTTTCTCTAAATTAAAGTTTATTAATCCTAAAGAAGGTCTAAGTTTTTTTTATTCCTATTTAAGGGTTTAAATTTTATTAAGTGTATTTTATTTTTATGAAGAAAATTTTATCAAAAAAAAGTTTCTAACTAAGGCTTGTAGAACTTATTCCTAAGGTTCAATATATTACTAAAAAAGCAAACAAGACAACAAGTTAAAGTTTTTTGTGTTTTAGGGCTTCGATCGAACTCGTTTTGAAAAGTTTTATTTTTAATCTTTTTTACTTTGAAAAAAAACTTATATATATTTTTTATTTGGAACGTTTTTTAGTTTTGAAACCTTTTATTTTCTTTAAAAAATCTACTTTTTTTAAGTTTCTTTTAATCTCTTTTTACTTTTTTCATGCTTTTTAAACCATTATTTATTTTTATGTTTTTATTTTTTAGGGAAATCTTTTTATTTTTAAGTTTTGAAAACCCCTTTTTTTATTTTTTTAAAAAAAGTTGTATTAAAGAGTTTTTTTCTTTTAAAATTTCTTTTATACTACAAAAAGGGTTCCTTAAAACTTTTATTTGTTTTTTTTTTATTTTAGAAAATCTTTCACTTATTTTTTTACTTCAGTATCATTATTTCTAAAAATATATTTAAAGAGTATTTTATTTACAAAAGATTATTTTTCGGATTTTGAAAACTTTGTATTTTATTATTTTGAAAATTATTAAAAATTACTTTTAAAAACTTATTTTATTATTCTTTATTTGTTGTCTTTTTTTCTAAAAAATAACCTTTTATTTCAACAACAATGTTTTTTTGTATATTTTTTAAAAGAAATGAATCATGGATCAAACACATCCATATCAACTTCAAATTTGAAGAATAAATTTTCTTTTATTATTATACGAATCAAAGATAAAAAAACCCCCCAAAAAACAAGATTCAATCTACCAACATCAAATGCAACCTAAAAACATGAACAAAAAATTAACAAGAAAAAAATTAAATTCCAAATGTAAATGGAAGAAAAGAAAATTATAACGTAAATGGAGGAATTACAAGCTTCGAACTGATTCCAAATACCACCGGAAAAAGCTTGCTTCTTCTTCAAAAATTCAAACCGGAGCAACTCAAAATTCGAACTAATTCCAGCAGCTCCAAAGAAATTCAGAGAATTATTTTTTGGGTATTTTCGGATGATTTCTTGTGTGTTGAACATTGGAAAATTAGGCACTATTTATAGGGTTTGGGGGATTAGGATTCAAGGTAATTTGGGGACAAAATCCCCATTTTCGTCCCATGAAATCATCCCATATGATCATCATAGCTTTGACTTGTTGAAATTCACCCCGAATTTCATCTGATTCGGCTCTAATTTGGGAGATTTTGCCCTCAATTAAATTAGGGTTTGAAACCTTTTCCTTCAATTGACGAGCTATCGGCGACGGCAAGGGACGGGGTCGGTAGCATTGGACTCAGTCGGCCGAGGCGAATTGACCGGCACCAACCAGGCGGCCGTCACGGCCCATGATTTTTCTTTATTCGATCCAAGCCATCCATTATTTCACCCCTAGATCCAACGGTCTCGAATAAACCTAAAAAAAGATAAATAGGTTAGTTTGTGCCTCTTAAAAAATAAAATGGGTTCCTTATTTATTATTTTTCTAGTATTTTTTATTTAAATGGGTTTATTTTGGGTTATTATTTTTAGAAATGGGTTTTATAAACCAATTTTTATTCTTTTTTATTTAAAATGGGTTTATTATTATTTCTTTTTTGTATTTTATTTTAAAATGGGCTTATTATTATTATTATTTCCTTTGAAGATAGGTTTTATTCGAAAGGATATTTTTTTATTATTTATTTATTATTATTTAAAAAAGAGTAAAAAAGTAGTGACAACAACTTCCCCTTCTTTGCTTATTCCAGTAAAACAGGGATGTAACAAAGAACATGTGGCACTAATTTTCACCGTCTACCAAATTGCCACTCAACTCCGTTCTCTTGATGCCTGAACGAGTAGGCAGGTTCTATTCTCCAAACGCCTGAATAGATAGGCTGGTTCTATTCTCCAAATGCCCGAATAGATAGGTTGGTTCCATTCTCCTTACGTCTGAACAGATAAACAGGTTCTATTCTCCATGTGCCCGAATAGATGAGCAGGGTTCCATTCTCCTTATGCCTGAACGGATAGGCGGATTCTTTTCTCCATATGCCAAAATAGTTGGGCTGGATTCCATTCTCCTTACGCCTGAACGGATAGACGGGTTCTATTCTCCATGTGCCCGAATAGATGAGCAGGGTTCCATTCTCCTTATGCCTGAACGGATAGGCGTGTTCTATTCTCCATGTGCCCGAATAGATGAGCAGGGTTCCATTCTCCTTATGCCTGAACAGCTAGGCGGGTTCTATTCTCTATGTGCCCGAATAGATGAGCATGGTTCCATTCTCCTTACGCCCGAATGGATAGGCGGGTTCATTTGCTGAAGAGTTTTTGCATACCTGCAATATGATGCAATTATGATGCACATGCCCCTGAGGATGTCTAAAACATGAATGCATGCTAAGTTTTAATCTCTTTTTAGCTTGTTTTAATCTAGACAAACGACCATCTTCAGTGTCTCTGCTTTATCATTCACATTCTTAGTATCTCTTTGCTTCACCAAATGATCATCTTCTGCTTCACCACTGTTTGAATGGTAGTTTTCTTCTTCACCATTCCCATTCTTTGTGTCTCTTTGCTTATTGGAAAACATACTCTTTTGCACACTCAACTATCATTGTAGTTGATACATCAATATTGTGTGGGTGGGTTTCAAGTGATATTATGTTTGACAAGGCCCTTTTCTTCATGAATTCTCATAAAACATCTCCGAATGATACGGTATTTTAACCTTTTTCTTTCTAGGCTTATTATCAAAGTTGTTGGGTATCAATTGCCCCTGATCATAACATGCCCCATATTTGAGGCTTAAAAAGGGACCATGTCATAGTCCATATATTCTTAAATCATTTCCAGAGTAATATGCGAAAATCTCTTGCATATTTTAGTGATGTCTAAACCAAAATGATCCTTAATCCAATAAAAGACGTTCATGTAAAGGGGGCATTCAAAGAAGAAAGGCTTAAAAGAAGAATTTCATTAATGTTGTGGCAAACATGAAAGGAAAGTACAAAAGAAGGGTCAAAAGACAAGTATCCAGGTATCAAAGGTCCAAACTTTCCTTGAAACAACCTCGAGTGATGCATTTGTCGAGAAAATTTCGTCCACTACAACGATGAATGAAGATATGAAATTTCTTCCGAATAGCCAAGCCTCTGAAGGGATTATTCGTTGTAATAATTCGAGCTGCCCTTTGCGAGTTTTCAACTTGAATCCTCCTTTGGTTTCAAGATGCCCTTTGCGGGTTTTCATCTTGAACCCTCTTTTTTTTTCTTTTTCTTCTTTTTTTCTTCTTTTTTTCTTCTTTTTTTTCTCTTCTTTTTCTTTTTTTAAGCACCCTTTACGGGTTTTTGCTTTTTTTTCCTTCTTCATTTCATGCGTAGTATTTCTTGACTGAATTAGAATTCATTGGATTCTTAAGCTCGTCTCTACCCATTTCAGCCATAATTAGTGCCCCTCCATCAAAAGCTTTTGATACCACATATGGCCCCTCCCAATTAGGTGCCCATTTTCCTCGCGAATCCTTTTGGATTGACGACTTTTTCTTTAGCACGATATCCCCTTCCCTAAACTTCCGTGGGTTGACCTTCTTGTCATATGCTTGTATCATTCTTCTTTGATACATCTGGCCATGGCAAATTGCTTTCAACCTCTTTTCATCAATGAGGTTTAACTGGTCATATCTTGCTTGGACCCATTCGGCGTCCTCTAGTTTTGCCTCCATCAAAATAAGTGAAGGGATTTCAATTTCAATTGGCAGCACAACCTCCATTCCATATACCACAGAGAACGGTGTTGCCCCAGTAGAAGTTCGTACAACCGTTCTATAAGCATACAATGCAAATGGCAACTTCTCATGCCAATCAGTGTAAGTGTCAGCCATCTTCGCGATTATTTTCTTGATGTTCTTATTTGCAGCTTCAACAGCCCCATTCATCTTTGGGTGATATGTTACCGAATTATGGTGTTTGATCTAGAACTGTTCACAAACCCCATCTATCATCTTGTTGTTTAAATTGGATGCATTGTCGGTGATGATTCTCTCCGGTAAGCCATAGCGACAAATGATCTTTTTTAGAAATTTGCAAACAACCAACCTGGTGACATTCGCGAATGAAGCTGCTTCTACCCATTTTGTGAAGTAATCAATAGCTACTAAAATGAACCTGTGGCCGTTTGAGGCTTTAGGGTAGATCTGACCAATTACATCCATGCCTCATATTGAGAAGAGCCACGGGGTAGTCATGACATGAAGCGATAGAGGAGATGTATGATTTTTGTCTGCATAAACCTGGCACTTGTGACATCTACGAGCATAATTGATGCAATTTGTTTCCATAGTGGACCAATAATATCCAAAGCGCATAATTCTCTTGGCCATAGTAAAGCCACTAGGGTGAGTCCCACAAACCCATTCATGCACTTCTTCCAAGATCGTTTGAGCTTCTTTAGCGCCTACACACCTTAATAGCACTTGATCTTGACTCTTTTTATATAGAACCTCACCATCAAGGACGTAGCCTGTGGACAATTTCCTGATCATTTTCTTATCATTTTCAGTTGCCTATAATGGATATTCTTAGGTTTTCATATACCGTAAAATGTCATGGTACCATGGGAGACCATCTGCTTCTCCTTCCACATTGTAGCAATGGACCGGGGATTCTAACATTTGTACCTTGACTGGCATTATTTCAGTACCTTCACTAGCCTTGAACATAGAAGCTAGAGTAGCAAGGGCATTAGCCATCTGATTATCCTCTCTCGGGAGATGCTTGAAGGTGATTTCATCGAACTCTTTAATTAATTCAAGAACTATCTTGTGATACTTGGTTAAATTTGCATCCTTGGTTTCCCACTCTCCACGATTTTGGTAAATGACCAGTGCAAAATCTCCGAAAACTCTTAGAACTTTCATCTTTCTTTCAATGCCCGCTTGTAAACCCAATATACAAGCTTCATATTCCGCCATGTGATTGGTACATAAGGATTTTAACCGACAAGAAAAAGGGTAGTAATTCCCCTCTGGCAAAATTAAGACTGCCTCAATGTCACGTCCCAATGCATTTGCAGCTCCATCAAAGTTCATCACCCATGATTCCTCCAGGCTATCATCCTCGTCAATCGAAATGCACATTAAGTCCTCATCCAGAAAATTAAAGTTCAAGGCCTCATAATCTTCGGAAGCACGACTTGCCAAGAATTCTGCTATTGCACTCCCTTTTATTATTTTCTAGCTCACATATTGAATATCAAATTCCGAAAGTAACATTTTCCAACGGGCCATTTTCCTGATAAGGCTGATGCCTCTATCATGTATTTTAGGGGATCTAACTTCGAAATCAGCCATGTGGAATAGTATAACATGTATTGCCTAAGCCTTTTGGATGTCTATACCAAAGCGCAACACAGTCTTTCAATTAGGGAATATCTGGTTTCACAGTCTGTGAACTTCTTACTTAGATAATAGATTGCTCTTTCCTTTCTCCCGATTTCATCATGCTGCCCCAATACGCATCCCATTAAGTACAAGATCAGGGGCTTCCCCGAAACAGGCGGTACCAAAATAGGAGGATTCGTCAACTGATTCTTGATCTCTTCTAAGGCCACTTGACATTCTTCATTTCATATTCTTGAATTATTTTTCTGAAGCAATCTAAATACAGGGCTATATTTTTCCGTTAATTGGGAAATAAAATGGCAATGTAATTTAACCTTCTGAGGAATCCTCGAACCTCTTTTTGTGTTCGTGGTGGAGGAAGTTCATGGATGGCCTTAACTTTGTCTGGATCAACTTCAATTCCTTTCTCACTCACAACAAATCCCAGCAACTTTCCTGATCGCACTCCAAAAGTGCATTTGGACAGATTGAGTTTTAACTCAAATTTTCTCAACCTTTTAAAAAGTTTTTCCAAGTTTTCGGTATGTTCCTCTTTTGAGTGGGATTTAGCTATCATATCATCAAAATATACCTCTATCTCTTTGTGCGTCATGTCATGGAACAAGGTTACCATGGCACGTTGGTAGGTTTCCCCTACATTCTTTAGGCCAAAAGGCATGATTTTGTAACAAAAGGTTCCCCACCATGTTACAAATATAGTTTTATTCATATTTTCTGGGCACATTTTGATTTGGTTGTACCCTAAGAACCATCCATGAAGGAAAAAAGAGAATGCCCTGCTGTGTTATCCACTAGCATGTCAATGTGTGGCAATGGGAAATTATCTTTAGGGCTTGCCCTATTAAGGTCTCGATAATCAACACATATTCGTACTTTCCCATTTTTTTCAGGACTAGGACAATGTTAGCCACCCATTCTGAATACTTAACCACCTCAAAGAAACCAGCGTCATACTGCTTTTTCACTTCATCCCTAATTTTTAGAAGCATTTTAGGCTTCATCCTCCTTAGCTTCTGTTGCACAGGCTTGCATTCGGGCCTGATGGGAAGTTGATGCATAACAATGTCGGTGTCTAAACCAGGCATGTCTTGATACGACCAAACAAAAATGTCCTTATATTCTTGTAGGATCTTGATCAACTTGTGTCAAGTCTCAGTGGTGATAGAAGTGCCAATCTTCACCTCACGCCTTTCTTCTTTAGACCTGAGATTCAAAATCTCTAATTCTTCCTCAAGAGGAAGAATTTGTTTCTCTTTGCTTTCTAACAACCTGAGCACCTCGTTATGTAGTCATACTCTTCTTCATCTTTATAGTCTTCAACCTCTTCCAAACACATGGGCAACTCGAAGTCAATTTCTAGATTAGATTCGGAGCTATTTGTACCATTGATATATGAAAACCTAAAAGAAGTGGAATATATATGTATACAACAAAAATGAAAAGTCAAACAAATGAATAATGATTTTTTTGTTTTGGTTTTTACTTTAATTTGCTTTGGGCTTATTTATGGTGTTTTAGTTATAAAAAAGAAAGTCTACCACATAAGATTTATTGGAAAAACATCCTTTATTGATATAAGAACCATAATGGTTTTTAACATTGACCCTTAATAAGAGATCTCTAATACCTTTTGGTCTAAGGCAAAAGAGTTAGTTTCGAGCATTACTCTGTGGATGACCTAAAAGCTATAGGAATTTCTTCTACAGTCCAATTGTTCAGCTCCGAATAGGGGTGTATCATGGAGAGGTACTTGTTTCCCTCATCCTCCTTTGATATGGCGTTAATGTTCAGCTCTTCAAAAGATTTCTCGAGCTTTTTCTTTTTTTTCTCCTCTTCATCATTTGTAGTGTCAGGATTCATGATGCCTCATGACCTGAAACCGTGGCTGAGTGGTGGGAAAGTCATTGGCTCCCACTTAATTTCTTCTCCGTTTTGTCTTGCTTTCTTTCTTTCCTACCTCTTTCTTATCGCTTCTCTTCTTTGCATTAGGTTGGGCTTGTAGCCTAGACCAAACTGGTCTATTTTTTCAGGGATCATCATGGGGTATGGCCTCCCCTGAAGCTGCTTACCGAGACCTTTGTCTGCCTTTACCCCTTTTCCCAGAGTCTGCTTGACTTGTATCTTTGCGTTATTTGATAATTTTGGTTCAGGGACCTTACTTTCTTCAGCGACAAAGGTGGCATTAGCGAGCTCAAATGTCCTGAAATGATACTCGAGTGCACCTTCATCTGTTTCTATATAAGGGGCGCCAGTTGATACTGAGGCGGTGATATCTTCTTCAGCTCTAACTATCACTAGTTGGCCATCAGCTATAAATTTCAATTTTTGATGCAAAATGGAGGGAATAGCTCCTGCGGTGTGGATCCATAGGCGTCCCAACAGGAAACTATAGGTGGGCTTGAAGTCCATCACCACGAAGTCTATTTCAAAAGTAGATGGGCTAATTTGTAGGGGTATTTCTATTTTCCCCAAAATATCTCTCTGGGTTCCATCGAATGTTCTCACAGTATTTTGGTATACAGTCATGTGAGAGAGGTCAACCGATAGCTTCTTCAAGGTATCTAAAGGTATTACATTCAAAGTTGACCCATTATCAATGAGAACCCCTGGCAACAAGTGCCTTTTGCATCAAGCAGAGATATGAAGGGTTTTGTATGATCCCCTTCCAGTTGTTGGAATTTCTTTGTCATTGAATGTGATGAAATTATTCACTGCAATATTGCTGACCAACTCGTCCATCTTTTCGGTCGTTATCTCTTTTGAAACAAAAGTCTAGTTCAAGACCTTTAAAAGGGCATCCCGGTGGCCCTCCGATCTCAGCAATATAGATAGCATGAAATTCTTGCCGGGAGTTTATGCAGCTGCTCCACCACACTATACTTACTATGCTTGAGTATATTTCTGCCCGAGCACCCAACTCCTTCACTTTCTCTATCAGCCACATGAGTCTTGGTCCTACCTCTCCAACTGGATTGACATATTGATGAAGAGCCGCAGCCTCTGTAGCTAGCATCATCAATTGTTTGGCCATATCCTGGACCTAGGTCATAATGGTTCTATCAAACTCATCTCGTTCTTGAAACCTTCTAGCGTTGTCTAAGCCGAGTGAACTATTAATCATTTTCACCTTCATTGATGTCTTCTAGGACCAGGATCTTCATTCTATACTCATGGATAGTGTTCTCCATGATTCCTATTTGCCCTTTAAGAGTTTCATTTTCTGCTTGACTAGCCTGAAGCTCAATATATGTGTGATGGTTCTGAAATGTATGCAGAATATGGCTAAGTTCTGCTATCTTGGCTTGTAGTTCAGAAACAACAGACTGGCTCTGTCTCAACTTCTTATGGGTTGAATCACACTGAGATTGAAGCTCGTACACACAGACTTTATTGTCATGGGCATTCCTCTTCCAAGCAACTACATTCTCTCTCTCATCCTTGGGGGTTCGCTTCATCTTCTCATTTTGAATGGTTTGCTTACCCTTCATCATCTCTTCAGCAGGAGCATGCTTGTATTTCTCGATTTCTCTTTTGCTTCGCTCCTTCTTTTTTCTAACAACTTACTCTACTTCTCGCTTCCACAGCTCTAGGGTCTTCCTCAAATCAGCATTTTGGATTGTTGCCTGGAACTTCAGAAAGTCAACTCTCTATACCTCAAACTTTTCCTCCAAGTTCTTGTACATCTTCATCACTCGATCTATCTTGTCTTTGTACTTTTGCACCTCCAAGCTCCCCTCATACAAGTTTCTAGTGTGTTGTTCTTCTGAGGATTCCATCTTGTCCTTGAGCTTTTTGAGATCAGCCCTTAAGATATCGGCTTCATATGGGACTACATTCAACTGTTCTTCTATAGGCTTGGCTTGGCCAGTGGGTGATGAAACTATGTCATTCACCCTCATGTGTCTCCACACATCATAGTTAGGGGAAATGTACGATCTCTGCCATGTTTCATTTTCATACGATAACAGTGCTTCCATGAATCGTTAATGGTCTGAACCTTCTCTCTGAATTCTCCTTGAAACTCGAATTTTGTTGAATCAAGGTCTGCTGTGAAAGGAACAAACTAGCGGATGTTGTATTGTCACAATACCAACAAAGAAGCACAACCGATTCCACCCCATAAGCCCAACATCATAAGATGATTATAATCCCCACATTTATACAGAACCTGGGTGTGTCCTAACCATGGAGCCCTCCAAACGAAATCTTGATCACGAAGGTCCCAAAAAACAGAGGTACTTGTTTCCCTCATCCTCCTCTGATATGGCGTTAATATTCAGCTCTTCAAAAGATTTCTCAATCATTTTCTTTTCTCCTCTTCATCATTTGTAGTGACGGGATTCATGATGCCTCCTGACCTGAAACTATGGCTGAGTGGTGGGAAAGTCATTGGCTCCCACTTAATTTCTTCTCCGTTTTGTCTTGCTTTCTTTCTTTCCTGCCTCTTTCTTATCGTTGCTCTTCTCTGCATTAGGTTAGGCTTGTAGCTTAGACCAAACCGGTCTCTTTTTTCAGGGATCATCATGGGGTATGGCCTCCCTGAAGTTGCTTATCGAGGCCTTTTTCGGCCTTTGCCCCTTTTCCCAGAGTCTGCTTGACTTGTATCTTTGCATTATTTGATAATTCTGGCTCAGGGACCTTACTTCCTTCAGCGACAAATGTGCCATTAACGAGCTCAAATGTCTTGAAATGACACTCGAGTGCACCTTCATCTATTTCTATATAAGGGGCGCCAGTTGATACTGAGGCAATGATATCATCTTCAGCTCCAACTATCACTAGCTGGCCATCAGCTATAAATTTCAATTTTTGATGAAAAATGGAGGGAACAGCTCTCGCGGTGTTGATCAATGGGCGTCCCAACATGCAAATATAGGTGGGCTTGATGTCCATCACCACGAAGTCTATTTCAAAAGTAGATGGGCCGATTTGTAGGGGTATTTCTATTTTCCCCAAAATATCTCTTTGGTTTCCATAGAATGCTCTCATAGTATTTTGGTATACAGTCATGTGAGAACGGTCAACCGATAGCTTCTTCAAGGTATCCAAAGGCAGTGCATTCAACGTTGACCCATTATCAATGAGAACCCCTGGCAACATGTGCCCCTTGCATCAAGCAGAGATATGAAGGGCTTTGTATGACCCCATTCCAGTTGCTAGAATTTCTTCGTCCTTGAATGTGCCCCTTACTATGCTTGAGTATCTTTAAAGATTCCTGAGCCTCCGAATCTTTTACTGGATCAAGGTGAGTCTTGGGTTTCTCCATAAAGAAATCTTTTTCTCTCTCGGGTTCTTCAGTTGCTACCTTCCTCTGGGTAGCATCCCTATCCTCGGCCTCTGGTGGTGAATAACATCTTCCACTTCTTGTAAAATTACCCACCTGATTAATCAGTTTTTCTTCTTTTCCTTCTCCAACAGATGAATTTCCTGGAGCTATTATCGAGCATGCATAATTCTAAGGCACTTGTTTACCTTCTTTATATGGAAAAAGGGTAGGTGCCTTTATAACCAGCTTCAGAATTGTTCCCATTCTCAAGCTCAATAATTTCGAACTTGGTCTTAATTACTAAGGGCTTCATTCCCGCATAGTTCCTTCTGGTAGGGATTTCATCTGAGGCACGTACATCCAACGTACAACTCTTTTCTTTCTTTTCAAAGAACTCTAGTTCTTTGTTGTCCATCCTATCTTGGACTAAACTTCTAAATTCAAGACATCTTTGAATTTCATGTCCTCCTACTTGATGGCACTCGCAGAAAAACTTACCCTCCTCCTTCAACTTCCACGTCTCGTTTCCTAGCAGTCCAGCCTTCTCTATTTGGGCCCATACCCATGCCATAGGTGCCTTAACTTCTTCAACATACTTCTTTACCATCTTGCCTTCCTCATCGTCCACTGCATTCACCTCAGTCTTCTGGTGGTTAAGCAATGGGTTATCTTTTGCGTCTGAAGTATCAAAAGATAACATGCCTGATTTCCATAGATCATCTACTACCTTCTTGAAGGTAGTGCAGTTCTCAATAGTATGCCCCATGTTACCAGCGTGATATTCACATTGAGCCTTCTCATCATACCATGATGGGTATGGTGGAGAGAAGGGAGGAACGTGTCATGGTAGCACCATCCGTGCTTCAACCAACTCAGAGAATAACTCGGCACACATCATAGGGATAGGAGGAAAATATGGCTTCTTATTCCCCTGGTATTTTCGTTCATCTTTTGGCGAGTTTGAAACCACAATGTTGGTATTTTGGGAAACAAGCTTATTAAAGACTACCCCTTTTGAGTAATTAGGGTTATAAACAGTTGTCATACTGACTTCATTATCTCTTTTCTTATATGGTTTCTTCATCTCCCCTCCATCGACCTTCTCACTCTTAATAGCTGCCAGAATCAGTTCCCCATTCATTAACATGTCTGCAAAACTCTTCGTCACATGATTGATCATACGATCATAGAAAGCACCTTTAAGAGTATCTACAAACATGGGAGTTATCTTACTTTCCAGTAGTGGTGGCTGAGCTTGAGTGGCCACATCCCTCCATCTCTAAGCATATTGGCGGAAGCTTTCATTATGTTTGTGTTCTATCCCTTGCAAAACAAGCCTGTTTGGGACTATATCAGCAACATGTTTATACTGTTCACCGAACACCCTTGACAAATCCTTCCAAGTTCAAATGTTTTCCCATCTTAACTATTTGTACCAGCGAGTGGCGGATCCATACAAGCTATCCTGGAAGCAATGAATGAGAATTTTCTCATTTTTCCAAGTACATCGACATCTTGCGATAATACATGGTCAGATGAGCCTTGGGACATGTAGTCCCATCGTATTTACCAAAGTTAGGGGTCTTGAACTTCGGAGGAATTGTCAAGTTGGACACCAGACTCATGTCTCTAGCATCTACGCCTCCATGGTTGTTCCCTTCTTGGAAAGTCCTAATGATCTCCTCTAACTTGTCACAATGATCTTCAAGTTTTTTGTTCATGTTGACCTTATCAGCAATTTCATCAAGTTCCGAGACCTCATGATCATGCACTACCCCAGGGTTGACCACTGGCTCAGTTTGTGCCCGAGCAGAAGATTCTGCAAAGTTGAACGGGGATTTGGCCTTGAACCAGGCAGCCCCTCTTGGTATTCCAGGGTGAATCCCCTGAAACTGTGGTAAATTGTTAACATTTTCTGGGTTATCTTGAGCATCAGGGTCTCTGAACCCTAATTTGGCCGCAATCTGACCAACCGTCTTCCTTTGTGCCAATTCGATCTCTTGATTCAAGTCACTCTCAATCTTATCCAGCCTGTCCTGAATGCTCTTGTGGTTGATTTCGAGTGATGTCATTATGTTTTCAATACTTTTGTCCATCGCTCTGGTTTTGGAACGGGTACCGTATTTGTGAATTGCTATTTTGAATTTTCTGTTTGGGTAAATTGTTTCGATTAAATTCTTATGTCATGTATGCAATGATATTAATCTAATGCAAAGCCAACAAAAGAAATGTGCAAAAAAGGAAATGCATGAATGCAAGCGAGAGGCCATTGATTCCACAAAATAATTGCTCATAGAACAAACTTTTTATTAAATAAAACGGTCTTTATTACAATAACTTTCTCTTTTTTTCCTCCTACAAATATCTTTCTGCCCGAGCACCCAACTCTTTCACTTCCTCTATCAGCCACATGAGTCTTGGTCCCACCTCTCCAATTGGCCTGACATATTGATGAAGAGCCTCAGCCTCTGTAGCTAGCATCATCACTTGTTTGGCCACATCCTGGAACTAGGTCATAAATGTTCTATCAAACTCATCTCGTTCTTGAAACCTCCTAGCGTTGTCCCTAAGCCGAGTGAACTAGTAATCATTTTCACCTTCATTGATGTCTTCTAGGACCAGGATCTTCGTTCTATACTTATGGATAGTGTTCTCCATGTTCCTATTTGCTCATTCAGAGTTCCATTTTCTGCTTGACTAGCCTGAAGCTCGATATATGTGTGATGGTTCTGAAATGCATGCAGAATATGGCTAAGTTCTGCTACCTTGGCTTGTAGTTCAGAAACAACAGACTGGCTCTGTCTCAACTTCTCATGGGTTGTATCACACTGAAATTGAAGCTCGCGCACAAGGACTTTATTGTCATGGGCATTCCTCTTCCAAGCAACTACATTCTCTCTCTCATCCTCGGGGGTTCACTTCCACTTCTCATTTTGAATGGTTTGCTTACCCTTCCTCATCTCTTCAGCAGGAGCATGCTTGTATTTCTCGATTTCTCTTTTGCTCTGCTCCTTCTCTTTTCTAACAACTTGCTCTACTTCTCGCTTCCACGGCTCTGGGGTCTTCCTTAAATCAGCATTTTAGACTGTTGCCTGGAACTTGAGAAAGTCAAATCTCTGTACCTCAAACTTTTCCTCCAAGTTCTTGTACATCTTCATCATTCGATCTGTCTCGCATTTGTACTTTTGCACCTCCAACCTCGCCTCATACAGGTCTCTAGTGTGTTGTTCTTCTAAGGATTCCATCTTGTCCTTGAGCTTTTTGAGATCAGCCCTTAAGATATCGGCTTCAGATGGGACTACCTTCAACTGTTATTCTATAGGCTTGGCTTGGCCAATGGGCGATGGAACTATGTCATTCACCCTCATGTGTCTCCACACATCATAGTCGGGGGTAAATGTACGATCTCTGCCATGTTCCATTTTCATACGATAACAGTGCTTCCATGAATCGTTAATGGTCTGAACCTTCTCTCTGAATTCTCCTTGAAACTCGAATTTTGTTGAATCAAGGCCTGCTGTGAAAGGAACAAACTGCCGGATGTTGTATTATCGCAATACCAACAAAGAAGCACAACCGATTCCACCCCATAAGCCCAACAGCATAAGATGATTATAATCCCCACATTTATACAGAACATGGGTGTGTCCCAACCATGGAGCCCTCCAGACAATATCTTGATCACGAAGGTCCCAAAAAACATCGATCCACTTCTTCCTTTTCAACACTGGCCATTTTTCCTTCAGAAACTCCTGAAGAGGAGAGAAACTTGGAGAGAATATGTTGGGAAAAGTCAAGGCTGGGCATTTCCAAAAGTGGCTAAGAGCCTAAACCTGAAGTAATTGAGCATATCCTCTAAAACGCATACTCTCCAACTTTCAACACACGTTCAAAGAAATGAAGGTTTCGGCAAGCACCGCTGGCACTGGATTGGTTTCCCTCTTCAACTGTTCAAAAAGATCCAGTATAGCCACATCGATCCTGCCTAACGTCCTCGGGAAGATCACTAAATTGTAGATTGTGATTGCTAGTAGGTCCACCCTTTTTTCTCTATCAAGATGAGTGGAAATTATATTTCAGATGCTCCACTATGTGAAAGAGAAACGACCCCCTATTTTCTGTATCAAACCCTTTACCCATCCTTTACCCATACCGGTAAAAGCTTGAAGCCTCACATGAGCATTCTTGTTCTTGGCGGCTTAGCATAAACTCGGTCCTTCTTCACTGCGCGTAGGTTGAAAAGTGCCGAATATTATTCAAGTGTAGGCATCATATCTTCACCATTGAATGTGAAACAACAATATCTAGGATTCCAGAACTGAACTAGAGCTTTGAGGAACGGTTCATCTACCTCCACATGCAATAGATATGCTATGTCACCGTAGGTGTGAAGGAACAGTTGTTTAATTGTGTGATCAAAATGCTCCCAAATTTCCCATAGCTCTTGAACATTATTCTGTTTGACATTGATATGGGCATATTCTGAAGTTTATGTCATATAATCACCTTTTAGACTATCCACGTATGCCTCTTGGTTGACCTTAGACCAATGATACACATCCATATTGTCCTCTTCCTTCTGAAGGAGTCTCCTATCCATGGTCAAAAAGTTTCCTCTAACCGAGCAAATGTCTTAAGAATCAACCCCCCCTAGGAATGAAATGATGATGAAATAGACAAACTCGCAAAACAAGCAAACAAGATAGAGACAAAGGATTAGTGCATTCAATAAAACAAAAGCAGAACATAAGAGGACAAATTCTTTATGAATAGCAACTGGGCAGCGCATTCCAGCACTTCTGGACATGTTTCCACGGACTATCTGCAAGAAATGATTTTGACCAAACTTTAAAACCTAAGCTTTCTGCATGGCTCTAAAGGGGTTGGCTTCTAGATTCTCACGTCAGTTTGGTTCTAAAAGGATTCCCGAATTGTCCTTGTTGTCCCCTACTAAGGGCAACAAGGCCCCTGATTCTCGCCCATTATAGGCTTCAAACAAATCAGGTTCAACTCAAGGGGACCCACTCCTATGCCCATACGGACGATCAATATCCACACAGGGGCATAGAGCGTAAACCACAGAGGAACTTGTTAGGCCCATATGGAGAATCAATATTTCCACGAGAGCAATAGCGTTTTCCCCCTACTTAAACGAACGGGACAAAGCTCGGACTTGGAGCTTGGATTTAAGACTTAAATGCGTAAAATAAAATTAAACTTGTAAATGGACAATTAAGTTAAGCTTTACTTAAGTTCGCAAATTCCGACATTAAAACAAGATGTAACTAACTTGTGGTCTAACTCTTTTTTTTTTGTAAAAACAAAAAAGTTGTCCCCGTGGAGTCGCCAAGCTGTTGCAAGTGGTCCCGGGGTTTTAAAATCAAAACAACAGAGTCGCCACCAATCTTTAATGAAGGTGTGATTGGATCACCTAAAACGGGTTATTTTAATAAAATCATTTTATTTTATTAAAACAACATTTTTGGTCTGCGAAAACACAAAAACGAGTTTGGGAGTCGGTTACGCGTGGGGAAGGGTTAGCACCCCTACGAAGCCTAAAAATTGGTACCATGTCGGTTACAAAAGTTTTAAAGTCGGATTTTGCGAATCGATGTAAAGCTTAAATTATTGTCCGTTCATAAGTTTAATTTTATTTTAACGGCCTTACTATCCGAGAATGAACTCCAATCACCGCCAACACTTCTGGTGCTAACCCGTCATTTCCGTTTAGTAAGACACTGCATTATTTAGATTCCACTTTTCAAACAGATAATGAAACTTGATTTGTTGAAGATTTTTTTCTCTAAATTAAAGTTTATTAATCCTAAAGAAGGTCTAAGTTTTTTTATTCCTATTTAAGGGTTTAAATTTTATTAAGTGTATTTTATTTTATTGAAGAAAATTTTATCAAACAAAAGTTTCTAACTAAGGCTTGTAGAACTTATTCCTAAGGTTCAATCTATTACTAAAAAAGCAAACAAGACAACAAGTTAAAGTTTTTTTGTGTTTTAGGGCTTGGATCGAACTCGTTTTGAAAAGTTTTATTTTTAATCTTTTTTACTTTGACAAAAAAAACTTTTATATATATTATTTGGAACGTTTTTTAGTTTTGAAACCTTTTATTTTCTTTAAAAAATTCTACTTTTTACGTTTTAAAGTTTATTTTTTTTAGTTTTTTAATCACTATTTACTTTTTTCATGCTTTTTAACCCTTTTTATTTTTATGTTTTTATTTTTTAGGGAAATCTTTTTATTTTTAAGTTTTGAAAACCCCTTATTTATTTATTTTTTAAAAAGTTATATTAAAGAGTTTTTTTTTCCTTCTTTTAAAATTTCTTTTATATTACAAAAAAGGTTCCTTAAAACTTTTATTTGTTTTTTTTATTTTAGAAAATCTTTCATTTATTTTTTACTTCACTGTCATTATTTATAAAATATATTTAAAGAGTATTTTATTTACAAAAGATTATTTTTCGGATTTTGAAAACTTTGTATTTTATTATTTTGAAAATTATTAAAATTACTTTAAAAAACTTGTTTTATTATTCTTTATGTGTTTTCTTTTATTCTAAAAAAGATCCTTTTATTTCAACAACAACGTTTTTTTGTATATTTTTTAAAAGAAATTAATCATGGATCAAACACATCCATATCAACTTCAAATTTGAAGAACAAGTTTTATTTAATTATTATACGAATCAAAGATCAAAGATAAAAAAAACCCAAAAAAACAATATTCAAGCTACCAACATCAAATGCAACCTAAAAACATGAACAAAAAATTAACAAGAAAAAAATTAAATTCCAAATGTAAATAGAAGAAAAGAAAATTATACAGTAAATGGAGGAATTACGAGCTTCGAACCAATTCCAAATAACACCGAAAAAAGCTTGCTTCTTGTTCAAAAATTAAAACCGGAGCAACTCAAAATTCGAACTAATTCTAGCAGCTCCAAAGAAATTCAGAGAATTATTTTTTGGGTATTTTGGATGATTTCTTGTGTGTTGAACAATGGAAAATTAGACACTATTTATAGGGTTTGGGGGATTGGGATTCAAGGCAATTTGGGGACAAAATCCCCATTTTCGTCCCATTAAATCATCCCATATGATCATCACAACTTTGACTTGTTGAAATTCACCCCGAATTTCATCTGATTCGGCTCCAATTTGGGAGATTTTGCCCCTAATTAAATTAGGGTTTGAAACATTTTTCCCTTCAATTGACGAGATACCGGGGACGGCAAGGGACGGGGTCGACGGCATTGGACTCAGCCGGCCGAGGCAAATCGACCGGCACCAACCACGACGGCCGCCGCAGCCCAGGGATGGCGGAATCAAGACCAGCAGCCGGCCCAGCCGTTTCGGCTAGGGATTTGGGGGAGATGATCCCACGCGCGTGCAGCACGCGCTGGCGCGTGGCTATACGGGATCCTCCCCTTTTCCCCTTTTTTTTCTTTATTTGATCCAAGCCATCCATTATTTCACCCCCTAGATCCAACGGTCTCGAATAAACCTGAAAAAAGATAAATGGGTTGGTTTGGGCCTCTTAAAAAATAAAATAGGTTCCTTATTTATTATTTTTCTAGTGGTTTTTTTATTTAAATGGGTTTATTTTGGGTAATTATTTTTAGAAATAGGTCTTATAAAACAAAATTTATTCTTTTTTTATTTAAATTGGGTTTATTATTATTTCCTTTTTTGTATTTTATTTTAAAATGGGCTCATCATCATCATCATTATTATTATTATTATTATTATTTCCTTTGAAGATAGGTTTTATTAGAAATTATATTTTTAAAAAAAGATGTAAAAAATTAGTGACAACAAGTTGTCATTTTTTACAAAAGATGTCCATTACTTTCGGGCCAAAGTAACAGAATGGTTCCAGGCATTACTTTGATCTGTCCCTATTGAGTGCTGGCATGACCCTGAAGGCCCAGTTGTTGAGCTCTTCGCTTGTGAGGCACAGGTGAATTCTGGTCAGAAATCGATTAGGCTTGCTTCTGTCACCAATCATGTTTACATTTATTTCTTCTAAAGCTTCACTGATCAGCTCTTCTTGGAGGCGTCTTTCACCTTCCTGGTTTACCTTTTGGATATCCTCCTCTGGGTTTCGAATCCCCCCAGATATGAAGATATCTCTAAAGTTTGAGTAAGTTATGGGAGCCCAGGGAATATCTTCCCCTCTCAACCTGGCTTTCCTCTGTTCTTGTCTTTTTTCCATTCTTGTGCCTTTTGTAGAAAATTAGGCTTATAGCCAAGTCCGAAGTGGTCCACCTTATGAATCACACTAACGGGACGAAGACGCCCCTATAGATTCCTCCCTAAATCTTTATTCTTTCTGGCTCCTATTCCTAGGGTTTCGAATACCATCATCTTAGTGCAATTTGACAATTTGGGACACAGAACTTTGCTCCCTTCAGCAACAAACTTAGCATTGATAAGTTCTAAGGCTCTAAAGGCGCACTCCATCGCTTCTCCATCAGTAGGGATGTATGGTGTATCGGGAGTTACTGAAGCGATGATGTCCTCTTCTGCATTCACTGTTACTAACTTCCTTTCGGTGACAAACTTTAACTTTTGATGGAGTGAGGACGAAACGGCGCCGATCGAGTGTATCCAAGGCTTTTCTAACAGGCAATTGTAAGATGGTTGGATGTCCATGATCACGAAATCAACCATATATTCAGTGGGACCAATGAGCAGAGGTACTTTTATCTTCCCGACCACATCTCTTTGAGTCTCGTCGAAGACTCGTACCGTATTATAACATGGTTTCATATGCGAGCTATCTTGTAGCATGGCTAATGGCATAACGTTCAATGCAGAGCCATTATCGATTAAGACATCCTGTAGTACATAACCTTTACAGCGAGTGGTGATGTTCAAGGCCTTGACAAACCCGTGCCTTCCCTTGGGATTTTGTCATCACTGAAAGTAATGTGATTGACTTCGGTGATGTGACTAATAATCTGATTCAATCTCCCAACAGAGATATCTTTTGTAACGAATGTCTCATTCAAAACCTTCAACAATGCATCATGATGCTTTTCTGAATTGAGTAACAGATCGAGTATTGAAATACGAGCTGGTTGTTTCCAGAGTTAATCGACAACATTATACTCAATGTGCTTTAGAAATTTTAGAAACTTTTGTGCCCGCGTTTCCGTGACTGGCTCCTTGATTTTTAAAGGTGGGTTTTCTCCAAACAACTTCTCGGGTCTTTCTCTCACTTTCTGGCCTTTCTCCTTTGGATCCCTCAGGTTTTCTAGAATGTAGCATCGACCACTTCTTGTTAAATGCCCCACATCGCATACTTCTCCTCTACTTGGTTGAGAAGGTCCCATCTCTACCATCTTCTTTTCCTCTCGTGCACTGGACGATCCCAGAATTATGACGCTTGCTGCATAATTCCACGGGACCATCTTGGTGTCTTTGAAAGAAAAAGGCTTTGGGGTAGCAATTATAATTTTGGGAGCCACTTTTGGTTCACTTGCCTCGCTCATCCTGAGACCAAGGACAAGTGGTCTCTTCGCACTGTATTTGGTTTCTTGACTCTCTGATGCACAAACTTCAAACTCTTTTACTTTTTTCTTCTTCTCAAAAAACTATATCTCCTTGTTATCCATCATAGCTTGAATCAAATGACGGAATTCCTCACAATGCTGAATATCATGACCTTCTAATTGGTGGTACTCACAGTACAGGCCACATCCTTCTTGGACCAACACCATTCCCCGATTGATGAGACGCGCCATGTATAACTGCTGAAAGGCCTATCTCAAGGGAGACTAGACATCGAACATGCTCTTTTTGGCTTTCTCGTTGCACTCATTTTCGATAGCATTTACACCATATCCCCCGTGATTCGGCAACGGATTGTTGGTCGTATTGGGCTTCCCTAGCTGTAACATCCTAGTTCGAATCAGATTCTGAACAAACTTTTTGAAAGCTATACAGTTCTCGATTTAGTGCCCTAGGACATCAGTATGATACTCGTAGTATTCCTTAGGGTTATACCAAGTCGGGTACGGTGGGTTGTAGGGAGTAACGTGGTACGGTCGGACTAGATCGGCCTTGTATAGCTGTGAATAGAGTTCTTTATGAGTAATTAGCAAAGGCGTGAAAGACCTATCATCCCTCTCCTTCTTAGGTCTCTTATCTTCTCTCTTGTTGAAGTTTCTGGAATTCATTGTCGGGGCCTGTGGCTGGGAGATGGTGAAGTTCTTGGTTTTCTCAAAAGCGTTGGTATTGCTCACTTCATGATCTTTCTTCTTAAATTGCTTTCGTGAATGATCCCCTCCATCGATCCTTCCACTCTTGATGGTCGCTTCAATGCGTTCGCCAATCATGACTATTTCTGCAAAGTTACTAATAGGGTTACTAATCAACCGATCATAAAGTACCTCTTTTAGCGTGTCCACGAACATCAGGGAAATATCATGCTCATAAAGTGGTGGTTGGACTTGGGGCTGCCACATCGCCCCACCTTTGAGCATATTCACGAAGGGTCTTATTGCACTTTTGTTCCATGCCTTGTAACAACAGTCAGTTGGGAACCGCGTCAGTTACATGGTTATACTGATCGGTGGAACTTTCGCCAGATCTCTCCACGACTTGATTTGAGCCCTTATCAGTTGGTTGTACCACCTCAGAGCAGACCCTACTAAACTGTCCTGAAAACAGTGAATCAAGAGCTTCCCGTTGTTGGTAAAACTAGCCATCTTCCGGAAAAACATCACTATGTGAGCAGAAAGACAAGTGCTTCAGTCAAACTTCTCAAAGTCTGGAGCCTTGAACTTGTATGGGATCTCCACATCAGGAACCAGGTTGAGTTCCTTAGCACTTAACCCATATGGGTCATCCTCATCTTCCTTCACTCAGAGCTTTTCTTTTAGGTCTTTCCGAGTATCCTTTAGTTGCTTAGTGAACTTCGCTTTCATTTTGTTTAATTTTTCTAATTCATCAAAATCTGGGATACCGTCCTCGATAATATTGGGATTCCCAAAGGTCACCCTTGGTTGAGCTTGAGTTGCTGCACCGACATGGGAACCGGATGCTCCTTGTATAGGATTCGATGAAGGATCGATGATCAGGGGGTTCTTGACGGTTTAGACATAAAGACCATCCCCCGAGTTTTGAGCAGGGCTCTCAACGGTACCCTTGTCTCTTGACTCCTGCCTTAGCTGGGCTTGCAACAGTTGAGATATTTCTTTCATCAGGTCTTGCTGGGACTTGAGAATGGTTTCCCTTAATTCCTGCTGGGTTCATTCCATTTGACTACATAGATCGGCTTCCAGCTTCGCAAAACCTTCCTCCATTCACTTTGTCCGTAAACGGGTATGATATGGATGTGGAATGATGGTAATTTTAAAGAACCAAAATGCAATCTTTTTTGTTTCTGAAACAGAAAGCTTTTTAGTTAATTATTTGTTAACAACACAAAAAATGCAAATAAATGAATTATGCATGAATGCAATGGGCAACATTGAGTTTGGCAAATATCATCGTTGAACGACTTTCATTAATAGAAACATAGTCTTGGTACAATAACCAAATAAAGCCAACTAAACATATGACTTCAGGGTGGTATCGAGGTCAATGATCTCTCTCAAAATCCAAACAATCCTCTCTCTTTCTTTAGAGTCATCGTCGACATAATCATGAAGTTCAGTAGCATCTTCTGCCAAGAACTATATCTTCTGGGCGATTCCTTGCATCTGAACCATCCATTGCGCTAACTCATGCTCTTGTCTCCAAATGGTGTAGGCAGCGAACTGTAGTTGCTCCAAACTCGGCATCAGGCGTACTTGAATTGCTCCCTTAAAGCTTGCCACAAGATCCTTGAGTTGTTGAACCACGGTTTCGAACTCTTCAATGCGAGCCTCTAAGGCCTGGTTCTCCATCTTTCTTACTTTCAACTTGCTAGTTGAACCCTTGTGCTTGAAAAGAGACTTCTCCAGACACTTAACCCGATCCTTCAAGGCTTTATTTTGGTGGCGTTCTTTCTCGAGCTGCCTAGAGTGGGAAGTGTGCAAGTTCTTCATTTCTTGTGTTAAAGTGAGCACTTGGTCCCTATTCTCACAATACATTCTTTTATAATTCTCGTCTCTCGCTTTCTCCTCCTTGAGTCAAAACTCGATCCCTTCCCCTGATCCACCTTCCACAACTCTCTTGCTTTTACTTAGCCTCTTGAGTTTCTGAATTTCTTCATTTTCTAAATTGAGCTCAAGTTCCAATTCATTATTTCTCTTTTGCAGACCTTTAACCATTCCTTCAAAATGTATCTTCTCCAACTCAAAATCAAATTTCTCTTGACGAGCTTTCTCCTCGAGCTTGAGATACCTTTCATGCTCCTCTTCAAGTTGTTTTCTCATCAACTCGGCTTCGGTAGGAGGTGTAGCTAACCTCTCTACCATTGTCCTCTTTCTATCGGGATTCAATTGGGGAATGTTGTCATTGACACGGCTGAATCTCCATGCCTCGTACTCGAGAGTGGTCATGTGGGTAGCACTCATGACTCTGACCTGTCTCACGCTATTCCAAGCCGAAGAAACATCGTACACCACTGCCTTGTAGCCTTTTTCCTTCTCATAATTCATATTGAATTCATTCAAGCCCTTGCAAGCCGGTACGAATTGCTTCGAGCCATACTGTCTCAAAACCATGAGAGGAGCATAAGCAGTGTGCCCCCAAAGTCCAAGCAATGACACCCAAGAGTGTATCCCGCACCTGTAGAGGATACTCCTTGCAGAAAGCCACGGAGCCCTCCAAACTATATCTTCCTCTTTCAGGTTTCTAAGAACATCTACCTAAACTTCCTCAGACCTTCGGGTGGGCCAATCTTCCTTTCGCAGAAATTCTTCTAAAGGTGAGAAACTGCCATTGTAGAAAGACTTCGAGAAATTAGCATCTGACCATAGGTGACTATAGAACCATACTGTCAAAAGTTGTGGGTAACTATAGAAAAGGCCCCCACCATGTTCCCAACAAAACGTCAAAGATCGAAAAGTTTCAACTAAAATCATAGGCACCAGATTGGTCCCACCACTCAAATGGTCAAACATGGCTAACACTGTCGGATCAATTAGCCCTCGTGCCCGGAAGAAAAGCACTAACCCGTAAATTAACAAAGCTAAGAGATCCCGGTGAACTCAGCCTACTGGTTGTACAGAAGCCAGGGCTAGAATCCCATCCTATTTGAGATACTCCTTACCGTTCTAAGTAATGACCTGATGCTCGACCCAGGATTCCAACATGTCCGAGAATCTCTTGAGCTTGCCCCGGAAGGCATTGTTCTTACTAGGTTTCGAGTATACCCGAGTTTCGTCAATCTTCTTACAGATTTCTACTTTACAAATCTTTATTTTATGCTCTATATGTCAAAACATTTACATATATATTATACTTTACAAATCTTTATTTTATGCCTAAAAATATATGTTATAAGTTAAGAATATACACATATATATTTTCTTTTACAAATTTCTACTTTACCCTAAAAGAAAGAAAAGATTATACACATTACACTTTTAATGTCTATATCTTGTACTAAATTATGCACATTTATTCCCTAATGTATGATGTTCGATTTAACTTCATCCATAAAATAACAATCACAAACGAGCAACATTATCATAAAATTAAATCAAAATTGCTGAAAATAAATGTGAAATTTACTAAAAATGCATAAAAAAATAAACAAAAATTATAATTTAAATCTGGAAAAAGGACCTAATCGTAAGGAAATAAAATACAGAGACAAAATTAAAAGGAATAACAAGGACGTAATTGAAAGTTTTGAAAAATTATAGAGGACCCGAGGAATAATTAAAAAGGCATGATGGCTTCCCTTGGTAATTATCCCACACGAAGGGACTAATAGTGCAATTGGACCATGCGAAAGCCCCTCTGGCGCAATTAAAGAAGGGCGGAGTGATCTAAAATGTAATTATGCCATAAAAAATTTATAACATTATATATACCCCTTTTATCCGAAAATCAGATTTTTTGGCCATTTTTTCTGTCATAACATTTTTCCCTCCCCCAAATGCTCTCAACTTGTTCTTCAAGTTCATCTGGGTTCATCATGAACCCAGATTTCGGCGGCCCCCCTCTACCACAATTTCCAAAAACCAGCCAGCTTACCGCCTTGTCAACAGCCGCCGAGCAGCAGCCAGTGAACCTAAACCACCCCAAAAACTCCCCGTTTTCATACTATATCTAGATTCGAATCCATTATCTCGAAATCGAACCCCTTTCCCTGTAGAAAAACCAAAAGCCAAATCAAAAAAGGGCTTCCGCCACTACGTATTTGCGCCGTTTCACCATACTCGGCCTTGAGAAGGCCACGGTTTATCAACGGAGGAGCGATGGTTGGGGGAAACTGGAACGAAATGAAAGGAAGGGGAATCAACGAGGGTAAAACCCTAACTCTGTTTCTTTTTTTTCTTTTTTTATACTAACTATGCATGCATATTATTTATTCGAATTGAAAATGAAGGAAATATACCTTGAAAGGCTTTGTTTTTTTGTTTTGTATTACTTCTGAATTTTCTGTTCGAGAAGCTCTGTTACATGTGGTTGATTACATTGCTTTATATCTATCTCCGATTACTCATTGCCCTATTGCCTATGGTTTACATGTTTAAGCAAAGATTTAATGAAACCACTGTGGATGATGAGGTTCTGATTTCCCCTCTTTTATGTTTTTTTTATGTTCGATAGTTGAGAGGGTTGGTGGTCGATGTACGGTGGCAACGGTATTTCCGGAGATGTGGCCGCGCGGGTGGGGAGAAGAACTGGCGCTGACGCGTGGGCACATGAAGAAGCTGAACGGTCAGGGCGTGGGTTGTACGCGAGCGTGGAAGGTGGAGCGTCAACGCGTGGCAGATCTGGATGGTCAGTTCTAGTTTAATATGAATCGTTGGATCAAATCTGATCCAACGGTCAGATTTGGGGCGGCTGCAAAAAAAAGTTATCAGATTAATTAGGGTTTTTGATTTAAGGGTGTTGGGCCAAAAATGTGCTTATATGATGTATTGATATATTTTTGGGCTTTAAATATGTAAATGGACCTTTATATATAAATATTAGGCTTTAATTATTTAACTATAATCTATTTTTATTATTATTATATTTTTATTATCTTTTTAATTACTTATCAGCCCATTTTATAATAACATAACAAATAAATATACAAATGTCAATATGAACACTCATAATACATACGTAAATACACACTAACATATATATTACTAAAACATGCAATAAACACATACACATATATAACCGAATGTGCTTGCACATAATACAAGCATTAATACATACTGCATATACACACGCATACAATATAGATATAATACATACACATAATCATACATGCAATATACATACAATATGCATACTCATACTCACATTTAGACATTAGTGATATTAAAATAGTAGTGAATTCATACATACTTATGACATATACACACGTCATCACATAATAGTATATATATATATATGTAGGCCCATTATTGCAAATATGAAGAATGAATCAACTCCAGAAAAAATAAGAGATTACATGTAGCTGAGGAGCTTACATTTGTATCCAATAAAACTACGTAAATGCCATGAACAAACTCTATACCTTTGCCCGTGGGTATAGAGTGTTATCTGTAAAGGGCCATCATATTAGTCCATTTAAATAAAAATGCTTTCAATGCTGATTCACAAATGGCAAACATGTTTTTTTTTTCTTTTTGCATCGTCTTCAATTATTGACTGCATGAATGATCTTGAACCTAATCCTGGAGTAGAACCAGGGCGGCCAGTGTGTTTAGCGGAAGTCAACGAGGTCGAAGATGATACAGAATGTGAAATCACTGATGAATTACTAAGGTTGGTGGAAAAGGAAGATAAGCAGATCTTACCTTATAAGGAAGAGATAGATATTTTGAACCTTGGAACAAATGAAGTCAAAAGAGATGTGAAGATTGGTATTGCTTTCTCGCCCAAAATTAAATAAGAGTTGGTCGATCTTCTGCGAGAGTTCCAAGATGTCTTTACTTGGTCTTACAAAGATATGCTGGGATTAAATACAGATATAGTTGTTCACAAGTTGCCCATCAGGCCAGAATGCAAACCAGTCCGATAGAAACTCAGGAGATTGAGGCTAAAAATGGAGTTAAAGATTAAGGAAGAGGTACAAAAGCAAATAGATGCGGGTTTCCTTGAGGTTGCACAATACCCAGAATGGGTAGCTAATATAGTTATTGTACCAAAGAAAGATAGAAGGGTGCATATGTGTGTGGAATATAGAGATTTGGATACAATTTTCCTTTGCCTCATATTGATATTCTGGTTGACAACACATCAGGACATTTATGGTTTTCATTCATGGATGGTTTCTTAGGATATAATCAGGTAAAGATGGACCCATAAGACAAAGAAAAGACAACATTTATCACTCAGTGGGGTACGTATTGTTACAAAGTGATGCCTTTCGGGCTAAAGAATGCTGGGGCAACATATTAGCGAGCCATGGTAACCTTTTTTCATGACATGATGCATAAAGAGATTGAGGTGTACGTAGATGACATGATTGCTAAGTCCCAGACAGAAGAATGACATATACAAAATCTACAAAAACTGTTTCAGAGATTGAGGAAATATCAGTTAAAGCTCAATCCAAATAAATGCACTTTTGGAGTTACATCTGGGAAGTTGCTTGGCTTTGTGGTTAGTCAAAGAGGAATTGAAATTGATCTAGACAAGGTAAAGGCGATTCGAAATCTTCTACCACCTCGTTCACAAAAAGAAGTGTGTGGGTTCCTTAGAAGATTGAATTATGTCTCTCGGTTTATTTTTCAACTAACCGATAGATGTGATCTAGTTTTTAGATTGCTTCGGAAGAATAATCCAGGTGAATGGGATGAAGAATGCAAAGAAGCATTTGACAAAATCAATGAGTATTTGTTAAAAGCTTCGATCTTGATGGCACCCGTTCCGAACAGACCGCTCATCCTTTATTTGAAGATCTATGAAAATTCAATGGGATGCGTGTTGGGGCAACATGATGATACATAAAAGAAAGAAAGAAAGAGCTATCTATTACCTGAGAAAAAAACTTACAAAATGTGAAGTACGGTACCCGCCAATTCAAAAGTTATGATGTGCTCTAGTTTGGACTGCACGTAGGCTCAAGCAATACATGTTATACCACACTACGTGGTTAATTTCGCGCCTTGTTCCATTGAAGTTCATGATGGAGTCCTCAGTGCTAACTGAAAGGCTAGCACGTTGGCAAATATTGTTGTTAGAGTTTGATATTGTATACGTGAGCCAGAAAGCAATCAAAGAAAGTGCGATAGCAGATTTATTGGCAAGTCGCACGTCAGAAGATTATGAATCTCTTGACTTTAGCTTCTCGGACGAAGATGTAATGAATGTATCCACAAAAGAAAATGGATTCCAGATAATGCGACTTGGAAGCTATATTTCGATGGGCAGTTAATGCACTAGGACGAGGAATTAGGGCAGTGTTGATCTCTCCAAACAATGTACATTATCCTTTTACAAGCAAGCTAGAGTTTCTTTGCACTGATAACATGACAGAATACGAGGCTTGTGCTATGGGTTTACGAGCTGCTATTGAAAGAATGATAGAAGTTCTAAAAGTATATGGGGATTCAGCATTAGTAATATACCAGCTTCATAGAGAATGGGAGATAAAAGACGCAAAGTTGATCGAATATCGAAAGTTGATCCTAGAGCTGATAAAAGAATTTGAAGATGTCACTTTTACATACATTCCTAGGGAAGATAATCAGATGGCAGATGCCTTAGCTACACTAGCTTCGATATTCTTGGCCAATAGACCTAGGATATGATGACATTCCAGATGCAGAGTTACAATACTTATGCTCACTGTTGTAGCATAGAAGAAGAGCCAGATGGAAATCCCTAGTATTTTGATATTTTGCAATATATCAAATTTCAAGTTTACCTCTAGAAGAAAATGATAATGATAAAAGAACTATCAAGAGAATGGCTTCAAGATATGTGTTCGATGGAGAAATCCTATACAGGAGGGACAAAGATCAGATTTTGTTAAGATGTGTAAATGCTAGCGAAGCTAGAAATATTCTAGCAGAAGTACATGATGGTATATGCGGAACACATGCAAATGGCTATGCGATGGCTAGGAAAATCATGAGATATGGTTATTATTGGGCGACCATGGAAGTAGATTGTATTAAATACGCCAAGAAATGTCACAAGTGCCAGATATATGCATACAGAATTAATTCTCCGCCGATACCTCTTCACACGATAAATTCATCATGGCCTTTTGCTATTTGGGGCATGGATGTTATTGGGCAGACTCACCCCAAAGCTTTAAATGGGCATCGTTTCATTCTTATGGCCATCAATTACTTCACCAAATGGGTAGAAGCATCCTATTATGCCAATGTTACAAAAACAACAGTCTGCAAGTTTTTAAAGAGATGGATTATCTGTCGATATGAAATACCAGAAAGAATCATTACTAATAATGCCACTAATTTCAATGTTAAGCTAATAGCAGAAGCATATGAGCAGTTCAAGTTCATGCATAACAATTATGTGACTTACTACCCAAAGATGAATGGGGCAGTGGAGGCATCAAATAAAAACATCAAGAAATTTATATCAAAAATGACGGAGACATACAAAGATTGGCATGATAAACTTCCTTTTGCATTGTTTGCATATCGAACCTCGATACAAACTTCAATGGGGGCAACTCCTTACTCCTTGGTCTATGGGACAGAGGTAGTACTTCCCATTGAGGTTGAAATTCTATCTCTCCGAGTCTTATCCGAAGTGAAATTAGATGATGTTGAATGGATACAAACTCGATTTGATCAGTTGAATTTGATCGATGAAAAGAGGTTGAAGGTCATCTACCATAGTCAGATGTATTAGAAGAGAATGATGCGGGCCTATGATAAGAAAGTTCGGCCCAGAGAATTCCGCGAGGGAGATCTTGTGCTGAAAAATATCTTACAAATACATCGGGATGATCGTGGAAAATGGATGTCAAATTGGGAGGGACCTTATGTTGTTAAAAAGGTTTTCTCCGGAGGAGTGTTGATCTTAGCTGAAGTAGACGGGAAAGAGTTACACAAGCCAGTGAACTCTGATTCCGTCAAAAGATATTATGCCTGAAGAAAAAAAAGAGAAAAAAATAAAAGAAAAATAAAAAAGCAGAGTGAAAACCCAAAAGGGCGTCTTACAAAATCATATTATGTACATATATTGAAAATTGTATATACATTATATGTTCTATGTATATATTATATTTCAAAACCATATTATATATATGCATTTATGAAAGCTACATAAAAAAAACATAATATACATTATATTTTAAGAACTATTATCATATATATTAGAGGGCTATATTACATAACTAAATGCACATTGTATTATCTAATATATATATACATCTATGTATACCAAAGCCATCATATTATATACTAATATATATGTATAAAAATCTATTATACACTAAAAATATATATATACTCTATATGTCAAAACATTTACATATATATTATACTTTACAAATCTTTATTTTATGCCTAAAAATATATGTTATAAGTTAAGAATATACATATATATTTTTTCTTTTACAAATTTCTACTTTACCCTAAAAGAAAGAAAAGATTATACACATTACACTTTTAATGCCTATATCTTGTACTAAATTATGCACATTTATTCCCTAATTATGACGTTCGAATTAACTTCATCCATAAAATAACAATAACAAACGAGAAAAATTATCATAAAATTAAATCAAAATTGCTGAAAATAAATGTGAAATTTACTAAAAATGCATAAAAATAAACAAAATTATAATTTAAATCTGGAAAAAGGACCTAATCGTGAGGAAATAAAATACAGAGACAAAATTAAAAGGAATAACAAGGACGTAATTGAAAGTTTTGAAAAATTATGGAGGACCCGAGGAATAATTAAAAAAGGCATGATGGCTTCCCTTGGTAATTATCCTACACGGAGGGACTAATAGTGCAATTGGACCATGCGAAAGCCCCTCTAGCGCAATTAAAGAAGGGCAGAGTGATCTAAAATATAATTATGCCGTAAAAAATTTATAACATTATATATACCCCTTTTATCCGAAAATCAGATTTTTTTGGCCATTTTTTCTGTCATAACATTTTTCCCTCCCCCAAATGCTCTCAACTTGTTCTTCAAGTTCATCTGGGTTCATCATGAACCCAGATTCCGGCGGCCCTCCTCTACCACAATTTCCAAAAACCAGCCGGCTTACCGACTTGTCAGCAGCCGGTGAACCTAAACCACCCCAAAAACTCCCTGTTTTCATACTATATCTAGATCCAAATCCATTATCTCGAAATCGAACCCCTTTACCTGTAGAAAAGCCAAAAGCCGAATCAAAAAAGGGCTTCTGCCACTACGTACTTGCATCGTTTCATCATACTCGACCTTGAGAAGGCCACGGCTTATCAACGGAGGAGCGACGGTTGGGGGAAACAGGAACGATACGAAAGGAAGGGGAATCAACGAGGGTAAAACCCTAACTCTGTTTCTTTTTTTTCTTTTTTTATACTAACTATGCATGCATATTATATATTCGAATTGAAAAGGAAGGAAATATACCTTGAAAGGCTTTGTTTTTTTGTTTTGTATTGCTTCTGAATTTTTCGTTCGAGAAGCTCTGTTACATGTGGTTGATTACATTGCTTTATATCTATCTCTGATTACTCATTGCCCTATTGCCTATGGTTTACATGTTTAAGCAAAGATTTAATGAAACCACTGTGGATGATGAGGTTCTGATTTTCCCTCTTTTATGTTTTTTTTATGTTCGGTAGTTGAGAGGGTTGGTGGTCGACGTACGGTGGCAGCGGCATTTCCGGAGACGTGGCCGCGCGGGTGGGGAGAAGAACTAGCGCCGACGCATGCGCACGTGAAGAAGCTGAACGGTCGGGGCGTGGGTTGCACGCGCGCGTGGAAGGTGGAGCGTCAACGCGTGGCGCGAGTGGCAGATCTGGATGGTCAGCTCTAGTTTAATCTGAACCGTTGGATCAAATCTGATCCAACGGTCAGATTTGGGGCAGCTGCAAAAAAAGAAAAGTTATCAGATTAATTAGGGTTTTTGATTTAAGGGTGTTGGGCCAGAAATAGGCTTATATGATGTATTGATATATTTTTGGGCTTTAAATATGTAAATGGACCTTTATATATAAATATTAGGCTTTAATTATTTAACTATAATTTATTTTTATTAATATTATATTTTTCATTATCTTTTTAATTACTTATCAGCCCATTTTATAATAACATAACAAATAAATATACAAATGTCAAAATGAACACTCATAATACATACGTACATACACACTAACATATATATTACTAACACATGCAATAAACACATATACATATATAACCGAATGTGCTTGCACATAATACAAGCATTAATACATACAATATGCACACTCATACTCACATTTAGACATTGGTGATATTAAAATAGTAGTGAATTCATACATACTTATGACATATACACACGTCATCACATAATAGTATATATATATATATGTAGGCCCATTATTGCAAATATGAAGAATGAATCAACTCTAGAAAAAATAAGTGATTACATATAACTGAGGAGCTTACATTTTTATCCAATAAAACAATGTAAATGCCATGAACAAACTCTATACCTTTGTCCGTAGGTATAGAGTGTTATCTGTAAAGGGCCATCATATTAGTCCATTTAAATAAAAATGCTTTCAATGCTGATTCACAAATGGCAAACATGTTTTTTTTTGCTTTTTGCATCGTCTTCAATTATTGACTGCATGAATGATCTTGAACCTAATCCTGGAGTAGAACCAGGGCGGCCAGTGTGTTTAGCGGAAGTCAACGAGGTCGAAGATGATACAGAATGTGAAATCCCTGATGAATTACTAAGGTTGGTGGAAAAGGAAGATAAGCAGATCTTACCTTATAAGGAAGAGATAGATATTTTGAACCTTGGAACAAATGAAGTCAAAAGAGATGTGAAGATTGGTACTGCTTTCTCGCCCAAAATCAAAAGAGAGTTGGTCGATCTTCTGCGAGAGTTCCAAGATGTCTTTGCTTGGTCTTACAAAGATATGCTGGGATTAAATACAGATATAGTTGTTCACAAGTTGCCCATCAGGCCAGAATGCAAACCAGTCCGATAGAAACTCAGGAGATTGAGGCCAAAAATAGAGTTAAAGATTAAGGAAGAGGTACAAAAGCAAATAGATGCGGGTTTCCTTGATGTTGCACAATACCCAGAATGGGTAGCTAATATAGTTATAGTACCAAAGAAAGATGGAAGGGTGCGTATGTGTGTGGAATATAGAGATTTGGATACAATTTTCCTTTGCCTCATATTGATATTCTAGTTGACAACACATTGGGACATTTATGGTTTTCATTCATGGATGGTTTCTTAGGATATAATCAGGTAAAGATGGACCCAGAAGACAAAGGAAAGACAACATTTATCACTCAGTGGGGTACATATTGTTACAAAGTGATGCCTTTCGGGCTAAAGAATGCTGGGGCAACATATTAGCGAGCCATGGTAACCTTTTTTTCATGACATGATGCATAAAGAGATTGAGGTGTACGTAGATGACATGATTGCTAAGTTCCGGACAGAAGAAGGACATATACAAAATCTACAAAAACTGTTTCAGAGATCGAGGAAATATCAGTTAAAGCTCAATCCAAATAAATGCACTTTTGGAGTTACATCTGGGAAGTTGCTTGGCTTTGTGGTTAGTCAAAGAGGAATTTAAATTGATCCAGACAAGGTAAAGGCGATTTGAAATCTTCTACCACCCCGTTCACAAAAAGAAGTGTGTGGGTTCCTTAGAAGATTGAATTATGTCTCTCGGTTTATTTTTCAACTAACTGATAGATGTGATCTAGTTTTCAGATTGCTTCGGAAGAATAATCCAGGTGAATGAGATGAAGAATGCCAAGAGGCATTTGACAAAATCAATGAGTGTTTGTTAAAAGCTTCGATCTTGATGGCACCCGTTCCGAACAGACCGCTCATCCTTTATTTGAAGATCTATGAAAATTCAATGGGATGTGTGTTGGGGCAACATGATGATACATGAAAGAAAGAAAGAAAGAAAGAAAGAAAGAAAGAGATATCTATTACCTGAGAAAAAAGCTTATAGAATGTGAAGTACGGTACCCGCCAATTCAAAAGTTATGATGTGCTCTAGTTTGGGCTGCACGTAGGCTCAAGCAATACATGTTATACCACACTACGTGGTTAATTACGCACCTTGTTCCATTGAAGTTCATGATGGAATCCTCAGTGCTAACTGAAAGGCTAGCACGTTGGCAAATATTGTTTTCAGAGTTTGATATTGTATGCGTGAGCCAGAAAGCAATCAAAGAAAGTGCGATAGCAGATTTATTGGCAAGTCGCGCGTCAGAAGATTATGAATCTCTTGACTTTAGCTTCCCGGACGAAGATGTAATGAATGTATCCACGAAAGAAAATGGATTCCAGATAATGCAACTTGGAAGCTATATTTCGATGGGGCAGTTAATGCACTAGGACGAGGAATTAGGGCAGTGTTGATCTCTCCAAACAATGTACATTATCCTTTTACAAGCAGGCTAGAGTTTCTTTGCACTGACAATATGACAGAATACGAGGCTTGTGCTATGGTTTTACGAGCTGCTATTGAAAGAATGATAGAAGTTCTAAAAGTATATGGGGATTTAGCATTAGTAATATACTAGCTTTGTAGAGAATGGGAGATAAAAGACGCAAACTTGATCGAATATCAGAAGTTGATCCTAGAGCTGATAAAAAAATTAGAAGAGGTCACTTTTACATACATTCCTAGGGAAGATAATCAGATGGCAGATACCTTAGCTACACTAGCTTTGATATTCTTGGCCAATAGACCCAAGAATATGATGACAATCCAGATGCGGAGTTACAATACTTATGCTCACTGTTGTAGCATAGAAGAAGAGCCAGATGGAAATCCCTAGTATTTTGATATTTTGCAATATATCAAATTTCAAGTTTATCCTCTAGAAGAAAATGATAATGATAAAAGAACTATTAGGAGAATGGCTTCAAGATATGTGCTCGATGGAGAAATCCTATACAGGAGGGACAAAGATCAGATTTTGTTAAGATGTGTAAATGCTAGCGAAGCTAGAAATATTCTAGCAGAAGTACATGATGGTATATGCGGAACACATGCAAATGGCTATGCGATGGCTAGGAAAATCATGAGATATGGTTATTATTGGGCGACCATGGAAGGAGATTGTATTAAATACGCCAAGAAATGTCACAAGTGCCAGATATATGCATACAGGATTAATTCTCCGCCGATACCTCTTCACACGATGAATTCATCATGGCCTTTTGCTATTTGGGGCATGGATGTTATTGGGCAGACTCACCCCAAAGCTTCAAATGGGTATCGTTTCATTCTTATGGCCATCGATTACTTCACCAAATGGGTAGAAGCATCCTATTATGCCAATGTTACAAAAACAACAGTCTGCAAGTTTTTAAAGAGAAAGATTATATGTCGATATGAAATACCAGAAAGAATCATTACTAATAATGCCATCAATTTCAATAATAAGCTAATAGCAGAAGCATATGAGCAGTTTAAGTTCATGCATAACAATCATGTGACTTACTGCCCAAAGATGAATGGGGCAGTGGAGGCATCAAATAAAAACATCAAGAAAATCATATCAAAAATGACGGAGACATACAAAGATTGGCATGATAAACTTTATTTTTCATTGTTTGCATATCGAACCTCGATACGAACTTCAATGGGGGTAACTCCTTACTCCTTGGTCTATGGGACAGATGTATTACTTCCCATTAAGGTTGAAATTCTATCTCTCCAAGTCTTATCCAAAGTGAAATTGGATAATGTTGAATGGATACAAACTAGATTTGATCAGTTGAATTTGATCGATGAAAAGAGGTTGAAGGTCATCTACCATAGTCAGATGTATCAGAAGAGAATGATGCAGGCCTATGATAAGAAAGTTCGGCCCAGAGAATTCCGCGAGGGAGATCTTGTGCTGAAAAATATCTTACAAATACATCGGGATGATCGTGGAAAATGGATGTCAAACTGGGAGGGACCTTATGTTGTTAAAAAGGTTTTCCCCGGAGGAGTGTTGATCTTAGCTGAAGTAGACGAGAAAGAGTTACACAAGCCAGTGAACTCTGATTCCGTCAAAAGATATTATGCCTGAAGAAAAAAAGAAAAAAGAGAAAAAAGAAAAGAAAAATAAAAAAGCAGAGTGAAAACCCAAAAGGGCGTTTTACAAAATGAAAATATCTATGATGAAAACCCAAAACGGGCGCCTTAGATATCAAAAAAAGAAGAGGAAAAAAAGAAAGAATAAAAATGGGTTCAATATGAAAATCTGCAAAGGGCGTCTTGAAACCAAAGGAGGATCTGGGTTGAAAACCCATAGAGGGCGGCTCAGAAATGTTTAGAAATGGCATCCAGTGATCAAATCCTCTCGGACACTTAGTCTTTTGAAAGGGATTTCACATCTGTACACATTGAGACATCATTCAAAATCTGCTAGACAAGGGCTAAGCTTGAGGCTATGTCTAGTAGATAGGGTGGATGTATCTTTCATGCTCTAAATGCCTAAAGATCTAATTTTGTTTCTATATTTTCTTGTTTCGGTTTGCCATGACTTGTTTTCAAATTCCACTGTATTCTTACTAATAAGCTTCAATAAGATCGTGAATTTTCTTTCGAGCTTTTTTTTGTTCTAAAGCATCATTAAATGACTGATATAATGTATAAAGCAGATAATTTCTTGGTATTACTATGTTTTGAAAGATACAGATGAACTTTAACACTTTGGGTTATTGAAGAAGAGTGTATAAAGAAGAGATATCATTGGATCTCATATTGACAAAAGCTCAGAGGTAAGAAATAAAGCTGAGGCTGAAACGTATAAAAAATAGTCGCCAGAAAAGCATTAAGGTGATCTTGACAAGGATTTCCAGAATAACAAAGTCTGACACCCGAAGAACAATGATTTATATCTCTGTGCTCATGCTGAGATGATTGGAACCACAAGGTCAATATATCATCATGATCGGAACCTGTCCATTCTTTGTCCTATGTATATCAAAGAAGCATACATTTGTCTTCGTTCTTAGCTTGGTGGCACTTCAGTTAAAACGGTTTATGAAGTTTGAAGATGATTTTGTAACATTGGCAGTATTCTTGAATGCATAGTTGTTATTAATAGAACTATAGTCGACGTGATCCTTAAAAAGAAAAAAAGAAAAAAGAAAAAAAGAACAAAGAAAACAAGAAAAAAAAGGGAAAAAAGAAAAAGAAAGAAAAATCAGGGTGAAAAACTGAAAGGGCGCCTTGAGAAAAAGAAGGAAGAAGAAAAACCAAAGTGAAAACCCGGAAAGGGCGCTTTGAGAAAAGGAATCTAAAGTGAAAACCCGAAAAGGCGCTTTAGTGCAAAGGGCTAGAAATGTAGAACAGAAATTCTAAAGGCGAATCCTAAATGTGAGATGCGACGTCAAAAGGAAATAAAAATTAATAAGGAAACAGGGAAAGGCATCGAGATGAATCTCTAGGGAGAAAAAGCTGATTGATTAATACTAATGAATCGCAATTCATGCATCATATAGAAATTAGGACCATTCTAATCCTTATTCATGCATAAAAGTTGGTTTTGACAGGAAATGAAGAAAGAGCTCCTAATGTGAAGAGTTCGTCCCTAGTAAAGAAGAACTCCTAATGCGAAGAGTTCGCCTCAGCAAAGAAAATATCCTAATATGAAGAGTTCTTCCCCAGCAAAGAAGAACTCCTAATGCGAAGAGTTCACTTCAGCAAAGAAGAATTCAATAAGAAGAGTTCGTCCAATAGAAATAGGGTTTCTGTGAGAAAAGCCTATTTTTTAGAAACAATGAGGTCTATAATAAGAAGAACTACCTTATTCGGAGTCTTTACAGAGAGACAGATTTATAACAAAGAAGATTGAGATGTTTCATAATCATGAGAATGGCTTCAGACTTCGGAGAACAGAGGGTTCGGACAAAATTCGTGTCTTTTCAGTCTTTTCCCTATCCCTGCTCCACAGCAATGAGCAAAGAGGGGCAACTATAATACCCTAATTTTGTCCAGATATTTTTTATATATAGTCCTCTATAAATAAGACCAAAATAATAAATATAAATATAAAATAAATAATAGTCCATTTAATAAATAAATGTTCTCCAAATATCCAAATTAACTACATAAAAGTCCATGTACACATCAAATTCTCTTTACAAATCTTAAGGCCCATTTCTAATATCCAAAACACTAAACAAACACAATAATCTCAAAGGAACACAAATCTTCCTCCTAAATTCGGTTATAAAGGGACACGTGTCGAGCTAGGATTGGTCAAAAAGCCTTTCACATGGGTTAATTCCCCATATAATGTCATCATCTGCAACACCTATATAAAGGAGGAAAGAGAAAATGATTAAATAATAATGATAACAATTAATGCCAATCATTAATTGAAAGAGAAAGAGAGTGGGGAAGTTAAGAGGTTAACTGAGAAATTGGAGAGCCACTAGAACACTAAAGGTCGCCGGAATCAGACACTGGAATAGTGAGGCTGTCATCAGAAATACACCATAAGGTATATTTCTTTCTCTACTCTTCATCTACCTGCAAAAATACATGAAATAGATTAGATCTAAGCCTAAAAGCAATAACCGAGATTAAAACCTAGATCTAAAAAAGGCAAACACAAATCACAGTAGGGTTTTGAGGCTTATCTTGAGTTGAACGGAGGGGATTTTTGTTGTCGGTCGGTTTAGGGCAACCAAAAATCACCTCGCGACGGTGGCCGATCGCTAGAGTAGAACTAGACGGCGACTGAGAATTAGGGTTTGGTCGGAAAAGGTGACTGGAGACGACGGTCGGCAAACAGGCCGAGGTTGGGGATTAGTGGCGAGGGAATATCAAAATGGGCTGAGGGTGAAAAATATTGGACGAGTTCTTGAGATATTTATGTGTTTGATCGTTGAAAGACAGAAAGATGGGAGTGTTTTTATGTTTATTTGGATTGAAAACAAGAAAAAAATAAAGAACGGATGAAGAACACCGTTGGAATATGGGGTTTTGATCGAAAATAAATAGGATTTGTGGGTTTTGAAGTGTTCGAATTGAGAGAATTTAGAGAGAGAGAGCTGGGGAGAGAGAATAGAGGGTTTGAAATGGTCGAGTTGGCTCAATTAAGGGCCTTTTATACCCGAGCCAACACGGTGCCGTGTTGGGCACCGGGTTAATAGAGGATTCGCGCCCCTGGGAGCGGGTTTGGATACGGGGCCGCAGTTCGACCTGGACCACTTGTAATTGGGCTGACTGATTAAGTTTGGGTCGAATATAAATGGATTTGGGCCAGGGTTTTAAGGAAATTTGAACTGGGCTCTTCAGTTCTCACTTTGTTTTAATTTGGTCACTTAATGTTTGTAAATTGGGCTCCCAGTTTAATAATAATTCAGTTTGGTCCTAAAATCAACTTAATTGTTTTTTTAACAATTTTAATTTATTTGTTTAATTTATATTGTATGCATGCTTTTTTAATAAGCATGTAGTATATTTGTTTAGGGGACTTTAATTCACTTAGCACATTAAAATTAGAGCCTTTTAGGATTAAGTTCTTTAATTAAATTTAATTTGATAAGTGAGAACATTATAGAAAATAAACGAATATTGAATAAAAACTTTAATGTCCTAAGTTGGTTAGTGTCACATTGCAATGTGATGTTAATCAAAGGGATATATTAGTAAGAGATTCAATATTTCATTTGAACATAGAAAATGGAGATCACACATATAGCTAATCTAATAAAATTAGAATTAGGATTAAACAATTAGTGACATTAATAATATGAATATTATTAATTTGAGGCCTAATATAGATAGTGCCCAATTCTTTGGGTGTTATCACATAAACCAAAAACTTGATAATATTCATAGTCTTAATTAATTAATTAATTGAAGCCCTAATTAGGTTTAAACTTAAAATTAACAATAAAATAAATGGACATGCATTTAAAACCCTTTGTGTTGAGATACATTTTTAATATAAATTGAAGTATCCTAAAGTAACTGGATGTTTCAAAATTTATATTCGTTAAAGATGTATTTTCCTTCAAAAGGATATCTCCATTCGGAACGAAACTCATTTAACAATTAAAGATTTAATTAAATTTAAAATTATTGCTCGAAATGCCAAAATGCCACGTGAAATTGATGAGGTACCGATAACGAGAGTTTGTGGGGTGCTAATCATTCCCCACACGTAACCGACTTTCGAACCCTAACTTTTAGAAACGGATCTCTGGTTATTTTTACGGTGTCCGATCTACTAAAGTGACCGGTGGCGACTCCAAATTGGTTTTTCAAAGTTAAATAAAGGTTTTAATAAGGAAAAACCCTAATTTTCAAGAACTAACAGGTTAAAATGAATAAAATCTCGATTTTCAAAAGAATCATTTGTCAGACTATTTTTCCACATGTCGAACCCAAAAGTGATCGCGACAAAAATTGTCCAATCCTATAACAATGATGTATAGAAAACCATCAACACTAACTTAAAGGTGCATATAACAACGAGATGCGTTGATAAAATGATCAATACCACAATTCAATCACGAGTAAGAAACGATGATTGTGAGTGGGAATCCAAGTCCAGCTCGGGGTCCAAAGTAGAGAAGATCAGCAGGACAACCAAATAAGTTAAATAAGTTATAACACTAACTAGTCGGGGAACGTCAAATCCATATTTAAGAAAGAAAAAAAAGACGACGACGATTGAAGAAAAAGACAAAAAGTCAAAAAATAAAAAAAACGTACCATGAGCCAAAAAAAATGTGTCACAAAGACAAAATTATTTATAATAAAAAATATAATAAAACAAAGAAAAAAGAATTATTGACCGTCGACGATCAACATTAAGACATGCCATCGTTGGCCAAGTAAAATTAAAAAAATACAATAGAAAAAAAAATTAGGATAAGCTATTAAACTTAATATGAAATGTTAGGGATAGAAACCGTCTGCCCCTAAACTATGTTTCTTTTGGTGTCCTCATTTTAAAAAAATAAATTTAAGATTTAAAGTTTAATGTTAGAGATTATAGTTAGGGTTTAGAAAATTAGGAGTATGGTGTATTTTTAGAGTGTAAGGTATAAGGTTTAAGACGTAGAATTTAGCGTTATGAAAAACTAACTTTTAAGAAAATAAAGAATATACATATAAAATAATAAGAAAAGTAATTGCAGATCAGAGGCAGTGTGATTGCAGATGAGTCGCAATATTAAAGTCAACTTTGTGCTATAATTATGTAATTCTACACGGTTAGCCTACGCATTGCTATTTACACCATTCATATTCTCTCGATGTTCGGTGAAGCCTAGCCTTTGCCTAAAACGACAATACACATAAAGTCACTTAACAGCTAACCCTTGTTTCCCCTGTGGCCTATGCTTTATTTATACATACTTTTTTTCTTTTTTTGAAGATTTTATTTATTTACATATTCAAACAAGCAAGAAAAGCCTCATTCTTTGGAAACCCCCCTTTTCCACTATCTTTGCTTTATTATATTATATAAATACCAACATGCGTTTTTTTCTACGACTTTAACAAGCTCCAAGCTGCACTCCTGGGAATGCTATTGCTGTTATTCTTCTCCACAGAAGCCATTTTTGTAAGAGAGATTTAGCAGAGTTGTTGTTGTCGTCGTCCATATCAATATGGGGAATTGCTTTGGATCTACATCTTCTGATAGAAATACTAGCCATGTTTACAGCTCCCCAGGTTTGTATTTCTGTTCATATAGTATCGGTTTTTTCTTTGTGTTTTCTTTTTAGTCAACGGTTTTGTTTCTATGTTAACAGGTACATCCAATAATTGCAGCAACAACATCGAGTCTTCGACGGCCAGCAGCGTTAGCAATTGCCGGAGTCAATTTTCTCAAACAGTAAGCGAAATAGTGGACGAGGAAAACTCAGATGGGCGGATCCTGGAAGCACCGAACTTGAAGGTCTTCACTTTTGCCGAGATGAAGACCGCGACCAAGAGCTTCAACACGCTGTTGGGTGAAGGCGGTTTTGGCAAAGTCTACAAAGGGTGGTTGGATGAGAAAACTTTAGCACCCTCCAAGATTGGCTCCGGCATGATTGTTGCCGTCAAGAAATTGAAGCAAGAAAGCGTGCAGGGTATATTAGAGTGGCAGGTAAACCATACTGTCTTTTTATTCATTTTTACCTTAACAACAAGGCCTGTATGCATTATTGTCTTGTAAATTATTGTTCTGAGAATTACTAGACTGAGAAGGAAAAAAAAAACAAGTTGCAATTGCCTTTAGCTTTTTAATCCTTAACCACACCCACCAAAGAAAGTTTGTCAATCTGCAACCGTTTGATGATTTTTCAGACCATTGATCCCGAATGTGGGTTCCACGTCCCACGACTATGTTAATTTTCCATAGGGTCATCGGCTACAATGGTCCTGCACTGATGACATCTTCTTCAATGCCATCGCTTTCTTTCTAACTGTGTTCAGGCTTTGAAAAGTCATATTTTTATTCTAATTTTGTCATTGTTTTCTGCAGTCAGAGGTGAACTTTCTAGGAAGGTTATCTCATCCCAATTTGGTTAAGCTGTTGGGGTACTGCTGGGAGGATAAAGAGTTGCTCCTTGTGTACGAGTTCATGCAGAAAGGGAGCTTGGAAAATCATCTATTTCGACGTAAGAATTCGAATGTTCGTGTCCATGGATAAATGTCATGTTGATTGCTTGATTGTTTGGTTTATGCAGGAAACCCAGCAGTTGAACCTATGTCTTGGGAAACCAGGCTTAAAATCATCATCGGAGCGGCTCGAGGTCTTGCATTTTTACACTTCTCAGAGAAGGTCATTTTCAGGGATTTCAAGGCCTCTAATATATTGCTTGATGGGGTTAGTCCTTGTTTGCCTCTAATATGTAGAAGTATGTGTTAGAATTAAACCATAACTAAATATAAAATCTAAACCCAGGATCTATCATGTCAAATCATCAAGAACAATAAACTAAATAAACCGAATGCGGAAGCGTACCTGAATTAATCGATATATTGAAAACCTTGAATCTTGATGTTGAAAAATATGAGTAATCTCTTTAGATTTGTGCTCCTAAAGACTTATAGAATGTTGTTCTTTATGATCATTAGACTCGTGCGATTTTAACAATCTCACCTCTCAAAATTCCTTTTATGGGTGCTTACCGCCATGAGAGGTGCAAGTTGTTCTTCCCTTAGTGCAAGGTCTATGTTCATACAACAAAATACTTTATGTAAGTGCCTTTTCTATTCCTTGAAATTAATTTCACTAAACATGAGTGTAGAATGTATATTAACAGATATTGTGATAACAAAAGCTAAATTAGCTAAATAGATAACAAAAATAAATAAATAAAAACAAGCTCACATTCATATCCATAAATAAATAATAAATTCAAAATAATGGCTAGTTCCCCTCAAGATACCAAGCACAACATTAATATCAAGTCTTTGGACAGTAATATTAACTGCAAGCGGTACTCTTGTTGTAGCAATCAAACATTGACAATAAACTATGTCAAACAATAAATTAATCTTTGGACTAACGTATTGCTTACATAAAATACCTTATAATTGTCACACATTTATCGCCACAGTTGTCGTTGTAATTCTGCCAAATATTAACTTTCCTTTGGGCCAATTAATAAACGCATGAATTACAAAAACTCATAATTATCTTTATTTTAAATAAACTAATCTACACAAAAGCGTCACTTTGGTGACATTATGTTTCAATTAATCCATTAAAATATTAGGCATCCGAAGCTAAAATATGAATTTAATTGTTTCAAAATATTAGTTTTAATTTTATCTTTCAATCAAATTAAAAGATAACCAAAATAATAATAAATTTGAATAAAGGTAAACCTCAAATCAAGATACCGAACACTCCATTAATATTTTATCTTTGGACAAAACATTAACTTGCAAGTGATATCTTGGTACAGTAATCAAACATTGATAATAAGAACATGTCAAACATAAATCTTCTTTTGGGCCGATTTATTGCTCACATATAAAACTGAATAGTTATCACATGTTTATTACCACAGTTGCACATGTAATAATGTTAATTATTAACCTTCCTTTGGGCCGATTAATACTAACATAATCCGACTTACATGCACAAAATCTTCTATATATTAAAATAAAATAATTTCTACAATAGAGTCACTTCGGTGACTTAATGCTTCAATTAATTTATCTCAAAATATATTACATAAATGTACCGATATTCAAATTTAAAATTTTGTAACAGTCAACTGAAGTTCCTGATAACACTTAAGTTTTGAAATAACTCAGAATAAGGTTATGCAGTCAGATGGGGCTATCGAAATCGAAAAAAACCGAATCTTTGATTTGTTTCCCCCAAAAAAATCCTTAAACATGCATTTACCGAAATGAAAGTCAAATTCAAAACAATCAATCTTTAAGTAAAGTCAAAATCAGAAGTATCATGTAAATGAATAATTCATATATTGATCGCATGAAACTTTAATATGCATAACAACCTAATGATCAAAAGAAATGAAATTTTTGATCAACCGAATCGAATATGAATTCTATAAGATTAATGACATATTTTCCATAACCAAAACCAAATATATAACTTTAAAGAACATACATACCATAACCGAAGTAACAATAAGCACTTAATTAATGACTTCAATAGAAATTACAAAATAATATGCAAGGAAGCATATCATAGAATTTTCACCTTTCTGGCAATTTACTATTACAAAGTAAGAGTAATTATATATTTGTTTTAGAAAAACAGAATATATACATATATATTATGTTTCCTTCACTAATTTATTCCATTACTTTAATACCCAAAATTCTCATCCCAAAGAAGAAAAAAAAACTGTCGTACAGGACAAACCAAGAAGGAGTAATCTATACTAAGAATAGTAATAGAGAATTCCACAGCATTTTAGATATCAAACCCTAAAACTGAATTGTCTTGAATTGCTAAACATAATTTGCCTTGTATTGCAAAAAAAACATCAAAAGCAAAAAACGAATATCGCAAATGTCAAACATGAGTTGTGAATTAATCATAACTAATGGAAATAAATACGAAACTGTTCATAGCATATGAATAATTTCAATCCAATCGGCAATTCAATATGATTGAATTCGAGAAATCATAAAACCCTAAAAAATTCATAATTAATCAAAACCTAAAATTTCAATGTAAATTTGAATCTATAAAACCTTAAAACGGAATCAATATAAAATCGAAACGTAATTCATTCTCAATGATTCAACATGACAAGTCTCTGATGCCACTTATTAGAATTAAACCCTAACTAAATATGAAATCTAAACCCAAGATCTATCATGTCAAATCATCAAGAACAATGAATTGAATTGCGGAAGCGTACCTGAATTAATCGATATATTGAAAACCTTGAATCTTGATGTTGAAATCCCAAATCTTTGGTATTGATCTTCCAAGAATATAGGTTTTCTCTTGACGTAAAACTCTCTGACGGGGAAGGAGAGAAAAACAAGTTAACCTATTTCTTGGGGACCACTACCTCTTTATATAGTTGATTATTAAATATTTATAAGTCTGCCCCTCATTGAATTATAAATATATCTTACGGTATCTACACTTTTATTTCCATGACAGTATGTAGTTTTGCAAAATGTAGACTGATATGAGTTTGAAATGGTTCTTTGTTTACATCTACAGAACTACAACTCAAAAATATCAGATTTTGGCTTGGCCAAATTGGGGCCTTCCGGTGGAGAATCGCACGTAACGACCAGGATTATGGGAACATACGGTTACGCTGCACCTGAATACATTGCAACCGGTAATGATGATATACCATTTCCATTATTGATACATTGTTCAACTACTGCTACTTGTTTCGAATTAACAAGATATGTAAACCGTAATGTTTCCCTGAACATATGTGTGCACAAAAATAGTACTTTTGCAGCTGCTAATGTTAAAGTCTCGATTCTACGCTAACAGGACATTTATATGTGAAGAGCGATGTGTACGGATTTGGAGTGCTGTTGCTGGAGATGATGACAGGGTTGAGAACATTGGACACAAAGCGGCCGGACGGACAGCAAAATCTGGTGGATTGGCTTAAACCAACACTGTCTCATAAAAGAAAGAGCAAATCCCTCATGGATGCTCGGATCGAGGGTCAGTATTCGTCCAAGGCTGCATTGCTAACAGCCGAGCTCACCCTGAAGTGTCTGGAGCATGATCCTAAGAACCGTCCGTCCATGAAAGAAGTTGTGGAGGCATTGGAACGGATCGAATCACTCAACAAGGAGAGATCAAAGGACTCGTCTAAATCCGGCTCCATTCATTCCTCGACTACTCCTAGGTATGGACATCAATCTAGCAGTCATCGTTCCGGAAAAGCTAAGTAATCAAACTTGGGACCAAGATCCTGCATTGAGTTACAGTGACAGGGTGTGTGAATTTGCATGAATATTATGGAATGATCATTATTTTTCTTTTAGATATTTCTGCATGTATTATAATTTGACAAATTTTGTAAGCGGGACTGCGGGAGTCTTCATACATTTGTTTTGTTCTGTGTGTAGAGAGGTGACTGTAATAGATATGTCTAGAAATGGATTCTTTTTCTGTAAATGTAGAACAGAATGGAGAAATTGTCGAGTTCTGTTGTTGAATGTCTTCCGTTTGCTGCATTTGATGCTATTGCTTGTTGAATATAAAAGATATTTTAAGTGTTATGTTTTTGTTTTCACATTTTAAGGCCGATTAAATTTAATTTGATTGACATGTCATGGTACAATAAAAAGGAGCACGAAAGATCTGCACAACATTTTCTTTTGCATGTGGGTTATCCACTATGTATACAAATGATGTACATAAAAAAGGGTCGAATCAAACATATTCTAGGCGGATGAAGTGTGCAAAAAAAAATATATTAAGGAGCAAAGTGGTAAAAATAATGTACTTAAAAGAAAAAATATGCGTATTAGGTTTTTTTAAGACATGAACTCTTAACTTAAGAGTTATGGTTTAGTATATAAATTATGTGAAAAAAATCTATTAAAAAATTATGTAAAAGAATTCCACAATTTTTTCTATTTAATTTATAAATTGTAAAATATTACAATCTATCTTTTAAACTTTAAATCTTAAACACTAAATTTTAATTCAAACTTTTAAATTTTAAATCTCTAAATACAAATTAAATTTCTAGATTCTAAAATTAACAAATTTATAAACTTTAACCACTCGACAAAATATTTTCCTTAATGATTTGATTAGAAAAGAGCAGATCTAGTAAAACGTGGGGTGCCCTGCTCGGATAATGTATTGTGTGTGTTTTGTGGAAAGGAAGCCAAAACAGTGGATCACATCTTTTGTCACTGTCATTTTCATTTGGGAAATTTGGCAAAGATGGCGGAGCATGTGGAACTTTTATGTTACGATTCCAAATAATCCTAGGGCTCTTATCTTGGTGCGGGATTGTATACCTATCAAACAACAGTCCAAGCAAATATGGAGCTTGTCATTTTTTGCTTTTGTATGGACTATATGGCTCAGTAGAAATGATATGATCTTCAATAATAAATTGATCACTGCAAACCAGATTTTTGATACAGTCCTATTAAGGATCGGGCATTGGGCAAAAAGTTTACGGCCATCGGATATTATGTCTATTCTTGATTTTATTAGTGAGTCTGCCCCATAAAAGTATGTAACCTTCCGTTGGGGCATAAAAAGCACCGGTTCTAGATTATTTAAAATTCAACGTCGATGCGGCTGTCCAAGGAAGTTATGGCAGTGCTGGAATTGGGGGAGTACTACCTGAACATAATGGTAAAATTTTAGCTCGCTTTTCCAAATCGTTTGGTTTATCTAATCCTTCTTTTGCAGAAGTGCTGGGCAATTTAGAGGCATGCAAAATATTTGCGGAGTCAAAATGGTCACAGTCACACTCTCTTTGCATCGAATCAGACAGCCAATTGGCCGTGCAGTGGGTTAACAATCCGAGCTCAGCCCCCCCGTCCTTTATCGCAGTAACAAAATCATGTAACTCGATCTGTAATAAACATGGCTGGGAGGTAACTTTTGTGTTTCGAGAAAAAAAAATGTGGATGCACATATATTGGCTCAACAGGGTATTGATAGACAATCTGAATTTCTTTATGTTGAGCCTTGATTGGTCTGTGTACAAGGTTATGGATATTGGCACCGTGTATGGGTAGTAGCTACATGGTTTGTATTTGATTATGTTAGAGTGGATATCGGCGTGATGAAATTGATGACGGTACTGTTTGTGTAGATGTTTGATTAATAAAATAGAGTACTTTTTTTCTCTATTAAATTTTAGAAGGAATTTTAAACGAGGCCGTTAATTTAAAAAAAAAAAAAGGAGCAGATCTATGAGGCTCAATTACGGAACAACAATTTCGAATTTTAATTTGTTTGTTTCTTTCAGTTCCCGCCTCGGCTGTCGTGTCGCGGAAAATGAATGGGAAATTGGTACTAATAAGGTCAATAAATACCCAGTTCCAAGATCACAAATTTTAATCTTGTCTTGTGTTTGTATAGTGAAGGCTTTTTCAGTTGACTGGTGTACTTGTAGATTCTTGTCTTCTCCTCGCTACGATCATATATATCTAATCTAAATTCTTTGCTTTTCTTTGGTAAGTTTGTTTATAGTTCCCTTTTACTTTTGCTTTTGCTGCTGCTTATCCTTTCTTTTAGAATGATCTGTTCAGACATCTGCAAGAAAACTTTTTTTTACCCGAAAAAAATGTGTTTTCTTTTGGGAAGTCGATTTGGGTGGATACATTTTGGTCTCATTTGAGTCTTAAGTTTTCTGTTTGCGGAGAAAAGGACCAACTTTGGGTTGTTTTCAAATCGAAGCTTATTCATGTGCCATGTAGGTGTTTGTAAGAATGCTGCAACTAACCTTTTATTTATTTTTTATTTTTTGCTGAATTTTTGTGTTTTTCTCCTATTGCTTCATTTGTTCCCTCTCTATCCTTGGAATTAAAAGCAATTGCTTTG